>NW_022260058.1:136876-175157 GCF_009602425.1 Actinia tenebrosa
AAACAAGAAGAGACTAAACAAGAAGAGACTAAATCAGAGGAGGAAACAACACCAAAACAAGAACCACCACAGCAAAAGGAAGAAGAAAAAACAGCTGAACAACCCGCTGATGCTGCTCAGGAACCTGCCAAAGACGAGCCTGTTCCTCCTGCTGCTGAATCCCCATCTGATGAAGGAAAGAAGGAAACTAACGAAGAAGAAGGCAAGAAGGAGGATGAAAAGAAGGAGGAAGCAACTGAGCCAGCACCTACAACAGAATTTGAACCCAAACAAGACGAAACCGCGGAACAGAATACAGAGATGTAAAATCTTTTTGAACCGRCTAAGGTAATATGTTAGGAACTTCTTGATTCAATTCTGTCTAATTAGACAGCAAATTCATATGGGCATTATTTTTGACAGAGAAATTTAAATTTATAAAAATAAAATTGGAAAAGAATTTGATTTAGTTATTAAGTGATAATTGAAGAATCTGGAATCTGGTAAATGCTGGTATTCATCCATTCATTCAGTCTATCCAAATAAGGCTATATTAGATGATGTAAACTTATTTTCAAGTTTTAAACATTGATAATCATAGATATTAGCTGCAACAGAWTTATTATGCTTATTTGCACCGTCTTTGTTAGATTCAAAATATAAGCTTAAAATGTGGGCTCCATGGAACCAGTGAATGGAAAACTGTTGGCATGTTGCATAGACCCCTCGCATTGATTTCTCAGAGGAATTGTTATGGGGGACAGAACAATATTTCAGACCTTGTGTCATTCCCTTGAGAATAAGATTCTTTGTTTGAGCTGTATCCATATTCATGTATCTGCCCATGTGCAACGGAGTGCAAACCTTAAACAAAGAAATGATACTCTAGGGAATGACATGTGGTCTGAAATGGGAAAACATTACGTCAGAGCCGAGGAGGTCTTTAGGCCATCATTTCTGATGCAAAAAAAATCTATTGTTTTGTCCCCCAGAACAATTCCTCTAGTGACTCAGTGTACAAGGGGTCTAGTTGATCATTGGCTGACTGTTGTCAATCAATGGTTGATGAATATTGCATGATTCTGTCAGTCATTGGTTGATTTAGACAGTTAGGTTGATTGCTGTCAATCAGTGGTTGATTAAGATTGGCTGTTGATTGACATTGTTGCTTTCAATATGAATCATTTTCGAGGTAACCCATTTCATTGGCTGTGTTTCCAGGCAACTGTTTCCATGGTAATAAGGGAAAATCTGCCATTAGAAAACGCTGCTAGTAATAGTTTGTAAACGAATGTCCAAATAGAGTTCCAGTTATCATAAGGTAATCTCATCTGATTAGACAAAAAGATGTAGACATATTCTTTGCTCTGTTGGTTTCTGTCTTTACTGACCCTAAATTCGTTTATTGTGAGCTAGCTGCATTGAATATATGATTTTGTGGACAAGAAATTGAGTGAAGACATTACAATCTGATTTCTTCTTTTCATAGCCGTCACAGCTGCTGCAACACCTGTTTTTCGTATCATACGCCTTTTCTGAGATAGCAAATGAGTTGCATTGTGGTCTACCTTGGGTACTAATGTCATGCCCTTAATGGTATTGGTACTCAAGCTAGACCACTATGCAACTCGGACGAAGGAATGTGTTTAGAAAGTTCTCTAGCTTTGGGCATGGCTTTCAGGGGCGGATCCAGGATTTTGTTCAGGGAGGGGTGCTACGCACAAAGTTAACCCAGGGAGGGGTGCACCCCTTAGAATCAAAGGGAAAAAACAGTATTGGTCATCTTCGAAGTTGGGGCATAAAGTCGAACCAGGGAGGGGTGCGCACCCCCTGTACCTCTCCCCTGGATCCGCCCTTGGCTTTCACTAGCGACTACGCAAGCACGATAGTTTTGATGTGAAAACAGACCCAACACAACCGCAAATCACGAGGGTGAAATTTCTTCCTTTTCCTTGTGCATGCGTTCATGCTCGTGTCGATAGTGAAACCAAGCTTTAAGGGGGGAAATAGGACAGCTTTAGATTCAATTGGACATAGATGGCATTGGTAGTGCGAAAAGATAAAGCCGAGATAACTAAACGTTCACATATATGTTATTTCAAATTCACTTGAAACTATACGTCATTCTAACTGGTCTAAGGCCGTTCTTCCTCAAGGATTTGATTATGATCAATAAAAACGAAAATTGTTCAAAATCTCATTCGTATTAAATCATAACTTATTCAGACTTTTTACCTTAGTATATTTTCTTAATATACCACGATTTGTGTCGTCAAATGGCTTTAGAGTTCTTGTGGGTACGAGGARAAGCCGTGTACAGTCGATGCACCGATGTTTTCGTGTTTCTATGACTTCCAGTGCGTCTAGACGTCGGGGCTTCTCGCTTCCGTCAAGTAACATATTTACCAACTCAGAGCTCTAAAAATTTGACACGGAAACCGAAACACTAGAAAAAATGTGCTTGGTCCGGAGTTGACTGGGTTGCAGAAACATTAAATATGCAATAACAATTTGACGTAGCAATGGCACAATCGGTCATAAGATAACATACCACAAGAATTTTTTCATGACAAGACCAATAACGCAAACGAAGGTAGCGTAATGGTTACAACGGCGGGACAAATTGGTTAAAGCGCGCTTAGAGGGCGAGCGTTCACGAGAAAAGTTGCGTTGCCGGAGGCCATCTACTAATTTCTCGACGATTCTTGGGTCAGAAACAGGTTAGGTCAATCTTAGTCGTTAGCATTTAGAAAGTTCAAAGGAACTGGGTGGTAACGAATACATGCTCAAAGGACTGTGGGTAGGTATTTGGAGAGGTTATTTAAAAACTCTACACTCATTCTCTTCCATTCAGTCCAACAATCCTTTGCACTACGTCTACCTACGACTTCCTTTGAGCTTCGTAATTAAAAGTCGCTTTTGTGAACAAATATACCAAATTCAAAGTATATATTTATATATATGTATGTATATACAAACACACACACACACATGTATATATATATATATATATATATATATATGTATTAGGGAAGTATGCGAGGATACAGCGAGTGCGCAAGTCTTTTCTGTATCATCAAATAACCAATACCTCTTTACTTAAGGCTGCGTGTCGCCGCATCTGCCACAGAATAAAAGGGAAGTTGAGAATTTAGTCAAAATGTTGAATATGTGGCGACACATAAATTAGATAAGCTAATTAATTTTATRTATGTACTATTTTAGGCGGATTAACATAAATTCGAATCTACGAGGATATTGCTACTAAGACACAAAAGTGGGACTACATGCACTCTAGAAATAGGAAAATCATACGTGAATAGACACGCACAGTTGCCGCACTCTCGCCTGCGTTGCATTAACTCCTCATCAGGGTTCAGTCCGGATGCAACGCAAGCTAACGAACCCTGACAAAAAGCAAAAGGACTTTTTATCTAATCATATAATTATGAATTGAATGGATAAAATCCACTTGGGCCTAATGTTTTTGCCATTTCAGACCGCGTGTCACCCTCTTGAGAATAAGATTAATTGTTTGTGTTGTATTTATATTCATGTGTCTCTACGTGTGAAACATTTAAACRAAGGAATAATACTCTAGAGAATGACGTGGTCTGAAATAGGAAACCATAATTTAGGGCTATGTATTACTAGTTCACGCCTTTTACAACTGGCTGTTTTTTTGAACGAAAATTGCTCATTCTGTCGCAAGACGTTGGGTGGAGTTAAGTGAAATGTAGGATTGATTTCACTTGTAATTAAAAGATGTTCGGATATTACGGTTCTCAGCGGTGTGCTCGTATTGAGTCGTTAGCCTCATTTATGTGACTTCAATCAACGAAGAACAGTTGAATGAAGGCTAAAACGATGAAAGATGACCTGTTTGGAAGTACGCAAATGTTTTGACGAACAAATTTAGTACGCCATTATTAAAATAGAGTGCTATTCAAAAACYCGCGAAATACACTTTAGCGTATTACACTGTAATACACTTTATTGTCCGCATTTTCTTTTGATTTTCTTTTGTGTTTTCGGTGTATTACAATTTATTACACCTTAGTTATTGCACTTTGTTTCACGGGTTTTAGAAAACCACCTTCATTTCAGATAACGTGTCATCTCCTAGAGTATCATTTCCTTCTTTAACGATTGCGCACGAGAAGACACATAAATATGCAACTCAAACAAAGATTCGCTTAGAATGGAATAGAATGGAATAGAATGGAATAGAATGGAATAGCGACTTCATTATTCTCAAAACAATGACAAGTGGTTGGAAATTGGAAAACGTTACAACATTATGCCCAAGCTAAAAAGGTATATTATTCTTCCCACGCAAATATAAGGAAAACACTACTAGCAGGCCCCGTTGCTTAGATACAATTCGCTCTCTTTCGGAATGGAAAACAACAGCAGGAGATGAGGAACATGATCTTTCGCGTATTTTAAAATCGAACCCCACGTAGCGGGGTAGAATTCATATGAATGTCGGTAAAAAAAATTTTGTTTCCGTCTTCAAAAGAAAAAAAAAACCTCGAAAGGTGTGGACGGGGCCTGAAGAGGCAAAGTCATACGAAATCCGTTGAACCAGTCACCGCGCACAAGCTTCTGCTCGTCCAATGAAAAAGCTTGAACAGGGAACCGTCAAGGGCACGGCTTCGACACGTCCTTATCGTCATACGCCGGTGCTTTTGTTCTAAAACTTTGCTGCATGGAGTATTCTAGTCGGGTCCGTTTGATATGCAGAATCTTGAACGATAAGCGCAGCGCTGATCACCTCTGGCACTAAACATTGTGTTGTTTCTCGATTGTTTAAACCTCTTATTGCCAATCAGCACAACCCATCTACCGAACTCAGGAAAAATGCCTTCTGATTGGTCGACCCAAGCACCTAGGTTTCAATTAGGCAAAAACTACTTTGTTATTTATTTGTCATAAAACAAAACAAATATGCTGTTTGATCTCATGAAAATGATAGCTGTCATTCAGTTCAGAGAACTCATAGATAGGCATTAGGTCGAATTTTTTTAATAGTGTGGACGTTCCATCGAACCAACGACGTTATGCTAAATGTTTAACTGCTAAATGCCTAACAAGTGGAAAGGCGCTGTCACTTTCCATAAGTGTAAAAATGTTTCGTACGACGCGTACGTTTTTCTTCTCTATCACCTAGCATTATTAAGGAAAACTTAAACTGTGTAGTTTTGCGTTTATTGTTTGGTCTCAATGGTCGACCAACATCAGTGAGGCAGTAAAACTGAAGTACTAATTCTAAGAAGTAGTTCTTAGAGTTAATGACCGCAGTACCGGCGCGCAAATAAGAATACTCCCCTTTGTAAGGTAACCGCTTCTTCCTGAATCAAGAATATTTTTATTTTGATAGCACATATACTATGTCAAGGCGTCGCGCGCGGCAGCGTATAAAAGAAAATATTTTTGATCAATGTAGATTGTTCTTTTTCCTCCTGGGCTCGTTTACAAAGAACGCTTTTAACGACACACTGTTGACAACTTGTCCTCTTTCTATCTCCATTAATCATTTAAAATCAAAAAAAGACTGAACATTCATTCAAAACATCAAACTAACTGCTTCGCTCTTTGTTCAAGCTGTCATCCGTTCTCAAATGGTATTGTCCCGCTGTTTTTAAATTACAAAACGTCACTCTTTGGTGGTCATTATCTATCTTTATCAATCGCAGCCTTAAAATGAAGTAATTGCTTGTGACCATCATCTCCAGTCGTCATAAACCATGGCGCCGCAATTCTAAAACRCGTACACCCGTCAATGAGTCACACGACTTAAGCGTGACGGTAACGCAATCTATGATTTTAGAAACGTGAACTCTTCAATATTGAAATTATTTCTTTAACGTAAAAAGTCTTCGATACAGAAATTCGTTCTTTTGTTAAGTGAATCTGAAGTTTTAATACAACAGACTGAGGTGAGTTACTCTTAACAGAATTCCTTAGACTTAATCAAGTGTCCTTTAACTGTAGGTGACTGAGAATCATATTGTACAAATTTGTCAAAAAATACGACGTAAAACAACTAAACCCTAAAAATTTCAATATGGGGTCAAGAATAATCAAAGGTCTAATTTAGAAATGAATTTTTCCTTCAATTATGTGATAAAAGCACTCTTTTATCTGTATTTTTATTGCGATTTCTAGAGAGCTTGTCGCCATCATTCTGCAGTATTTTAAGAGTGTGATTCGATCATAACATAAAACGCTTTGGTTATAAAGTGACATCCTTTCGAAACGAATTCGAATATGGAATGTTTTAAAACAAGTATCGTTATTCATATTCATATTTATGTCTTCGAAAACTCGCGAATGCTACAAATAAATCCAGTTCACAACCGAACAAAATCATATTTTATTGCTTTCCGCATTTCGTAATTTCATTCGAAAAAAATTCAAGAGGATGATGACGTTCTCTAAGAGTAACTTTGAACTTTTTAAAATTCTTCTTCAATGGATTTTAATTAAGATTCAGGTCGAAACAGAAACTCCTGCATTCTATTAACATTGGTATTTAGTTTTTCTTCTCTCTTGTCGAGTTTCCTATTGTTTTGCTCTCGAAAACACGTGTAAAATCTGCATGTGGTCAGCGCAAATAACAGAAGACTCTGGTAACAGAGCAGGTGTATTGACAACCAGCCAATCAGCGCTTGCATCTCTTGAATGCACTCATAGTACGTGAAGAGCTAACAAGCCCTTACCTGCGATATAATAAACAAAAGAAAGCCAAAGGCCCGAATTAATTATTTCGTATGTTCTTATGTAATTAGTGGAAAATAAAACCGTTCTTGTTGGCTTAGTGAAGGAAGCCATAATCTCTATTAGGCATACATGATTCAGAGCAAGTAAAATTCATTTTGAATTTTTTTTTTTTTTTTTTTTTTTGAATAAAACTCTCATGGCTGAACCAAAAATTAAGCTTTCGATATTTTAACGTATCGATCGGCTGTTTTTTGTAGTAAACATATTTATAGTGCTGTCAACACTCGAAATGTTTCCTGGATAATATATGACTTTTATTCTTTCGCTTTMTATACAAACGTTCACATCCTTACCTTTTCTTTACTCTTTTTCCTCATTCCCTTTCTTTCCCTTTCCCTTTTCACTATATTTTCCCTCTGTTCTTTCATTCTTTATTTCCTTTCCTTTTTGCTTTTCTTTCCTTTTCTTGATAGCTATAAAAAAAATTGTTGCCAATTCTCAATGTCATTAAATTCATAGATTTTAAATTCAATTCAAATTCAGAAAAATGGAAAATATATCCACTAGTTGTTTTGAATATGGAGTTATCATTTTCATCAACCTTAACTTTTAGTTGCAAATTTAACCTGGTGACCTCCAAATCGTTATTATTAGTGTCACCTCTGTCTAAATATTTGCTTAAAAAATAAAAATCGTCCAACAAACAATTTGACTCGTGTCAACTTAAAATTAGGCGCTGTACAAAGTGACATAGCATTTGACAGCTCCCTGTATAATACATGCATATCATGGGCTCATGGGCTCATAATGAGCCATCTGGTCGCGGTTTTTATTGAACAAGCTCGTACATCTGTTAAAAACCAGCCTAGTTTTCTACGTGGTATGTTTCTTTAGGACTACATGTACTATAAAAATTTTGAGAGATTTTTTTTCAAAGATACTTTGCGTCCACTCAAAAATGAAATAGATAGGAATCAGTGACCTTCCAAAAATATTTGGTATTCTTTTCTTTATAAATGAGATTGAATGTCATTATAAAAGACACCTGAGGCTTATTAACGTTGGTCTTTTGTTAAGGGAGTGCGGTATTGATTTTATCCAGTGTTGGTATACCCCACCCGATAGCCCATACAAACGCCGCACATTATAACTAACGTGAAAGGTAATTTGCTCTACTGTGTTATCAAATTACTGAAACATTAGAAACAAAATATCCACAATTGGGCGGTTGTTAATGGGATATAGATTGACAGTAGAAAGCCCATTCTTGGACGTAAATCTGCAGTTCTTCAAGTGAAGTTAAGGTTAAGTTATGTTAAGTTATGGTCATCATGCGTTCTCTGTGTGTGCCCTGAACTGTGGAACTCTCTTCCGCCTGCTATACGCGCTGGATCAACTCTTTCGTTATTCAAGTCTAAATCTGCGTTTAATTTGTAACTATGTATCTTTTTTTTCTTTACAATCTCTTTATTTTAGCGCTTAGAGCATTTTTATTTTTTTGAATAAGCGCATTATAAATGTATATTGTTATTTTCATAATTATTAATATTCTTACTGTACTATAACTCAGTCAACCAAAATGGCGGTTGTTATGACGTCACATACACCCCAAAAAATTAGTATTTTCGGTCAATTTTTAACAGTATTGTAAGAATTGTGTATTTAGTAGAAKAAATAAAGGGTTGAAGTATGATCCATGGGCTGTACAAGTTAGTTTATTCACCGACACCCCTTCCCAGAGTTTGATCGGAGGTTTCTCCATTAACATGCACAACATTTACGGGGCACTCCCACAGAGGTATTATGAACTGAAACGTAAAGCTCTTCAATTAAGTTTCAAACTTTTATAATGGCATTTCTTTTCTTTCTTTTTGGATTGAATTACAGCGCAATGAAAAGCGGGTTTAAAACAACTTTTAAATCATAAATCAGTTCATTATAAATTATTATATTCTGTTCCAATTTAATAGCCTGCGTAGCTACACAGTCTGTCAATTTAAAAACGCTGTAAACTGAAATAAAACGTAAGAGGATTTATTGTTTTTCAATAAGCCATTGGATTTTCGACATTCACTTGTTTGGACCTAGTTTTAATGTAATATATATAATCTTGCTTAACAGATACACAGTGTAACGTTGCGCTTAATGTTGCAGACAGTGATTGAATTCAACTTTAGCAGCATTGCGTGCAACATGCGACATGGCTCGCATTATGGTTTGGCTTCAACATTATATTGCGAGTAATGTAACACCATAGTTAATGGAGCGGAATGGTTGGGAAACCCATTGTTCTATGTTTTTATTTTTCCATTAACTATGGTTACACCGTGTGTTTGTAGCCTAAGTCGGTGATGAAGAGTAGACCGCGACTTCGCTAGACTCCCAGTCCAACGTGGATAAAAAATCTCCTGATAGACGCCGGCACTTTTTTTAACGTGTTGCCTTACTGATAAAAAAGAGCGAAAATCTTATTTGCTTTTGTGACGGTAACAATAGTTGTGGCAAACAAACCTGCTTTGGCCTAGTGGTTGAGTTGGAATTCTGTAGTGTTGATTGTGGAGGGAACAAAAACGGAAAACTTGAAGAAAATCCTCAAAAACAAGAGAGAACCAAAAAGCAAACTCTATATACTCAGATACTAAATGATGGCGTGAATCCTGCCATTAACGCAACGATGTGAGGAGGATGATCTGACCGTCTCGTTGTTTTCCAGTGAAAGAACGAAGAACAAAGAACGAAACCAAAACTGCTAATTGATTAAAAAATAAACTGAAAAAAATAAAAGGAAAAATGACATTAAAGACTAAAACATGCATGCAGTATCATTACCGCGTCAGTAGAGTGCATACCATACATCCGTGAAAAAGTTAACTAACAAAATTGTAYAAATTAGTGCAAAGTTTTGTAGGTCTACGGTCTACTGAGCTGTCTACTGAACTTACTTATTAGTGCAAATTTGTGCAATTTCTTACAAATACATATGGTATGCACTCTAATTAATGATCCGTTAGTTCGATATTAACTTTAAAACTGCCCATCAAACCACTCGACTTACATTCTCTTGACTTCTCTTCTCTTGATATTAATACAATCACACGCGCAAAATCGTACAATTTTCTGTCTCGACAAAACAAAGTTTTGGTTTATGTCAATCAAAAACCGTTTTCAAAAAATCACTTGTCATTCCCTTGAGTATCATTTTTCTTTAACGGTTGTTCAACGCCCAAGGTACGCCGATATAGCCTTTATCTTCGGCGTAATGTTTTCCCATTTGAGACCACATGTCATTCCCTTGAGTAACATTTTTTGTTTAATGGTTTGCTCATGATAAGACACATAAATATGAATACAACTCAAACAAAGAATCTTATTCTCAAGAGAATGACACGGGGTTTGAAATGGGAAAACATTGCGTCCAAGATAAAGAGCCGTGAACCTTAGCCTTGAGCTACTCCTCAGCCGGTTTCATATTCAACAAATCTTTTGGGCATTACTTCCATGCGGATATAGGTCGATCTTTTCGATGACGAATCGATTAGTCTTACTTTGGGTTTTATTTCCATTTAAACCAGGGGAGAAAAAAGAAAGGAAGAATATTCAAGGCAGAAACATAAGGATTAAAACGAAGAGCATTGAAGAGGGTTCTGAAGGGGTAAAATGGGAGCTAGGATTTGCCTTTGGGATCGGTGCAAAAGGGATTTTATGCACTAGGAATGATTCACAAATACACAAATATATTAAAAATGGGAATGGGATTGAACAAGAGAAAATAAACTAAGTTCATTTTCTCTTGGTTTGAGATTCAAGACCCTCATTGAAGAAGATAAGCGCGCCTAATTACGAAAAAACCTGGGTCGAGTTGGCATTGCAATGCACCATGGGGTCATATTTCCAATTTTCTATTTCCTATTTCGTCTGACATTACACTCCATTGCAAACTCGACTCAGTTTTTTTCTCAACCCTGGATTGACAATTTGAGCTCACGATTACACTGTAAAGCCGAAAGATATCCGTTGACAAATAAAGAGCTATTCCAAAATTCCCTAAAGAGATTTTCGTTATAAACCGGAAAAACAGCTCTTTTCATCGGCAGTTTAGTGTGAGATAATTGAAATAATCGAGAGAAAATCTCGTCTGACGTAAACCAGTTTCCATCTTAAGTACGGAAGAGCAAAATAGTTGGCTTATAATAACGGCAAACGGGAAAATATTAAGATTTAATAGTTTTATGAACAATCTAGTCAACTCGAGGAGAAGAAAATAACTCGGATTATATTAAATTTTATGCAAATCTAAAAATAATTTTCAATTAATCAGTCATCCTTTCAACATTTTGCGCAGAGCATTTTTTAATGATGTGAGAGAAACTCGAATTGTCGATGCTTTTTGTTCTTTTTTGCTTTCCTTTTTAGAGCTATTCTTGTACCCTTTTGATCTTTTAGGCAACGACTCCGTGATGGTGGCCCTTATTTTTAGTTAACCCAGTTGAAACTGGGATCCAAGGGACCAGAGAAAGTGTCCGTATACAACAGGGCGTCCAGCCGTATTAAGAGGGTCGGTTCGATCCGACCAAATGCACTCACTTGGACAAATACAGGTGAATGACTTCCTAAAATCCCGAACACACCCTAGATATGAGAAATCTAAGTTTAGTTATTAAGGTTAATAAAATGTTAATTTATGCCTCAAAAAGACTAGTGCCTTAAGATAAAAAGGTTGAAATTTCACTTTTAGTAGCTATAAAAATAGTTTTCTGAAAGTAATGAGGAGATATCTCAAGTTATCGAGGACCATTTAACACAAAGGGCGGACGGAAATCACCAATGGTTTTGTTATGCTCAGGCCAGAGCTATTTATCATTTTAAAAGCTATTTAGGGCGAAACTCTTTCGAGAATCGTTGAGGATAAATTGAATTTACGCAATAAAGCTGGAAGCATTTAGAAAGTATCGACCAACGTCGCTAGAATCCGGCATTAAAAAATCACGCAAGTGGGTGCAGTCGATCGCACCTGGACAACAGTTCACGTAAACAGCAAGCTATTCACAGGTTCGGCTTTAAATTCCATGGAAAAAAAAAAAAAAAAAANAAAAAAAAAACGGTTTCGATAAACGCAGAAAGTCATTATGAATATAACAGTCGAAAATTCAGATATTTTTAGAAATAGCAATAAAATTGTATTTCAAAATTTTGGTCCCATTGCACAGGGCACCGTCCCCTCCCCTGTCATAGCAAATTTTAGACCGCATAAAACTTTTCTAAAAACGATAACAAGACAAGAAAAAATCACAGAAAGTGAATTAAGTACAAAAAATGAATGCAATGTTATTTTAGCAGCACTGTTGAAGAATCATAATTGAATAAAAATGGATTTCATTAAAAAAGCAAGCTCAAAATAGCGTAACGCCACGAGAGCCTGTCACTCTGAAAAACTTTTTTTCGAAAGAAGTGTCTTCGAAAAACCGGTAATTTAACTGAGTTATAAGATGAGTGTAGAGCAAGTTTTAAGAAATAATTCCAATTTCAAGGTTTTAGCGACAGGTTGACAAGTAAAAACAAATCGAAATGTATATATTGAGTATAAATAATTTGGATACTTTTGTTGTCTTAATACATTTTCAGCTTCTTTTTCTTTTCTTATTTCTTTTCCCTTCATTCTTTAATTATTTGACCACTAGTAATTGAAACAAATTAAGAACTTTGAAATGGTATTTCGACAGTTCTTAATAAGATAAAAACTTGATTAACTGACACTGGTTGATATTTWAAAAAATCTCTCCTGGTACTACCTCAGCTCTTCGCCGCCACTCATCAGACCATTTTGACAAAGAACTAGTTTCATGGTCGAGAAGTTTTTCTGATTATCAAGCCTTCCCATATGCATGGCAAAAGTTTAACACGCGATTTCAATCCCTAAACAATCTTGAACTATAAATTCCGATAATTGAATTTCAGTATTTTATCGGATTCTCCTAACAAATAATCTAATGGAGAATTTCGAGTACTTTTGACGTATTCTGTGATAAAACTCACGAGTTTTCAAGTCTCAAGAATGGCACCCAACTTGCTTGCCTATCAACCATTGTCTTTCAAATCCCCTATGGATTTATTTGTCAGTCGTAATTGTTTACCTCAAACAAAAGTAACGGCAGTTTTCTGATTCGTTTTGTTGGCCTCTATTACGGGTCATAGAAAATGTATGCCTCCCCCCACTACATCCGGGTCCTGTCAGAAAAGGAGGTCGCTGATTGGTTGATTCGAGGCCCGTAACGTGGTCGTCAGTGAAAGCAAGCATGATATTCGTCGAAGAGCTTTCACAGAACCATCTCTGGCAWATTCACTAACAAGGAATTTTGACTCGACTTTATTTCCTTCCGCGGGCTTTGTAAACTGCATGTTGTTTAGGTTAGTTTTGTGTTTTCTTCTTTGGCCATGTTTTAATCGCGTTGTTGACCTGGAATGACATCAATTATTGCACTTGGATCGCTCGTGTAAGCCAGCCAAAATATCGTCCTTATTTCCCTCATTTCGCTTTTGTTCTGACATTGACGTTGTAAGTCAGCGTGGTTTGAGGCTTACACAGTTGCATGTTTGAATCTCGATGGCAATTCCTCGTATTTTGCTGGCTCCCACGAGACTTCCACCTCGATTTGTTTTGATCCTGTACTCCAGACGCCAATTTGCACATTGAATCAACTGTAGGCCGAGTTTTATTTTGTTGTGTTACAACACAAGTGAAGGGTTATTCACCTGGCATTACTGTTGGTTATAGTTTCTATGTTGTGTCCGATTCCTCCTACTAGTCTTCACCGATCGCAGTATTTTTGACCGTATATACGACTAGAACATCCAAGAAAGCGGTAAAGTAACAAATCGGGAATCCAAATTGAAGTAGTTTGAAGTTTTTAAAACCGAAATAGAATTAAGTAAAGCGAGTTTCGGTAGGACCGTTTGGGAGTGGGGCTCGCTACTACAAGACCATCTCGCTCGAAGCACGATCACAAATTTCGTAATTTGCCCTCGCAACTTTTTTCTGTCTAAGAATTTAGCCTATGTTTTAAGCCTTTGGCTTTACTATGGTAGAATTTTAACTCTTGTAGATGATTACCGAAGCCTTCCAATTGAAGAATATCTAGAATTCCGAAGCACTCGAAGACATTCGGTTGGTAGTCGTTACGTCCAACTAAAACATGGCTTAGAAGCTGAAAGCCATTCATTATTTCTTTCTCCATCGTGCACATGTGTCGTGGTGTTGTAAATGTTCACATTTCGACCACGTATATCTCCTTTTTCACCATATTTACATATCATATTACCATTAATTGATTGAGTTTTGTAGTTTTTGTAGGATTAGTTGTGTAGTACTTAACCATTTCTCTCTTTTTTTTGACCTTCATTTCATTATAGGTGAGCGAACAAAGACTTCACTACAGTTCAACAAGTACGTTGCTTTTGATGGCCTGTCAGCGAAAGGCAAAGCCAATGACAATTTAAAAATGAGTATATGTTAATATTAGGTCTTGTTGAAGCATTGTGGAGGGACTAGAAGCGCTAACGATCTTTGGAAGTTCGTTTGAGCGCTCGGGAACCGGCGAGTGTAATCTGCCATGGCAGATCCGTACTTGGGGATGTTTGATTCGGGAAGTTCTCCAGTAGAGGACATGACTGCCTTACAAGGTTCTACTTACGGATCTTTCGGGAATCAGACCTCTCAGTCTTCAGAAAGAATGCAACATGGTGGATCGTTTTCTTCTTTTCCTAACCAAAGTCAAGGATCGACGGAGGGTAATCAACAGGCACAGCTTCAACACTTCGTGGACCCTTCAGCCATGTCCGCCACACAAGGTGGATTTATTCAGTCTTCGCAAAAATTGCAACATTTCAATGATCCGTTGCTTTCTTCATCACCTGGTCAACCTTATTCGGCAATGCAGGGAGAACAACAGCAACAATTTACTCAATTAACGGCTCGTCCCGCACAGCAGTTTGGCCCTCGGCCATCACAGATGAACGTAGCATGGCGTGGACCTCAACAACCTTCACCTTCAACGTACCCCTTCATGGACCAAACACGGCCTCCTTCGTCAATGCAACAAGGACAGTTCAGAGGGATGTTTGAGTATGGCTATCCCCGAGCCAATTCTCCTCGTCTTCAACATTTTGCCGATCAGCAAGGTTTAAATAATGTCAACATGTCTTCTGTGTCACAGGCATCTCGACTCGGACAGCAGCAAGTGCCGTCACCGAACTCAAACTTGGGGTTCTCGACACCTTCTCCTGAACGTTCTAGCTCTAAACAACAGCAACAGGAAAGTCCACAGTCTCAATTAAGACATTATCCCAACATGATGGACTTGAAGCAACAACAAGAAGTTCCAGGCCAAAGTGGTATGCCAAACCATCCCTCCTCTGTTTCAGGTGTCAAAGATGGGGTACAAGGAAAACCTGGACAAACCTTCCCATCATTTTATGGGATGAAAAGTAATAATATGTCCATGCAACGAGGCTCACCAGGGAATAGTAATATGGATCCTTCGATGTATAATTCTTTTAATAATCCGCAGATGCAGGGGATGGATAGATTTATGGGAATGGAGGGTAATACGGACCAGATGGCACAGGGACCAGGATATCAGTATCCTCCGGGGTACAGGATGTCAGGTCCACAAGACATGTCACAATTAAAGACTTCTTCGCTATTAATGCAGATGCAAAGACACCAACAACAGATTCAACAGTTGCGGGACCTACCCCAACAGCCTCAGGTACAAGCACAGATACAACAACTACAGCATCAGTTCCAGCAACTGTGCCATGTCTATATGATGCAGCAGCAACGCTTACAGCAAAACTATCAAATGCAATCTCAGAATCAAATGAATTTCATGCGGCAGCAACAACAAGATAAAGCTAATAGAATAGCAGTAGAAGCCATGGCTAAGTCTGCATTTCAGAATGAGACTGGTGCTATGATGCCACAGTTTCCTTCATTTCCTTCTCAACAAAGAACAAAGCCTGTTAAAGGTAACAATTCTAAGCCAGCAGAAAGGAAAACTTCTCAGAAATCCTCAGAGCCTATTCAGCTGGGACCTTCTATCGTAAATAAGCCAGTATCAAGAATGTCCAGGTAAGCTTTCATTTCATATTCTTGTAGTACTTTTTACTCAAAAAAATAATTTGACTAAACCTTTTTGTTTGCTTGGAAGTTTATTTTGTTACTATCTTATCTGTCCAAAATTAAGCTAACTTATCTTTCTTTCCTTGTAAACTCCGTGATTGTATTGTTCACAACATCATATACACATCCCTTTAATTAGCTTTTTGTATTATCATGATTAACAAGATTATTATCTAATTAACTTAAACCTAAGTCAGACAGTCTTTCTTTTTCTTATTGTAACAATCAATCCATTACAAACTTTATAGACCCCCAGCTACCGTGTTGTCAAAGCCATCGCCATTGAAAAACAAAAAAGAGGACTCAGATTGTGAACCATCACCACCATCATCACCAAGTTATGGTTACGAAGATGAACAAGGTTCAAGTATTACGGTAAGAAGTGTTGAGTGATTGATGATTTATGTACTTTATTACTCTTGTTCAAATCAGCATATCACAACAAAGCTAAAATGCTAAAATCTCTTCTAAATTGACTTGTCTGGCACTTAACACGTGTTTTGTTTAATGACTTTATCGTGATGCATAATTAAGGTCAATGTTGACTTCTTTGATTTCACACTCTCGTGGCTACGTTTTATAAACTTATAGTTTTTTCATCATCTCAACTTCATTTCTTTAGCTCCAATATTATTTCAACCATGAACTCTACTTCCCAAAATTAATTCCAATTAAAAGACCTTCCTTAAATGCTTCAGTTGATTCACATGTGCTTGGGTGTTTAAACAAATGATATTTTTACTATATGGCTTACAAAGTTTGTCTTCAGGGTTAGAAGTTTATCTTTAAATCAACATTTTTGTTTAAACAAAGCTTTTATTTGAAGTCCGCGTCTGTCTATGTGTAAAGAATTAGTTATATTGCTTCGGAGATCATAATCTCTCTTCTTAAAACCAAAATGTATTCTCAAAAACCTCTTAATCTTTATCAAACTTTGTGAATGGCTCTGAAATTTCTGAACTACAACTTTATTTCTTTGTTATATAGCGGAGGTCCTTACGTGAAAGGAAAAAGAAGACTTACAAGGACGACTTTGATTATAACTTGTCTGACGATGATGGAGGTGATAGAGAAAAGAATGTGAAAGGTCAGCCAGCCCCTATACCAGATGTTGTTGGAGAAAGAGCTCCTCCGCCAGTTGTGGAAGAGTTTGAAGAAACAATGATAGTAGAAAAAATTTTAGCTAAGAGACTTAGAGAAGTCAAGGTAAAGTAATAATATTATCAATTTATATTATCAAAAAAGTAGATGAGATTGCTTTGAAGTAGGCACTTTATCTTAGATCTACAGATAGCTACAGATTATATAAATAAAAATATCAGCAGAAAAGCTCCCTATTAATGTAGCTTTAATAGATGCAGCTATCTTAGCCTGATAAATCCATATTGAAGATKTCAAGACACTTTGATAAAAAAAGTGATATACTTATCACCAACTTGTTGAAATACAAAGTGAGTTCTAATTGCTAGTGGCCTATCAATTAGCGATGATTATCATAAAACAGTATAATAGGTGCTGGTGTATCTAATTTCTACTTTTATTGGTTTTTTATCATTAAATTAGGGAGTTGATGGCCAAGAAGGCACGCAAGTGGAAGAATTTTTAGTCAAATACAAAAATTAGTAAGTTTGATATTTTGTACTCRTTATTGTAATTTTAGTATTGTTGTCTTATGATTGATTTTCTAGAAAATGGAAAACCAAACTTGCCAAAGATAAATAATGGTTTTCACAGTTTGTTGCATAATCTAGTAGCAGATTTTCAATGCCTATTTCAATTCTTACTTTCCTAGTATTGAAAACAATTTTGTCAGTGATTCAAATCTATGGTATATCTAAAAGATATTTGACCTTACATGAGGCTAAGTATTTTATACAAAATGTCTATCACAAACACACAGGTTATCTCACACATAGGTTGTGTTATTAGATACAAATTTTTCACGTGCTGGATTTTTGACTTGCTTTTTTACCCAAGCAACTTATAATGCACATGGCCTGAGTTTGTTTTCTTTTGGCCCCTTCATGGAAATTTCAAATATTATTGAGGGATTAGATTCATTTTGAGTTATGCTCCTTTTATTTTTCAATAATTTTTTAAAATTTGTAAGGTGTTTATTGTGAGAAAAATGCTTTATTTAAGTCGAGTTTTGTTCACCTTGGTCAAGTCATATTAAATTCACCGTAAAATACACCAATTTAGGGCCTTTCTAACCAATTTTGTAATTTTAATTTGTAGTTCTTACTTACATGCGGAATGGGCTACAGTTGAGAAGCTGGCTAGGGCTGATAAACGAATTCAGATGAAAATCAAACGATTCAAGATAAAACAGCAGAATATGTCTCCTTTTTTTCAAGAGGTGAGTGTATACTTGAAATTGAACACTTTTTCAAGGGGATAATTAAAGAAATAATTATAGTATTCAGATATAAATTCATAGGAACCTATAACCTTCAAAGCTTAAAATATCTAAACTAATTTGGCCTGCCAGAGCTTAAAATGTCCGGCCAGAATTTTAACTTGTCTGGTCAAATATGTGTCTTGCTAGTCATTTTGACCAGTAACATTGAGCTAGAAATAAAGTTAGAGTGAGTTAAAAGTAATTTGGCCAGTCATCATGAACAGTGTTTGACTGGCCATCATTTGAACTCCTGAATTCCATAAACTTGTCTCCACCCCTGCACTACAGAGTAATCCAGTGATAAGGGGTCCTTTTAAGAAGTGTTCAAATGAGTGCATTATTTCACGATTGGGAAGCATTGGCGACGTAGCGGTGAGAGGCTTTGCATCTCACCAATGTGACCTGGTATATCCAAGGTGTTTATATCACAATACATAAACATAAGCAGCTGTTTTATAATGCTTTTATAAAATATTTTGGGGCAACTTTGCACTGTCTCTGTCCTTTGATATAAACACGGTAGCCAGCCAATCAGCATGCAAGTTATATTTTAAATATACAGAAAGATAAATATTATATTTTAAATATTTTATAAATTTATGTATATATATATTTATATAGTACCAACACACAAACTCAAAAATCTAAAAAAATTAAAAATCATGAAATTGAAAAACTATGATTGTCATTGAATTCTTGATTCTTTGAAGAAACACAACTGTACATTTTTGCCCTCCCCTCTCCCCCTCCCCTCTACCCCCAAACAAAAAAAAACATCAGTGTCTTCAAAATTTCGTAAAAGATGACCAGTTGTCCATTAGTTTGAATTTTGTGTTTGATGGTAAACTCTATCCTATTCTAGATGGAAGAAGAACCATTCAACCCAGATTATGTGGAAGTTGACAGAGTACTGGATGTATCTACTGGCGTGGATCAACATTCAGGAGAGGTAGGGACAGATCTGGTCTTCATTGGTCATCCATACTACATAAAGCTTTTCTTCCTTTTTATGCTATGGAGTATCTTTATTTTCATTTGGTCAATTTCTAAGGTAGAAAATTGTTAACAATATTTTGAAATTAACTTGTTGGTGATGCATTTCCCAATTAAACATTGAAGGTATTCCACAAACAAAAACCCAGTCAAGCTACCTTATAGGCCAGATTTTCATTTGGTTCGTTATTCTACATAGACATTTCTTTACATGCTGTAGTATTCCTATATTTTTCATTTGGTCTGTTTTTCTACATAAATTTGTTTTTCCATGCATGCTGTGGTATTCCTAAAACATTCATTTGGTCTGTCATGGGTCAGATTTTCATTTGGTTTGTTATCTTACATAGACATGCATTTGCTCTTGTTTAAGCATTTCGATGCAGAACTTAAGTTAATTTACTGTGAATTATTATAGCTATTAATATTCTAGATTAATTAAACTGTAAAACTCACATAAATTATGGCATTAATAGTTCATAAATAAATCACTTTTTTATACAAAAATATATACTGGTTTCCTATTCGGCCACTCTCATTCTCACACACACACTACCACTACATTAAATTAACATTTTATGCATACAACTCTCAATTCAAATATTGATTTTTTAAGTCTCAGCTATTCAAATATCTTAGATTTTCAAGACTCTTGGTATTGTCTACCACTTGTAAGTCAAGCAGCTGTCTTACTGACATTGAATAAGTGTCATGATATACAATACATATTTAAGAACTTCTTGTGTGACACCCTTTAATTAGATTATTAATGGCTTACGTAAAATTTGACAGCAATAAATCATGTCTAGTGTTAGTCTAATATCTAAGGTCTTTGCCTGACAGTTCTGAATTAATGATTTTCTGTTATTGTCACTCAAATGGATGTTCTACAAAATTATTATAGTAATTATACAATAATGGTGGTCTAGATATAGTCACAATAAAGTGTCATGAATAATATTAAGTCAGTTTACATGATAAAGATTAGATTAATCCCTAACAGTTATTTGTTTTATGAGGTTTGTTTACTTAACAAAGTGATAAAGCACTGTGTGATAGTTTCATATTATGCCCTTAGGTGCTAGGTAACTAGCAAACTCCATTAGAGCAGTTATCATATGATGGGAAACATGCAATAATTGCTCTCAGTATGTGCACAGTATGATATGCCTTAACATCAAAATGGCTTCCCATTGTTTTCTAGAAATTCATTCAGCAACAAAGCATAGATACAGCTATGTTATGGTTGCAGTACAAATACAAATTTGTTTTATTATTATCTTCTCATGCAAAAACTGCTTTACATGGTGGTAGAGTCATCCAAATGCTTGGACAAATGCTTTTGTTTTTAGGCCCCCTGGGAAATTGAAACAAAAAAGCTAACTCTGGAAGCCCCCCATCATATTTTAGTCTCATACACATACAACAAGGTGCTAGGTAACTGTATAGTCACCCTTATGCTAAACATAACTCTTGTTTTCAGTGCTCCATTGTAAAGGGGAAAAAACATTTCCCTTGCACCAGGGTACCCTAGCTTCATGTAAATGGGCCTAAAGTACTTTCGATATCAAAAAATAAAGCAATGTTCAATTTCAAGGAATTGTTAACAATTGTTAAAATTATCAAGAAATACTGAGTCTACATAATTAAGATTATAAAATGTTGCTTTAAATAAAGTATCTATTAAAAGATTTTAAAAAAACCAGATTACTTTCTACTATGCTATGAATTACCTAAAGGAGAAAACTTTGTGTGATTTGAAGGTAAACCTTAAGTGCTTCAGCTTACTAGAGAATTGTCTTCATGATAGAATGTCAATAATCTAAAAATTCTACTGTGCTATTAATATGCAGTAGCTTCTACATTCTCAATTCCATCTTATCGTTGTGAATTTTTACATGTTTTTATTACRTAAAAGGTTCTTCTAATTTATATACTGCTACAGTTTCTTGAATCCCTACATTTATCATTTTCTCAGTAAATATTACCAAACCAAACAAAAATAGCAATTCTATTTAATCCTTAGCATTGCATCAGTTGTAACAGGATCACTTTAATATTTAATGAGGCTTCTGTCTGAAGATTTTAATATGCTACTTAGAGGCAATCAAAAAGCACTCCTAGATTTTTTATTTTTTTGAGAATCTTTATCAATTTTATTTAACAAGAATTTTTTTCTGGTTAATGATTAAAGTATGATTGCTTTCAGAAATCAAATGCTGTCTAAGAATCTAATTAAGTGTATTCAATTACTGTAGTGGTATTTAATCTGCGATGTTTTTTACTCTTTGTCAACACTTCAGTAATATATATCTCAACTGTAGGTATAGTTACGTTATTTTTAGTGGTTTTCGGACAGATCTTTAACCCCAAGACAAATGTTTTATGCAAACCACTCATGTGTTGTCAAACTTTGAATATCTTAAAAGCTAACAATTGCTTTTTTGTATCTGTCAACAAATAATTTTCATGTCTGTAAAAAATGCAAATCATCTTGTCTTTTTTTAAAAAACATGAATTATTAATATCTTGGACATTTTCTCAGTCAAACCCCTAGCAATATTTTTTATTTTCTGGTATTTACTTTCGTTTCTAAGGTTTTGGTGATGTTATAAATATTTTTGTTATTTTTTCTGTTTCTATTTGTGCTGTATTTGTGAAGTAATAGTCTAGGGTTTGATATTTTTTTCTTGCTGATTCAGACGCAGGTGTTATGAGATTTTGATTCCTTCTGATTTTTGCATTTCTGCTGATTTGAAGAAATCATTTCTATTGCTTTTTTTATTTCTTTTTCTATGAATCATTTATGCAACTAAATGTAGTATACATTTCAAGATTTTGTCCCAAAACACAGTGTTTTCTCATAATAGCCGAATGAACAGTACGTTCTCATTTATCTCTTTAGTTCTGGTTTTTAAGGCACAGATTCAACACAAAAATCATGCGATGGTCTTTTAAGATTTAAATTAAGCTTACCTTTTCACCTTTGAACAGGCAYGCATTCTTGTTCCCATAGCTTGTCTTCCAGTCGGCTTTAAGAGCAATACTGTCATTCTAGCCAAGTACGATTTCGACACTTTTGGGACCAATGTTGTCAGCGCTAGCAGTGCATTAATGTTGTTTGTGGATTTGTCCTTAGAAGCTTGTTTGATATCTTGGGTCTGTTTCAATTAATGACTGTCTACCGCTGTTCCTCTTTGCCTTCTAATTTCTGTATGGACGTCAAAAACTTTGACAGGTGGCAGCTATTGTGCATCAGAGTGTCTAAATTGACATTTCTGATCAACATTGGGGTGGCTGTCTGGATTAATCAACAGTAAATTTATTTCAAACTGCTTGGTAATAAAAAAAATCTTCAAAGATGACCTACTCTATTGACACCTACTCAGTGAAATATCATTATCCTCATATCATTTACAAAGTGATTCCTCAAAAAATTGATTCCAAAATTTTCGTGATTTTAAGTTAATTTTGTAACATGTGGTATGTCTCTTTGTGTTGTCGGCTTCCGTTTAAAAATTTGACAGTCAATCAATATAACCAGAGGATAAGACCCAATCTATTAATGCATTTTAATTAAGCATTTAAATACCTTACTAAGGATAGAAATACTGGTTATAAATACTTTTTTGGCTCAAGGAAAAAATGTTTTGATAGGTTATGTGATATTCCTATTAAGATTCTTTCAATGTCTTCAATTTTAAATGAGTTTTGATTCCTTCACGATAATGTGTAATTTGAGAAATTTAATATGACTTTTCTTTGTGTTTCCTTAGAAGTGGACATAAATTGATGAAAAATATTTCCTTCAAATAACATTTTATAATTAGTTATTACACAAAAATGTTTGGAACACGTTAATAAAGATGTAAACAAAAAAAATGAATATGAAGATTAAATGGTTAATTTTTGAGACAACTTATTTTTTAAAAGCAATTAAATGAACTTTCAAATCCACTAGAGTCTTGATCAAAATGACATGGATAATCTGAAGAATTTGCTTTACATAAAATGGTGGCCTTAACTGTAATTTTTCATAGAAATTAGAAACAGCAATTTATACGAGCTATATAGTATTTTAAAAGGTTTTTTTAAACATTGCTTTTTATCATCAATCGTTAATGGTAACTTTCTCAGTCAGACATTTTCATTAACTGAGCAAATTTCATCATAGATTTGACACCCTTGTCTGATGATATTAAAGAAAATCTATCCCATGCTTCCTTTAGAATAGTTCCTTCATTGTAATTAAGATTCCTTATTTTCCAAGAGTTTTATGTAAAAAAATTGTTGGACTTCCTGAGCTAATCTAATTGTTGTGACTGTGAGCTCAAAACCTGAGGTCAGAGATTAATTGATCTGACATTTTAGCAGACAAACAAGATTCAGAAGCCAGTTAGAAATTGTTTTGGTGTCTGGTTTTTGCACCTAGATAGAAACAATGTATCTTTTCACTTTTTTTATTTTAAGAATACTCTTTGTCTTAATTGTTCTTTCCTCTCGTTTTAGTGTATAAAAAACTACTTTCATAATTAGGCATTGTTAATCATTTTGCTAACCCTTAATTTTTCTTATTCCCATTTTAGCCAGTAACACATTTTTTGGTAAAATGGCGTTCCCTTCCTTATGAGGAAAGTACCTGGGAGATTGAGGTGAGTTTTAACCAAATTACCATGACATTGAAATTAACTAATAGCCTAATAGTAGCTCATCCAATCAGAATGCAGCATTGATGATAGACTGCTAGTTGGATTTGACTAATAAGGTATAGATCTAGTTCGCTAAGGGCAAAGTTTTCTCATTTCAGACCAAGTTCATTCCCTTGAGGATAATATTCTTTGTTTGAGTTTATTCCATTTTCATGTGTCTTCTTATGCACAACCATTAATCAAAGAAGTTATGTTCTTGGGAATGACACATGGTCTGAAATGGGAAAACATTACCACAAATTAGTCTATTGGGAAAGAGAAATAATGTCATTATTACCCACCTACCCACCTACCTACCCACCCACCTACCTCCCAACCTACCTACCCACCCACCCACCTCTCCATCCACCCACCTACCCACCTACCTACCCACCTACCTACCTACCTTTTTAAATTTAATTACCAATTGCTGTTTAATGACCTACCTGTTTCTGTCCAAGCATCTAAAAGAGTTTTTATTTGAGGCACATTTTTCTCTCTACCTTTAGAAGGTGGTAACTACAAATAATTGGAATTTTATTCTTTTTTTTTTTGGTTAGCACTTGCTATTTATGACATTAAAAAACGTTATCTTATAATTTTTCTTTAAAACTTGCTAATTGTTTTACTAGGTTTTAGAAATTATTTTTTCACTATTTACGGCACTGCTCAGTTGTACTGAAAGTTATATCAATAAATTACTGTCTTGATTCTAGAGTTTATGGATTCGTTTCTTAGCTGTTAATTTCTGGAACATTTGCTTTAAATCTGTTAAGAACTGGACTAATTTTATATCTTTGGTAAAATGGGTCTGGGATCTTGATCAAATATTTTGAATTTGTAATTTTTATACAATATTAGTGCTAAATAATAGGATAATTAATACAATACAATAAGAGTGTTAAATAATATATTTTTATAGCTAGCAAATGCCTATGTAAAAATGAATTTAATGTTTTTCATCACCATGTTTTGTATTATACAATTTATCGGTTATTATTGTAAGATATGTTTAATATTAAAGAACTGATCTTTTTTGATATATCAGGCTGATGTTGATGAATCCAAAATACAAGCATTCTATGATCTACAGGAATTGCCACCAATGCATTTGAGACAGGTAAAAAATCTCCTAGAAATACCTTTGTGTTTGTATTTAATATTAGAGCACAAGAAAAATAACTTGAGAGAAAACTCATGTTTTGAAGTCATCAGAGTCCACATTAGGACTTACCTTAAATTGAGGTTGTCTTTAAATTAGTTGATTCATATAGAGCTTTGTAAAACCATTCCTTGAGCTTGTTACCTTTAAAGTCCATTAAAAAGTGCACACATGGGTTGGTATATTCAATGTACTACAGTTTCGGGAAATTCTTTACATGATCTTTGTGTTTCTTGTAAGGGTTGTGTTTAGAAAATATGTCTTAGGATAACAAAGAGCGCCACAAGCTTGTCTGCGTTGCATGTCATGCTGCTATTGTTGAATAAGATTCAATTTTAATTTGAAAGACATGGCTGATTGATATGCTAAACACTCTTGCTACATCATGGCTGGTCTTTCAAGACGCAGACAGGGAAAACACTCRTCTTCCTATAGACTATAATAAAAGAAAAATAATTTCATTGGTTATTTTCTAAAARACTAGCAAGTCAGCAAACAAAGACAGCTACGGGAAAGACTCCAGTCTTTCTATACACTATAATAAAACAAAAGGAATTTCATTGGTTATTTTCTAAAAGACTAGCAAGTCAGCAAACAAGGACAGCTACGGGAAAGACTCCAGTCTTTCTATACACTATAATAAAACAARAGCAATTTCATCAGTTATTTTCTGGAAAAATAGCAAGTCAACAAACAGTTGTAGCAATTAAAAGATATGTGAATAAATAAATTTGATTAATGGGCAGTAGAATACCATTATTCAAATAAATGATTAAAAATGAGCTTTTATCAGAGGTATTTTTAAATTAGCAAAATGGAAAAATAATCACAAAAAGGAAAAGGACATGTTAAAATCAGTAAAACAGTGAAATTTGAAGGAAATAAGTTGAAAAAATATAAAGTTATGATTTTTGAGAAAGCATGAATTTTGTAASAAAACCTTTGCTGGGGGCAAGAGAAATGCCTCTAATGAAATTCTTTTCATACAGATTTTGATTTTCAAAAATTTATATTTTTGCAATTTTTGAATTTAAATCCTTCATATTTCACAGTTTTATATTATTTTATCAAGCTTTTTCCAACTATGGTAATTATTATGATAATTTTCTGTCCTCTGAGTTTTGGAATAGACCTTTCTTGAATTTGCTTGACTCATCAGGAAACAATGGTTTAAGTTGAGGTTGGACTGCTATTTTTATAAACATGCGAACCCGGTGTTAGCTTGGCTTTGGCTTTTCGCTGCTGTCAATCAAAACTAAATTTGCAGCTACCAAGTTCGCATGGTTATGAAAATAGCAGTCCAATCTAAACTTTAAACCATTGTTTTTGGTCATTCAAGCAAATATACTGTATCATATGGTGAAAGCTAATTGTTGGGACCTAGAACTGTATAAACGTGCATGGGAATGATTTATTTGTTAGATCCATGGTAGCAGGCTTTTGTCTCAATTTTTTTATAGCAACGTAAATAGTGGTAGCATAGTTGTATCATTAGACTTCTATTTTGATCAAGATGATCATTAGCCTCTGAAGACTTCCTTAGGGTCTGTCAAGCAATGTTTCCTTGCCCATGAACGTCTAATAATTTGTCACTTTGGAAAGGAATGTTCTCCTCAAGTAAGCAGACGTTGGTAGGGAGGAAAGTGTTATGTGACAGACACTAAGAATATCTGGGTAGAAGGCTAGACTACCATAAGAGTGAAACATTTAAAGGTTAAATTATCACGTGACTTTGACATTCCTTATCATTGTCTTTGTTTCAGTTTCGTCCTCGTCCACACCCACATGAGTGGATAAGGCTAGAGGCTTCTCCTGTCTATAAAGAAAGCAACACTTTGAGAGAGTACCAGTTGGAGGGAGTCAACTGGCTGTCATTCTGTTGGTGTAACAGGTATCTTTCTTAAAATCTAAAATCTATTAAGCTTGTGCTGTTGTGTCACAGCATGGGACAATGACAACAGAACTAGGCTACAACTAGGTGTAACCCAAAGATCGAATTAGAATTTAGCAGATAATTTTTTAAAAGGGAAGAAAATCAAAGAACCTAGAAAAAAACTCTCAAGAATAGGAGAGAACCAAACAACTCTACTTGTATATGATACTGAGCCTGGGATTCAAATGCGGGTCACATTGGTGAGAGGGGCCACACTAGGTGTGCACACCTTCCCTGCTTCTTGTCTGTCATGTCATATTAGCCTTCAAGCTGATATGTTTGGGTGTAACTTTTCCCTACTTCAGAACCTATGCCTTTGCTTCCTCTTTTGTGCATTACGAAAAGAAAAAAAAWGTGCCTTATGAATAATGTGTCCATGTAAATTATAAACTCACGCTACTAGTGAACCAAAAAATTGCTTGCAACCCTAGTTTGACTAGATGTATTGGCTCCACATGATATGATGATACAACAAAGGTTGCAAAAAAGACAGTCATTTATAAGAGATGTATGCAAATAGATTATGTCTATTAAATGAATTTTTTTCCCAACACATATTTGGGGTGGACTCCTATTTTTTAATTTAGATATCAATGCAAAAACTTAACACTCAAAAGCAACATGTGCTACAATTTTTTATCATGTTTATAAATAGTCCCCTTCACAGTTCCCTGTGCCATCTTGAAAGGTAGCTGTGCCTTTGCATCCAAGTGAGACAAAYGGTGAGCTTGCAATGATAGAGACATGTGAATAATTTTTCAAGGTGTTAAAAAAGTCTCTATCATTGCAAGCTCACAGTTCGTCTTACKTGGATGCAAARGCATGGATACCTTTTAAGATAGCGCAGGGAACTGTGAAGGGGACTATTGAACTAATTAAATATTTACTCTTTTCAGACAAAATTCTATCCTTGCTGATGAGATGGGTTTGGGCAAAACTATTCAGTCCATAGCTTTCTGCTGTGAGATGCAGGTATAATATGTTAAATTTAACTAAAATTCTAGAATGTATTTTGCTGGGAAGCCTCCTAAAGCCTAATGTGTAGTTCCAGAAATCATCCATACCCACCCCACAGAGGAATTTGGAATTTCCCAAGAGTAGGGGAGTCAGAGAAAGAGCAAAAATTACAGAGTTTGTATGGAAGAAAATTGATATTTCCGGGGGGTAGGGGAGGTGTCTTAAAAAGATTCCTCCGTGAGGGGGGTATGGATAATTTTTGGAACTACACAATGTCACTTCAGCAGAAATCATAAAAGTTTTAAATTAACAATGACTAAGCTTTCTGACTGCTTAARCTTTTCGAAACCAATGGTTTCATTGGCGTTAGGCGAGCACTTCTAAAAATTGTTTTGATGAATTTAGTTACCAAAATAGATATATAATCAAATTCTGTCAACTCTATGTTGGTTCATTAACAGACACTAACATTCTGTTGTATTTTTGTTGTGCAGAGATTTGGTATACGTGGCCCATTGCTAGTAATAGCTCCATTATCAACGATATCTAACTGGCAAAGAGAGTTTGAATCTTGGAGTGAAATGAATGTTGTAGTCTATCATGGAAGGTAATGGACTATTCTCAAAATTATTTTGCATGCAAGGCTAACATGGAAACACAAAACAAATCTCGCTTTTTCTTGATGAAATTCTTGTCGTTTCTTTTGTATCTGTTGCATCTGATATGTATAACATGTCTTTATATAAAATTTATATYTTTTTTAACAGTGCTTCAAGTAGACACTTGATCCAAGAGTATGAGTTCTATTACAGAGAGGAACATGTAAGTATCGTTTTGTTTTGCTTTATTTTATTATTTTACTTTATTATTTTGTTTTATTTTACTTTGCTTGTTAATGCTTAACAAATTCTCACTTGTGTTGTTTTTCAGGGTCATCCTGTACCTGGAATTTTCAAATTTAATGTCCTTGTAACAACATATGAAATTATAATAGGTAAGCTATTATGAGTTGAACTAAGCTTAGCTRAGCTAAGGACATGTGGTGGTTGGCAAAGTTTTCTTTTTTTATTCCCATGGATTAAAAACAAATGGATAGGCTTAAATTTATCTCAAGGAATGGCACCAAAGAGATTCAAATATCTTTTTATTTCAAAGCAGTGGATTTTTTGGGAGGGTCAGTAAGCATAACCAACAGCACCCTTTCCCTTTCCAGAAATGCATTGAAAATGCTGGAAATAGCTTTTCCAGCTTCCAGCAATCATGTCTCTAGACTCCCTTAATACCTGCACCTTTAGTACTTCCACCATTTGTGCCCTTAGTGAACCCCTAAGTCAAAATCCTAGATTTTGCTCCTTTGATGGACACTTATTATGAAGCAGCCATCTGGACTAGAACAATAGATTTTCCCTCTGCATGACCGTATATTAAAGTGCTTCAGGATGAGGTTATGTGTGTTTAAACAAAGGCTTTTATTGGGAATAAACATGGCGCAATGTGTTTAAGGTCCATAACAATTGCACACTTTAGGTTTTTCTAGTTAGTTTGGGTTACCTGTGGTAGATCACAGATCTCTGCAAATATTGGTTGAGAAAAAAACTGGGTCAAGTTCCAAGGTCTAGGAAAAAATTGGGTTAAGTTGACATTGCAGTGCATTTTGGGGCTGTTTTAGGGACATATTTCCAAGATGGTGGCTATTTTGTTCCCTAAAACTGCCCCAAAATGTAATGGGATGCCAACTCAACACAGCTTTTTCCCCAATCTCAGAATGCCTTATATGTCTAAAGCATTGTTTTTCTAACTACCCTGGGTTGTTCTTGATGTACAGCTGATAACATTCAGTTGAGTACTGTACCATGGAGAGCTGTTATCATAGATGAAGCACATCGATTAAAGAACAGGAACTGTAAGCTGTTGGAAGGACTAAACAACTTGAAAATGGTGAGTTGTGTCTGTTGATAAATTCTTCTTCATTCTTTGTATTATTTCTTGGTTCCACTACTTTCAGATTTTTTTTGTGTGATTCTTTTGGCTTAATAGACCCCTTGCACTGAGTCCCTCGAAGAATTGTTCTGAGGAAAAAACAATGGATTTTTTTGCATAAGAAAAGACAGCCTATTGTTTTGTCCCCCAGAACAATTCCTATAGGAATTCAATGCAAGGGGTTTATAGATCTCTCTACCTTGGGCATAATGTTTCCCCATTTCAGACTGTCATTCCCTAGAGCATCATCTCTTTGTTTAACAGTTGCGCATGATAAGATACTTAATATGGATATATTCAAGCAAAGAATCTTATTCTCAAGAAAATGACACATGGTCTGAAATGGGAAAACAAATACACCTGACATAAAGAGGTCTATTAGGGATCGTTTATAATTTCTGGATTATGAACAGTCCTTTATCACCTCGCAACTCCCAAACACATAAATAAGGAAAAGAATTTGAAAAAGATTCTATTAGTAATAGTATCAAGACATAGGGAGGGGTGGGTGGGTGGGTATTAATCCCAGATGATGAATGTCATGGATCTAATTCATCTGATTATTTTGATGAGATTACTCCATGCTGCCTTCCTACTGATGGGATATTTTCAGTATATACCCCTTTCAAAAGTATCTTGGATGCAAGGCTAACATGGAAAAAAAAAAACAAAAGAAAGGCACACATTCTATCAAGGATCAAAAGGGTCCTAGGTGTACTCATGGATACCATTCAATGAAAGTCATTTTAATAGTTAAAAATAAGCTGTGACATAATAGAACGATTTTATAGACCACTTGTAGGTGACATCAAAGCAGCTCAATTTGAAGGACATAACAAAATAACTTCCATCTTCTGAGAATTGTAAACCTATTCTGTTATGTCCTCCAAGTTGAGCTGAATTCCGACATGCTGCAAGGGGTCCATACTGTGTATAGCTTAAGCTTAGGCCTCCTGCCTGGTGAAATTCTCTCCTTAATAGTAGAAATACAGACACAACTTTATCAGAGAGTTGAAAATTAATCCAAATGATTTTCCAGCTAACAAACAGCATTGTATTATGCATGTTATGTTACTCCTTTTCATCCATAGGCTTATTGTACCCAAAAAGTGTTAAAAAGTGTGATTTCTTTTATATTTTCAATTAAGCCTTAAATCCRAGATAGTTTTGAAAGGGATCTATGACTTAGAGATGTCTGAGGTACTGTTACTTTTCTAAAATGTGGTACAATGTATCTGACAACTTTTGTTTTATTTCCAGGAACACAGAATACTCTTGACAGGAACCCCTCTACAAAACAATGTAGATGAACTGTTCAGCTTACTCAACTTCCTAGAGCCAGCTCAGTTTCCTTGTCAAGAAGCTTTCTTGATGGAGTTTGGCAACTTGAGAACTGAGGGACAAGTAGAAAAACTCAAACAGGTAAAAACCAGTGATAAACAAAGAGAAGTGTAATAATAGCTTTTGGATGTAAAATAATATTTTACACTTTTGACAAAATATTTTACCCTTTTTTACAATTTCTATGTGTATATTTATCATACTTCCATGTGTGATTTGTTTAAAATAAATAGTAAAACATACCAGGGAACCTTGAGAACAACCTTTGAAGCTTCCTGAATAACGTTTAGAATATCATTTAAAATATGTCTGTCTCATGATAGCTGTTGAAGCCAATGATGTTAAGAAGATTGAAGGAAGATGTTGAGAAGAACATTGCACCAAAAGAGGAGACCATCATTGAGGTGAGTAACAGAAAGGCTTTTCTTATTGATCCACCGTGGAAGCGTGCTAGGGAGGGGTGGGTGGGTTAAGAAGTGGTATGAATCCCAGATGATGAATGTCATGGATCTTATTCATCTGATTTTTTTTGATGAGATTATTCCATGCTGCCTTCCTACTGATGGGATATATACCACATAATTCATTTGACTCATCATGGATTTTGCTTTATACACACTTTGCACCATCACATGATGGCAGCCATGACAGGAGGCATAAACAATTGAATCTGGTCTAATGTGGTTTATATGAGAAAGAATTCAGTTTCACATGAAAAAAAGGTTTTATTGTTATGCCTTCTGTCATGGCTGCCATCACATGATGGTGCTAAGCCTTTAAAGATTAAAATAAGTATTCAATTAATTTTACCTTTTGTTCACATTTGTCTCATCCACTTTGCTTTATTTGTTATTAAAACAGGTTGAACTGACAACCGTGCAAAAGAAATTTTACAGAGCCATCATCGAACGAAACTTTGCCTTCTTGTCCAGAGGTGCAGGCTCTACAGCCAATGTCCCAAACCTTATGAATACCATGATGGAACTGAGAAAGTGTTGCAATCATCCTTTCCTTATTGATGGAGCAGAAGACAAAATCATGTCAGAGTATACTAACAACAGGCTTGACAAACACATGTATGCCATGATAGAAGCCTCCGGAAAACTAGTGCTGATCCACAAACTCCTTCCAAAGTTGAAAATAGGAGGCCACAAGGTGCTGGTGTTTTCACAGATGGTCCGATGCCTTGATATTCTAGAAGACTACCTAGTACACATGAAGTACCCCTATGAGAGGATAGATGGGCGTGTCAGGGGGAACTTGCGACAAGCTGCTATTGATAGATTTTCAAAGCCAGATTCAGACCGCTTTGTTTTCCTACTGTGCACTAGGGCAGGTGGCCTTGGTATTAACCTTACCGCTGCTGATACTGTCATTATCTTTGACTCCGATTGGAACCCACAGAATGATCTTCAGGCCCAAGCAAGATGTCACAGGATTGGTCAAAACAAATCGGTGAAGGTCTATCGACTTATAACAAGGAACTCTTATGAGAGGGAGATGTTTGACAGGGCAAGTCTGAAGCTTGGTCTAGATAAGGCTGTATTGCAGTCCATGAACACTAAGGAAAATGCTAGCAGCAATGTAAGTTTATATTCTACATTATTTGGTGCTGTGTTGTACAACATGGTCCAATCTTTTTCTTATTCTTGGTTTCCACATTAGGACATTATGAGTATGAAAACAAGTACTGGTACAATTTTTAAAATTTTCAAGATTGGCACTATTGATTTTTTTTTTCCAACTTGTATTCATACTYATTCTTGTACTCGTAATAGGCCTTTCCCAAATTCAAATAATGAATAAAAGAATCAAGTTCAGTCTCGACTTCAAACCATTGTTTCGTGGTCATCCAAGGGAATTYGGGAAAGGTCTAYTGGATCTAAATGTCCCTATTAAGACTGTGGCTGCCATAATTTTTGTCATTTGTCTCTCTTAAAAATATTAGCTTGCAAGGTGATTGATCCACCTTGAAGCATCCTAGGGAGGGGTGGGTGGGTTAAGATGTATGAATCCCAGATGATGAATGTCATGGATCTAATTCATCTGATTATTTTGATGAGATTACTCCATGCTGCCTTCCTTCTGATGGGATATATACCACATAATAAATTTGACAGATTTTCATTAATAGAGGCTTTGCACCATAACACAGTGTTTTCTGCTTGAATATTTAGACACGGTATCTACATCCTTAAAAATATAATGATGTATAATGATGTTCTTATGTTTGGTTTCCACATTAAAAAATCATGACTATGTTTGTCTGTATTTAACAAAAGATTTCCCATAAGCTTCCATTGCTAATACCACCAACATAGCTGCCATGTCTTCTTGGGAATCCTTGCAAACCATCAATATTGGATGCTTCCTGCTCAAACTGAAACTGAATTTCATCTGGCAATGACATGCTCCTTTTGGGGTGGGGTGGGGGACGGGTGGGGTCTTTATTTTGTTAAGGGTTTTGTAATCTTGTTTGCCTTTTCAAATCTAACACTGTTCATATTTGTTAAAATGAACCCAACAAAGTATATTTTTATCAAACATTTAACCTTCCCTACAGTGATTAAGGTGTGGTAATATAAACAACAAAATTGTACAAATTCTCACCCAACATTGTTGCATTGCAAATTGTAATGCAACAATGTTGTACAATAATTGCATGATTTTGCTGCCTGTATTACCACACCTTTATCCAGTGTTACATTGTAATTTGGTTCAGAGTGATAGTTATACAATAAATTGTGTATTTTTTAGGGCTCAATGTCTAAGAAAGAGATTGAAGACTTGTTGAAAAAAGGAGCATATGGTGCTATCATGGAAGAAGACAGTGATGATGGAGCTAAGTAAGTTTTTCTCAAGGAAACTCTTCTTAGACCTGGTTTTACTTCAAACACAAGCATGAACATGAGCAACATATGTTGACTCAGTTGTGTAGTGCTTTATAATATAAGACTGGTCAACACTAGTGACATAAGCATATGTTTCTTCAGGTCACACAAGTGACATAACATTAGCAAAATCATAAGAATGGAAAAGTTTCCATTGTTATGCTTATGCTTATGCTTTGCTTAGGTTTATGCTTATGTTGCCATGTGAACTGGGCCTTAGCTGCAAACTGCCCTTTTTCACACCTGGTTTTTCTTTTCAGGTTTTGTGAGGAGGATATTGATCAGATCTTAGAAAGAAGAACTCAGATCATCCAGTTAGAATCTGAAGGAAAGGGATCTACTTTTGCAAAGGTTAGTGTCAGCCTCCTTTGAAAGCAAAGCAACAAAACAAGTGGCTCAGAAGGTGTGGTGGTGTCTGTTGTCAGTCTGTGTTTGGTTGTTTAATCGTCAGACCTCCCATAATGCATGAGAAGAATTTGTTTGTTACAATATGCCAGGATAAACTTTATTTGAAGAGGAAGACACAATAGTGATTTATCTAACTTATAGCCCTCCATAAGTTGTCTCCCAAGGTGTCAAAAGTTCCTCCCCACTCAAATCAACACAAAAAGTGGGCCACTTTTTATATTTTTATATTTTCATTATATAATGTTTGCAAATATTTCAATAAAATTCAATAAAATTGGAAAAGTGGCAGTACAAAAGTTGCCCTTCAAACATGAATATTGACTAGTAATTCCCCAGAACCTTTTAAATTTTGTTGATTCTTGGAATATTTTGAGTAGACAGCCAGTGATTCAAAATCAAGCTGTTCACATTCTGAATAAGCTGTTGACAACTCTTACTTATTATGAGGCTGTTCATTCTGACTTGTGGATAAAGAACTACAGTAATCATAAACTTATTTTTTCCATGACTCATTTTTGTTTCATGTTGTTTTAATAGGCAAGTTTTGTGTCAAACAGAGGAGAAGAAGACATCGATATTGATGATCCAGATTTCTGGCAAAAATGGGCGAAGAAAGCTGATCTAGACATGGACTACATTAACAACAAGGTAAAATAATGAACAACCAAAATCTTGTTCCTAGTATTTGCCACCCTTTCTTTGACCCTTAAATGATATAAATATGGACTTTTCAAAGTAAGTTATCAATAGCAACACCACAACAAAGCAAAATAACAGTTTTCATGATGTAGTATCTAGTACTAGCAAACCTCCGACTATCCATGTGTGCAATCCACTTCATGTTTACATTGTTGTATTTGCTTTTGCTAGGATGATCGCATCATTGATATGCCTCGTCAGCGCAAACAGACCAAACGTTATGGCAATGAAGATGGTGACTTTGAGCTGTCTGACCTGGAGGAGGAAGAGGAAGTCATTGTACCAAGAAGAGCAGCTTGGACCAGAGTGGAGTGCTTCAGAGTTGAAAAGAATCTTCTCATCTATGGGTAAGCTACTGAAAACTTGTCAACCCGCTATGAACCACCATTTGATAGCAGAGAGTAGTGTGACTCCTAAAAAAAGAAGACATGGTAGGCATATTGGTGAAGTGCAGTTGACTGCACACGGCACTGCAAGCAACTTTTTAATTTGTTTTATAAAATACAAATTACAAAAGCCATTATTTTGGAGACACCTACTTTCAAGAACGTTGTCATGCGATATTAGAACATTAGTAATTTAGTGACAAAGGAATACATTAAAAGAAAAAGTTCAGCTTCAGTGATCTTCTTTTGTTTTTTAATATAATTCCTATCCACAACGTTCTTGCAAGTAGGTGTATGAATGATGCAATAGGAAATGTGCTGCATCTCCGYACCCATGGGCCCTCCAACCAATCAGAGTTTTATAACAGCTATTTTATAATGCCTATTGGTTTACTCCTGTGTATTGGGGGTCTTACTCCTTGTTTTCTTGTTTTTCTTCAATTCAATCATGGATTTTTTTTTGAATTTCAGATGGGGCAGATTCAAGGAGATTCTTCTCCATGGCAGGTTCAAGAGTAAACTTGCTGAAAGAGACGTTGAATGCATTGCACGTTCCATTTTGGTTTATTGTCTACACCATTACCATGGTGATGACAAAGTCAAATCTTTCATTCGAGACATCGTCAAGACTTCTGTGTCAAGAGATAAGATCTCCATTGATGATAGAGACAAGACCTATTCACCTATTTCTACACCGTCAAAGGGTAAAGGTCGAGGCAAGAAAGGAAAGAGCTCCAAGAATGCAAATAAGAGTGCCATTGCTTTGATAGAAATTGGTGCAGACTGGAAGACTATTGATCCTGAGACAATTATCCTTGATAATGGCTACAAGAAGCATTTACAACACCACTGCAATAAGTATGTTGTGATTATTGTTTGATGATGGTTTTGGTGAGGGCAATGGTGGTGGTGGTGGTGGTGGTGGCGGCGGCGGCGGCGGCGGCGATGGCGATGGCGATGGTGATGTTGTAATGGTAATGGTATTGATGATGACAATGATAATGGTAATGTCAAGATTGGAATTGATAAATACAGTAAATGTATAAACACTACAAGTATCAAGTTCAACCTTTGAATCATTGTTTTCATGGTCACTCAAGCAAATTCCGGAAAGGTCTATTAGATACTTTAAGGTAAAGATGAACATGAAAAAGTTATAGCACTGATTGTAGTCATCTTTCCTTTGTGACAGGATTCTCCTGAGGGTCAGACTACTTTACTACCTTAAGACAGAAGTCGTAGGTGCCCTTGTGCCAGTTATCAGAGAGGGTTCATGTAATGCAAGGTAAGGAGGTTGTATGCCACGTATCTGGTAGGATAATGAAAGCCAGCCAATGATTAAAATCAAAGCTGTTCACATTCTGAACAATATGTTGACATTCTTTACCTAGAATGAGGCTGTGATGGTAGTAGTAGTGATGTKAATGTGCCGTCAGTGCTTCCCGACCACATGTGCAAAAACATACAAGTTGCTGTTGCAAAAATATAGAGGTTTGGTAGTTGGCATAGGAATGTCATGGAAATGTCTTGATATACCCTTCACCAAGACCTACTTTGTTGTGATGGCAAATTATATGTTTTCACACCTCTGATTTGGAACCAGAGAGATCTTTTGGGAAAATTGAATGAAAAAATATGACTGCCTTGTTTGTAGACCTTGAATATCACTATTAAACATGTGCTTCATGTGGTCTTGATCCCCTCGTACGATCAGTATTTACACCATTTTCTATTTTTTCTCATCTAGTGACCTGGACATTACGATATACAACCCAGAAGGTGATCCTCCTGCTGATTGGTGGGACATAGATTGCGACAAGTCACTCCTGGTTGGGGTATTCAAACATGGTATGTTGGTACATTAGACAGTATATTTGTGAGTGAAATACCTATATAAAACCAGGCATTGAATATAAACTTTATCAGTGCCTAGTGACTAGTGACATCTTTCCTTTCAGTTAATCTATTTATATTATTTGTGCACCCTTTGATGTGATGTTATTCCACATGTTAGACTTCTGAACACTGATGTCAACATACCTTTACTGATCAAGCCAACGGGTGCAAAATTATATTAATCATACACCATTGTGGTGAGATTAAATAATTCAGTTTTCTTTTTCTAATCTTTTTGCAGGCTACGAGCGGTACAACCTGATAAGAGCAGATCCCACCCTTTGCTTCTTGTCCAAGGTTGGATTATCAAACAGCAATGCTGATCCTGCAGAGAATGATACTATTGATCAAGATGAAAGGTACGTATCTAGTTAGTGCGGAATGAATGCTCTCTAGAAAAAATTCTGAACTAGTTTACAATTACCATTTTGTCCAAATGATGAATGTCATGGATCTCATTCATCTGATTATTCTGATGAGATTACTCCATGCTGCCTTCCTACTGAAAGGACAAACTCTACTTGTTCGTTGATCTTTTCATAAAATATGACTTGATTATTATTAAAAAGTCTATAAGGGGGCTTTCATTTATTAGCAAATGGGGGTGGGGAGGCTGTTGGCAAAATCACATAGAAAGCTTTACAAATATGACTCACCCCCCCC
>NW_022260058.1:181998-193490 GCF_009602425.1 Actinia tenebrosa
TGGCTGGCACCAAGGACTTCACCTTAGAGTGTGAATGAAGAAAGAATATTGATCACCTATTGTGATCACCTATAGTAAGATTAAACTGATTTAAATATCTTGTTTTCTTCAGGTTGAGGGTTTAAAACTTTCTCTCAAAAAACACAGAAGGAAAAGAAAAAAGGATGGACTTTTAGTCAAAGGTAAAATCCTAAAATGTATTAACTAATCCCAAACRACCTTGATTATAGGATTCCCTTCTCTATGATAATATTATTTCCTTCAAGCTTCTAGATTCTTTCCCCCTTGATCAACCCCAGTCAGAGATTTTTGTACATATGTTACTGAATGATCTTTACTCCTCTGGGCCAAATCAGTCTGGAGAATAGCTTTGGACCCTTGTTTTGTTTGCTTCACCATTCTCTATCACACCCTGTCCTCTTCTGCCCTTGATCAACCCCAACCTTAAAGATTCTTGTCCTTATAAGGTTACTCTATGATCTTTACTAGAGATCTCTTGGGTAAATCATTCTGGAGAGTAGCTTTGCATACTGGTTGTCTGGTTTAAAGCATTGATTTTTCTTATATTTTTGTCATCTTGCAGAAGGTGAAACAGATAGCATAGGAAGTGATGGCGATCCAGCACCAGGTAGATGAATTTTGGTTTTAAGGGAAAATAATAGACTAATTACAAAAAAGATGGGAAAGAAAGAAAGGCTAGGTTCTTTATGGCATTAAACGACRTGAGAGATTATATAACATAAGAGTGTCCATTCTCCACTGAATATGTTTGGGATACAAAAGTTGATAGCTGAGGGGGTTGGGAAATACCCTTTCATAGTGGAAGAAAAAACCAGCTGGTACCTCTACTCTTGGGTTGATATGCAGTGGTGGAAGACAAACCTCTCAATGCTATACCTCCCATCCTTCAAACCATATCATTAATCGGTGTTGACATTTTAACATCAATTTTTCAGTCCATCGAAAACCTAGAAAATATAAAAAAGATGCCAGCTTCTGGTCTGAAAATGCCATAAACATGGACTCATCAGTCCCACTTGACCAGCAGTACCCTGCAGACCCTTTGCACACAGAGAAAACACCCAAAAAACGCAGAAAAAAGAAGGAGGATAAAGGAGAAAAGCCTGATAAACCACCGACAGTCAAAAAGAGGGGTCGAAAGCCCAAAACCGATAAGCTCGGATCTGCGGGCAGTCAAGTTAACTCTGGAGGTACCAATCTAGGGGAATACTTAGGTCATGATTGGCCAGGTGGTGGGACTTTGCCGTCAACGGCTGGTGATATGAAGGTCAAGTTACCTGGCTTGAGTGATCATCAGATATCTCCTGGGAACGGCATTCCTAACCCTGTTATGGGCATACACAAAGAACAGGTATGTAGTAAGCATTATCTTGCGATTGCTTTAGTGAGGAAGGTTATCGGCAAGACAATCTTCAGAGTAAAATAAGACCCCACTCAAATATTTAGTTACTTTTTGCAGGTATTTCTTGCCAAAGACTTGAAACCTTACAATCGAATTCCCCTTACATAATCTAGTTCATCCGTAAAGAGAGAGAGAGAGAGAGAAACAAACCAGTTTGCAAGTTAAAATGTTATTGATTTAATGTCTTTGGTGTTTTGTTTCATCAGTCACCCATGCCTGTGCCATCTAAAAATGTCGACACCAGAAATGAAGGAGCTAAGGTAACATTACAGATCTAGTTTTTATCTTGTGCTTTGAAACAGAGCCTAGTTTTTCAAAACCTGATTAGTGCTTATCCAGGATTAACTCTGTAGGTATTATTAGAGCTAACCCTGGATTAGCACTAGCTAGTCTGGCTTTGTACAACTTCGGCTGATCTAAGTTGGGATATTGATAATTCTGGGTCAGTAAAAACTAGAGAAACCCCTGAATCAAGGGAGAGGCCCAATGCATGTGGTGTGGCATCAGGTTGAGAGGCTCTACCTCGTGGTGTGTTAAGTAGTTGACTGATGTTGGCTGTTTATTTGATAGGATAATCGAGTTTTACTATATGGACATCCCTCTAGTGAGCAACAGAGGTCAAACCCCACCACTCCCACTACTGCCAACCCTACCTTGTCCCATCAGTTCTTCACTGGGGGTTATAACAACGCAAACTACACTAAAACTTCTAAACAAGAAGAAAATGACTCGTCAAGGTCATCGTCACCTTCAAGCCCATCACCATCACCCAACTCTTTCAACTCACCTGGGTATTCATATGATCAGGTGCACCAAACTGGTGGATATCAACAAACATATGGTCCTTTTGGAGGGATGTCTTATCCAACCCCCTATGGCATGGGTGTGGCCCCTAACAATCAAGTCAGTGCCAAGTCTCCACTGACAAGCCCATCTTCGGTACCTTCACATTTTATGTTTGGAAATGCTTACAACCCCATGTACRGTGCTCAACCAGGCTATGGAAGCTATCCATTTGTTGGGCTAAATAACGGGTCTACTGGGGCATCAGTTGGACTAGATAAAGACCCTGGTTCACAGGGTGAAGAAAGCTCATCCCCTGAAGCTATCACTAAACCCTTTAGTACACCAGAAGGTAACGCCAACTCACAAACTAAGAGCCCTAAAACATTACTAACTTAACCTCGTCGAGTTACAATGGTCATTTTAAGATTTCTTCTCATGTGAGTGTTATGTGAAGTTTTTTAAGAGTGTTAATACCTTGGATATAGTGTAAACTGTTTTAATGTCATGTTATTTTAAGTGTCTACATATGTGGTGAGGAAACACTACAAGAAGCAGGCAAAAATTGATTATTATTGTACTAAGTATATTGATTTATTCAGACATATGAGTAGCATTATTAGGTTCAGTAGCATTTAGTTATAAGTAGGAATATTAGTTAATAACAACCTAGATCTTTTCCAAGGAATTCTTTTGATATGATATCGTATCAGTCAATRATATTGCATTTGACAAAGTGTTCTACCAGTACAATTTTCATTTCAAACTCTTCTATCTAGAGCTTGCTATTCATACGACTCTTTTGAGGTGTTCTTTACAGACTTTTTTCAATATCCTAATTTATTTACCTAGGAGAAAATCAGATTATTACAAACAATTTGAAAAAAAAAAATTTGAATTAATAACTAAGTACTTTTCACAATTATTTTATTACTGCAATCAGTTAAATGTTTTCTCCTTCTTTGATGATATGTGATATGAAATACTGTCTTTACGAATCTTGGCGTCAGCCAGCCTTTTAATATTATTATTATTATCATTATTATGATTACCATTATTATTATTATAGTTATTGTACATAAATATGCACTCAAGCAAAGGGCTTGCAATTCTATTAACATTTCCTATCTTTTTTGTACAGTTAATCTTGGCTCACTGAATTGAATGAGTGACGTGAATGAATGAAAGAATGAACAATTGAATTAATGAATGAAAGAACAATCTTTTTCCTAGGAGTGAATTTTTTAAGCTCTTGTATCAAATTTATTTTAAATATGGAACTGTACATTGATCAATTCATACTGTATTTATTTTGATTTTTCATAAATATAATATTTGAAAGTCTGTCAAATTTAACGATTGTCTATAATAGTCCTCCTTTGCTATAACTTRTCAAATATTCACCAATATCTTCATTTTATTAGTGCAATTACCAAAGTGTGTAACAGAAGGCCACCTACATCCTACTTTCTAGCACAAACCATAGCACAGTATTYGTTTTTCTGGCTTTTGATATAGTGGTGCTGTCGTAAGTAGGAGAGCAGGCTTTCTTTGGCAAACTGAAAATTGAATATCTGTTAGGTTATATTGGCTAGGGCTTTAGCTTGGTGGATTAATCTGAGATAGACAATACAATCACAATTCTTATGGTACAACCACATGACTCAAAATCCCTTGAGATATAAGTAATAATTAAACAGCTGTCATGATGGTTGATCTAACAAAAGAAGCTAATGAGGAATCCTTTGTCGTTGTCAACCAACATGGTGGCTGTCATAACAGGTCTGTCATAACATGCACCCCAAGAATTTCCATTATAATGTTTTTGAGGAAGCCTGACTTCATGATAGGACAGATAGTAGAGATTGTTACACTGATATAAACAAATTATTGGGGAAAAACACTTGTTTAACTGTTGAATAATGAATTTATTTAATGCCTTTTTGTGTTCACTCAGGTAATTGTACCAATTCTCTAAAAAAAACATTATTGCAACACAAGCAGCTATCAAGTCAATTTGAGTCAATTTGAAGTTAATGCAGCTGATTAATAAATTTTGAATTTTGATCTTGTAAATGTTTTCCTTTTTGGGTTGAGGCTTTCAGATCAATATTAATATATTTTGTTGTGTTTAATTTTGTTGACTTGTAGCTACTTGATAGCTTTTTGGAACAAGTTTCTTTAGGTCCAACTTGCTAATGGCAGCTAAGACTTTGGCATAAGCATGTTGCTCTTGGCAGTTGTAAGGAAAAATTGTACCACATAAATCAGCCTTTTTGGTCCTTCAATGGATCTATCTGGAATGCATATCAAGAGGTGTCTTATCTTTTTACTCTTTTTCAATCTATGTTTGTCATGTTCATAATATATTTGGTCGATGAAAAGAGGAAATGATTTATATTTTCATCCCCCCCCCCCACCCCCCTAATTTTTTACAACAGTAATCATAAATGCAAAGAAGCACCCCTACCCCCCTAACAAACCCCTTTCCTCTTTTCACCATTTTTTATTAATATTATCTAAAAATCCACGAGTTTTGATAATTTCTACTGCATACGCATTATCCTAGATATTTGTTTGAAAATCTAAAACTATAGTACCAACACTAAACTCAAGAAAAAGTAGAAATCAGTAGAAAATGAAGGATTTTTAAGCATAAATTTACAACTATTCTATTGCTTTTTCACAAGTTTACTGTTTGCACTCTTAAGATTAAATTCAGTTTAATGTTTTCTATGGTTAAAATGTACTGAATTCACTTTTCTACTGATAATTATGGAAAACGTGTGTAGAAGGATAGCTTTTGAATCCACAATTCTCTTGTAGTTGCAGTATTTAACTAGAGTAATGTAGAACCTTTGCAAACTGAAATTCCCGAGTTCAGCTTTAACTTTTTATGCTTTTTTTGCAAAATGGAGACCCAAAAATTCAAGTAATGTATAGGAGAAAAGACTATTTTCAAGAATAATTCCACTGTTACTGCAATTTCAAAACATTTTCTACACACCTTTTGAAAAATTCTTAGACAGTATCTTATTTTCTTCCAAAAAAATAAGAGATAATATATAAATATATAAACATTTTTGACGTACTCGTGTATCTATTTATTTTCTTTRAATGAAAAAGAAACTTTGCTACCAATAAAAATTCTGTGCCATGGAACATTTATATGCTACTGTGCCTAAATATGGGCGGAAACGTGCCGTGCGTGCGTACATACTTGGAATCTTTGGTTATGAATATATTTATTGATAACATTCATAACGAAAATATATTATTGCTGACTATTCTAATAAATTGTGAAAAAATGTTATTTTAGTGGTTGATTTGTTTGAGAAGGGTTGTTCCAAATGGGTGTGGTAGGGCCATTTGTGTACCCAGACATTTTTATCTACCATTTGAATGACTATTTTGCTTTTGGCAAAGAAAGGAGGAATGAAAGTCCAATTGGGCGTTAATTTAATTTGTTTAATGTTTTCTCATTTTAGACCACGTGTCATTCCCTTGAGAATAAGATTCTTTGTTTGAGTGGTATCCATATTCAACAAAGAAATGATACTCAAGGGAATAACATGGTCTGAAATGGGAAAGCAWTACGCTGAAGTGGATTTGGTCCATTGGGATTGAAAAAGAGAATGAATGAATTAAAGAGAAAAGGGGAAATAGGAATTGGGTGTGTTTTTTATTGTTTGGAGTGTCAGGCAATACCTTTTAGCATTGTTGTATTCCTCACCTTGCATTCCTCAGATAATCTTATTACTCTCTTGTTTTTGGAAGTTGATCCTCAAATGTTGAGTATTTTACCAATGATCACCCCCATCCGTAACTCTCTAAGATATGCCTACACACCCAATGATATAGTGCCCCCAAAGCCGTTCTTAGCTAGTGTCATCACGCTACGTTAATGGGGAGTGAGCGATGGATGAAGGCACTAAGAATGGCTAAGCCGGAGTTTTTAATGAGATTCACAAACAAACGAAAGTGGGAATGGGATTAAGATTTGAGCAAAACATAGGCTTGGACTATGGATTTGGTTATAATGGGGGTGAGAAAYTTACATATTACATATTTTACAACCACCACTCCCCTTACGGGGCTCTTTCGTGAGGTTCCCTCCACATACACTACCACTACATTCTATATGGGAAATAGGATTAGCCCCGACCCCCTCAGGACCCTCCCTCGATCGAATGCGAAAAGTAAGAGCATTCTCAAATTTTCACGTGAACTCTCATTACTCAAATATTATTTTTGCTGATTTCCCCCCCCCCCCCTGAAATTGCCCTATAACACTATGACGTCACATCAAAACATTGTTTTAACGCTAAGGATCATGGTCGCCAGAGGGGGCAAAATAGCAGCAAAACGAATTAAATCACACAAAAAAAGGTTAATTAGATGGGGAAAGGYGATAACAGATAAATGTTGTACTAGATCCCGAACGAAAGAAAATTTCGCCTAAATTCCTATCATTCTTGCCCATGTAAACAAGCTGTGACGTCATAATGTTATAGGTCAATTTTAGATTAAATTCATGACGTTTTTTWAAAATGTTTGAYTTGCTACGTCAGCGGATCTGTCCAGCGGATGATTAAACAATTTACACAGGTATCCCTTAAATCGATAATGAAACTGATGACCACCATTTTGTAGCCTGTCTGGTCTTCTTACTGCATTGTTGATTGGTAAGTTGTTTTACCTTCTTTATTAATATAACTCAGGTTATTAATGCATCAATATAAACATATGTATTAGGAGATTGAAATTTTGGATGTACCATGACGGACACTAGAGGGGAGGGTTTGGGGAGGTCAAGTCTTTTCTTTTTTATCTATACTCTGATAAAGTTGCAATTCATTTACTATATTTTGAATACCACATAATATCAATTGAGTGTGTAGACCCCATACCCCCCGCTACCCCCATCGTATCCCCATCCCCATCCTCGTTAAAAACAATGCTGTTTCTACCCTCAACGTGACAAGATGGTGAAAAACMGGAATCCTGAACTGGTACTTTTGGAACCCGGATTCCCGAATTTCATCAACAGTGTTTCCTTTTGGGGGGGATGAATGTTCCAAATATTCAGTGGAATTTCTATAATACCGGACACCTCTATATTAAAGACACCTCTATTTTACGGACAGATATTTAAATCCCGGCAAAGTCACCATATTACATTTTTGTTTCATATACGAACCCTCTATATTGCGGAACTAACCCGCGCTCCAAACAGGTTTTCTTTCTAGCTTTTTCATAGTTTTTTGTAGTAGAATTAACAAATTTGCGATATGGTTTGGCGTGGTATGTCTTTTTATTTACCACGATATCAATGCATCAGTTGGTCAAAAGTAGTTATGTACCTATTCATTATGACCAACTGTTGACGTCATATCGTGGTAAAAAAGGACATACCATGCTGAACTATCAGTATATCGTATTTATTTCTCTTATCGCTATAGTCAAAGGGGTTTCGTCAATATATATATTTGACTTAAATAATTTATTCGTGATAAATTTGTTTTTAGCATCAATATATGTTTTGTTTGATTTTATTCCGAAATATGATTCAATAATACATATTATTGCGGGCTTCCTGTGTTACTCGGGGAGTGTTCAGAACACAGGAAGCCCAACTTTAAACCAGTATTTTCTTACATTCCACTTTCCTATTACTTATATCCTATTTCCCTCATATGACACATCTAAAGATCTATCACATAGGACAGTTTCATTCGAAAGGAAGATAAAAAAGCACTCGAAATAAGGAAAATGCGATAAACACTATACCGCTGACCAAAACCTATTTTCATCAAACATTACCACCCCCCATAAAATCTTTAATATAATTCTAATGAAGAATGTAATTTCAGAATCATGTTGACGTGGTCTTAAGCTTTCTAAAAAGGTGTACTGTGTTTGGAAAAACTAAATATTTCGATTTACGAAAATTTGGACCGTCTCAAAAAACGCTTATTTTGGGGTTTCAACTTCAAGGGGCTTGTTTTCTATGAAGTAACGCGAAATGTCGAAATATTTTTAGGCACAGATTTAAAGTTTAATTAGTGCTTTCTAGCAAATATATAATATTTTGAATCAAAGCTTTCTTTCATTTTTTATTGAGCGTTTTTTGACGGGTGGAGGCATTTGGGCTACCTGTGGTGAAGTTTAATTTAAGGTAGCAGTTTTTGATCCCCGTTTTCGAGGCTAAACTCGACCGATTTTACAATATTTTTATTTATTTATCAAGGAAAATAAAAAATACTTTCAATATACATGTTTTCGTTGAGAAAATTAGTCATTGATTTTTTGACGATTTCATACCTTACCACAGGTATCCCAAAGGTATACCTGTATGAAATGCTTTGGTCATATATTGCTGTGAATTTGTTGTAGACATTTTCATCGTTTTAAGAAAGTTTTGAACGAGGGATTCCTTCATATCATTTTGTAGATATGTGAAGTACTTCACACTCTCTTGCACGGCGCTATATTTATTCTCAAGAGAATGAAAGCCTTTGTTTAACCACGCGTTTAAATACCTCATTCTGAAGCGCTTGAATGCGAGGTTTCGCGGGGAAATTCTGTTCCACTTGGTAGAGGCCCATAATGCGAATAAACTGTTGTTTTTTTGTTGTTGTTGTTGTTGTTGTTTTTTGTTTTATTTCAGTATTTAGCCAGCTTTGAAAGGAGATGTAAGCGAATCGAATAGAGGACTGTGTCGCGCTGTGCTACGAAGTCGTCGACTACTCCCAGTCATAAAACAACAAGTCTTGTAAGTAAGCATGTATATATGTCTAAAGTGAAAGATTTAGTTTTTTGAAAGTTGCAAGGTTGTAGAGGTTAGGGTCTGTATAATTTAACAACAGAAGATTGGGATTGAATTATCAATGCACGATGGTTAAGGCTCAGAAACACTCTTTGCAACATGACGAGCAATTTTGCTGAAGAAGGGTCGTTTTCTACTTCAGAAACATTGCATGCAACGAATTGGGTCGTGTGGCATTGTTCGCGACATCGATTGCCTTCAACGTTGCGCGCAATGTTACACCGTGTGTTTGGAGCTTTAACGTGTTTTAAAGCTGTAGAGCCCAATGTTATTGCAGTATTCAAAAAGTATCCTGTTTTTTTTCTTCCAATTTATCCATCCCTCCTGGTCACCATTACCCTACTATGCGTGCAAACTTTGCTAGATGAAAATGTATTAAGTATTAAAGCCGGTAGCGACTTGTTACTCAGCACCATTAAGGCATGGCTCTTTTGAGGAAGTGATGGAAAATCAGTTATTTATTCATATCTTTGACAGTTTACTATGAATCTTTCCCAAATTTTGCTCGTAGTAGTAATTCTTCAAGGCAAGCAATTACCGCATATGTGTTACCATGGAAACCAGGTCACGTGACCACAAGGCCGCCATCTTGGATTTTTTAAACAAATCGTTTGTAGTCGTATTGAAACTACTTCAAAAGTCCTGAAAATCCATATTCCTTTTTATATTTGTAATACCTATATGGATTTAATTGGATATCTTGGAATTTATATTAAGTTTAATTTTTAGAATATTTTTAATTTTTTGGAAAATACAGAAAATATTCTAAAAATTAAACTTAATATRATTTYCRAGATATCCAATTAGATCCATATAGGTATTGCAAATATAAAAAGGAAWATGGATTTTCAGGACTTTTGAAGTAGTTTCAATACGACTACAAACGATTTGTTTAAAAATCCAAGATGACGGCCTTGTGGTCACGTGACTTAGTTTCCATGGTAACCAAGGCTCTAAGGTTCCTTCTTTTCACAAAAGACATTAACTTACCAAGTTTGGGGAAGATTCGTAGAAAACTGGCTATGATATAGCCAAACAGTTTTTTATCTGAGAGCCATGCCTTAATGATGCTGAGTAACATTAGCATAAATAGTCGCTCATAATTTATGAGTTGGAAGGTGTGCCAATTCCATATAGTAAAAATTTTTGATGCCCCCCCCCCCCCCCCCATTTAGAATGATTGACAGATTGAAAGACGTTAATGAGTCAGGCGCGCGCATGCAGCTAACTTTGTTAAAGAAGTGTAAGAAAACAGCATTGAAAATTACAACTAATCTTTTTCTTTCTATATAAGTGAAAACAACAAAAAAAAAAAATTTCCTATCTCTGTTTAGAATTACAGCTAGCACGATAACGGCGTAAACGAGTGTTTTTCACACTTCTTAAATACTTAAGGTGTTTCGTAAATGCTTTTTCTCTAATCCCAGAACACAACAGCGTATAATATAATGACTTTTATTGATTCTCAACAACATGTTTTAAAATCGAATCCCAAGATCAAACTTTGCAATTATTTTGTTACATCTACTAACGTTGTTTGACCCTCAGTGCTAACCGCAGATTTACGCAACCTTTCCAGTTTCGATTCTTAATTTTAAATCAAATTAATAACGCGAAACATTAAGAATATGCATTGGCGCTCACATGACATAGGCGTATGTATATACAGGTGGATGATTCTGGTTAGTTGCGAGGGAGAGTGGTCGATGCGCGATGTTTTCATTACACCTGATAATGCCCGCCAAGAGAACCCTTTACTCCAGAGAATTTTCCCTTTACTACAACTTGGAAAAATATAATATATCCCCAACATTTCTCGTGATATTTTTTGTGAAATAATACATGCATTTTAAGATTGGCCCCTCCCTATGCAATTTTATATTACTGTATATTACTGTTCCATTATTTTAGTTTTTTGATCCTCTTTCGAAAGAAGGTGCAAGCGAATGGAATAAAGGATGGTATCGAGCTGTGCTACGAAGTCATTGGCTCACCCCGGCCACAGAACATCAAGTCTTGTAAGGAAGCATGTATATATATTTTAAACATAATGGATTTTTTTCTGTAAAGAAGCATGAGTGGAGGTTTGAGGCTCCACAGTCACATGGGATCTCGGAATGTTCATCTTAAAAAAGCATCCTAACCCTCCCCCTGACCCATTGGTGACCCTTCGTTGTCAACCTTCTTAAGATAATGTTATGTTCTAGTGACATTACTATTAACTTTTTTTAAGTCGTGGAAGTGTATAAACCAAGAACTCTCCATAATACTTTCCAGCGAACAATGGTCAATTAAAGATGGAAAAAGAGRAATGAAAATTGTGAAACGGAACGGAGGAAAATGCAAAAAGTACGAGAGGTGACGAAGTAATATTACGCTTTGAAATGTGAAGAAAATGATGAATTAAGAATTGAGCGTGGGATTGGGTGTGATTGGATGGATGGATGGATGGATGGA
>NW_022260058.1:194448-209890 GCF_009602425.1 Actinia tenebrosa
GTCACCAAGAAACGATGGAGTAATACTCAAGGGATTGACTTGACAAAGAAAAAAAGGAGTACAATGCATCAGTAATAAAGGCATTGATTAATAAAGTGCTGATTCCTTTGAGGCTTGCTTTTTTTCGTTCCTCGCGGAGAAAGATCGCTAATTCTACGAAAGAAAGAAATGGATGCTCGAGGGAACGACGTTACTAAAACACGGAACACTTTGAAAAGATYATAATCAAATACTGGAACAATGCATTTTCAAAGTGCAAGATTCTTTGGGGCTCGCGGCCCTTCATTTGATTCCTTTTCTCTCCATGACAGAAATAAAAATTGCACGGGTCTCTACTCCCATATTCACCCAAATATGACGTCATGTATTTGACTTCTTTGGGCGCTGTCTAGTTTAGTCACGTGTTATTCCCTCGGGTAATTCTTTTATTCTACGCTTGAAAACACTTATTCAAACTGAAGTAAAGAAAATATTGTTATGCGCATAATTTACTTGTATCAAACGGTTGGTGCGGCGTACYGTTTTGCTCCAAGAAGTAAACTCAAAATAGACGCGCAAAGTGGCGAAGAAACAAGATTTAATTAATGAGGATTGAACGGTAAACTTTTGGGACACAGTACAACTGGTTTTGAAAGAAATTTGTTGAGCTTTTGACTAAACTAGAGTCTTGATCACTGCAGTCACGCTATCGATAAATTACTGTCAAAAACTGCAGTCTGTACTGTCTCAAAAGTTTATACGGTTAATCATGATATTTCTCAACTAGTACAGATGAATTTTCTTGATTGTCAAACTTTTGGGACACATACAACTTGGTTTGGAAAGCAATTTGTTGAGCTTTTGACTCGACTAGAGTCTTGATCACTGAAGTCACGCTATCAATAAATTACTTTCAAAACTGCAGTCGTACTGTCTCAAAAGTTAATAGGGTTAATCATGATATTTCTCAAGTACATATGAATTGACACGATTGTCAAGAGTTAATAAACTTCATAGTTCAAAGTGTAATAAARAATGTTGATGCTGCATGCGTCTTGAAATCTTTGTTCATYATTGTCTCCGGGTGTACTTTATTCTTCTGGTCWAGTGTCTCAATAATAAAGGCATTTTTCAGMRTGTTTTATTTTTCTCGTTTTTTGTTTTGATGGGTGTCCAACGATAATCGGACAAAGAAAGGGAATACACCAGACAATAAGAATTCAATGTTCTTTTATTGTAAACTGCGATATGTAATAAATTATCAAACACAATGAAATTAACTAAACCTCCGTAAAATGTTTTTTTGTCTAAAAAAAAGTGAAAAACCAACCCCAAAATCACAAAATTKRAGGTCACGTGACTTGTCACGTGACTAATTAACATATTGTACTTTTTCGTTTAAAAAAGGGGTTTTCCTCGGRTTTTACCCTCCGTAAAGTCCTAAAATGATCTTTTCTACCCATTTTATACGTTTTGGGCAAAAAATATTGCCCGAAAGCTGCCAAATTTTTAATATTTTTTCGCCAAGAAGTCCGGTTTTTGCGGGATCCCTGTGTAAAATGCTAGTATCCAGTCCCTGAGCATGTCACCTCTTCATTTGTTGCACGCTGCTGTTCGTTGTGGATGTGTTTCAACGGGTGCAAATACATGATGGACTTTTTGGCTGAAATTGTACAAGAACAAAGATGGTTGTTAGCTCGTGCTGGAYCTAACAGAGAARCAAGTACACGAGAACTATGAAAGGTAAGAATTAGATCGTTTTTTCTGCGTCTTTCTTGCATTTWRCTGTATTTTTGACGAGTTTGTAGATTTCAAATGTTCGACTCACCGGCTTCGTCCGCCATAACACGTGYTAACTTTARACCCTGAAAATCCAACTTTTTCTGCAAGAAACAATTAAATTTGTCGTAAATAAACAATTTAAGTAAGTCTGCAACTTAGCTTAAGAATATTTTCATTTTTTTATATATTTTGAAAATTCGGTTTCTAACGTTGTACGAAACTTGTTTTTTTGTAAAAGTTTTAAACCATTTTCTCCCTAAATCCTAAATATTAATGTCTTAATCTCTATTCTTTTTGCATTGCAGTCGAAAAAAAAAAATCATGTACATTTCTTCGTAAAACCGTCGATTGAGCCTGTAACAAGATGGCCGTCGTTTCTTGACATCTGAGCCTGATAGCCACACTGCACCTTGACTCTAACCAATATATACACGCCAACCAGCAAGCTAAAAATGGAAACGTTAGTATGAAATGATGAATTTACTACACTAAAACAAAAAAAAMCTTTGATATCAATATGGACTCACATTGACCTGATTATTGAGATAATAATTGATCCTGTGACCTTCATAACAATATGGATTCACCTTGTTGCTGTATAGTATTGAACTGATTATCAAGATGTTAAACAATGTGATAACCTGTTGATGGTTCTGTGACCTTCATTACAAATTATGGATTCACCCTTGGCTGTATGAGTATTGACCTGATTATCAAGATAATCAATGCAGTAACCTGGTGATGACCCTGTGACCTTCATAACAATATGGACTCACCTTAATGTATGAGTATTGACCTCATTATCAAGATGATAATTAATGTGGTAACCTGGTGATGACCCTGTGACCTTCATAACAATATGAACTCACCTTACTGTATGAGTATTGACCTCATTATTAAGATGATAATTGATGTGGTAGCCCTGGTGATGACCCTGTGACCTTCATAACAATATGGACTCACCTTAATGTATGAGTATTGACCTCACTGTCAAGATGATAATTGATGTGGTAACCTGGTGATGACCCTGTGACCTTCAAAGCAATATATACTCATGGTTAATCCATTATGGTTACCCTGTGGTAGAGGAAGATAATCCAACATGTTTCCTTTACATGTTCCAAGGAGCAGCTTATTCCTGATCATCAGGTATGTAGTTTACTCTCTAAGACATTTTCAAAGATAAATATATACCAGTTATAAAATGGTTTTGAAGGGCATAAGGCTGTGTTCATAATGTATGGCAGAGGGGGGAGCAGGTGAAATTGAGGGGGGGTCAGGAAAATTTTGGTAGGAAAAAGGGGGGATGGGCTAATTTTTATCAGAAAAATGGGGGGATGCACAATTTTTGGAAGAAGCTACAAGCTTTGCTTAGGAGGGATCATATATTTTTGCATGATTTTAAGGGGGGGTGTTGAGAATTATTCTGGACATTTCAAATTTTCACCTGTCCCCCACCCAATCCCTCTGCCATATGTGAATGCAGCCTAACACATGCATGGAATATCTCATGGGACCTAATTTATGAGTCACCTGGATTTTATTTATTTGAGTATGCTTATTGGTGTGTGGGGCCAGCAATCCTACCACAGTGTGGATCTTAAAAGATCCATGATCACAGTATACTTTTGCTAAGGAAACTGACAATTAGTGATGATGATGACATGAGTGCAAATTATATCAGATACTACCTATATCTAATGTTTGAAGTCATCTGAAAGATTTGGGTTCCTAAACAGATGTCTGACATTTTTCAACAGCTTGTCAACCTCTCTAGCCAAGCATTTGGTTGTCATAGTGATGATGATGTCTGGCCAGCAGATATAACACAGACAGGTAGGTTGATTTATATGTTATAGAATACAAAGACGCATTCATTGCAAATTATATTTTTTAATATGTACCTATTTCATAAAAGGTTGTAAAAGCAAAAGGTGATAGGTATTCCAAGAGCCAACAATAGCTGTAATGACTGGTGTTTCTTGTTATTATTCTCATCAGGAAGACAGAGGTTATTGTTGGGATATTGAGTGTTTGTAGTCAACAAAACCATTTAAAACACATTTGCATTTAGGTGTATGCCCATAATTCCTTCCCATCTTGGAATGACCTACTATCTTSTTTGGATCTGAGTGCCTTTTGAAATAGATATATTAACCAAGAGCAGATGTCAGCAACAGTTTAAAATTTGATTCACTATTATTCTAGTATTATTCATGTAGACCTTGAAGCATGATAAACAATGGCATACATGCTTTAATCGATTGGTTTTCTGAAATATCACTTATTTTCTAATAAAATTAAAAATATTTCTTAATAATCTACCCTCGGAGAGGGCCAAAAGATATATACACCAAATTCAGAGGCCTCACATGCCTTTGCAAAATTTGCACTGCTCTTAGGATCCAAAAATTATTTTCAATTGTGTTTTGACATTATGAAGCTGGAATTCCACTGTCTTCAAATAAATTCATGTCGAAGAAAATATTTATCAGGGTTTTTTGATGCCTTATCAAAAACAAGGAATTTTTAGAAAAACTTGTCACCATATGCCATATAAAATAAAAAGAGTAATATTTAGAATTCGAAAAGTCGAAATACAGGAAGGCAGTTCTAGTTTTCCTTTTTGACTTGTAGTTTGCAGCTATTTCAAAAACGGTTGATGAAGGTTGTGTTGAATGTTAAGTTACATATGGCATGTTGCAAGCTGCATGCCATGCTTGTAATGTCAGCACAGAGGACAATATGCTGAAATAACATGCACACAGTTTGGTAAAATTTTATATCGTTGTGAACTTTCGCTGATTGCATTCACACTGCCCACAGTGCATTTTGGGTTTAGCATTCTACATGCAATATACAGCTAAACCATCACAAACCTYTTTGAAATAGCCGTATATGGTATATGCTTGATTTTTGCTGACATCTCTCTTAATAAACATTTTAGTGTTTTACTGGATATTTTTTTAAGTCATCTGAATGAGTTAGGTTTCTAAACAATGCCTTTGACTTTTTCAACAGCTATTTCACAGTCTCCAGCCAAGTATCTGGTTGTCATAGAGATGAAGCTGTGAAGCTCTGGCTGGCTATGGCTATGCAGAGACATGCATATTATTAATGATGTTAATAGGTAATTTTAGCAACACACAATGGAATATATTTTCTAAAGACAATGTATATGTGTGGATTTTGAGTTTTAAAGTATCAACATTTTAGTAGCCCCCCCCCCCCCCCCATTACAAACCTAATATTGTGTCTCATATGAGTTGTAGAATATATATGACTATAAATATGAATTGACCCATTTATTTGACAATTCTTTACTGAAAAAGTGCTAACCCCAGAGTGCCTTCAAAATCCACATAGCCCCTGCATAAATTATGTGTTCATAAGTGTTAATCCAAGTTTGATCAAAAAGACAATCAAAGTCTTGAACTAAGATTTATCCAAACTGTGACTAGCATTGTGCCTCAATATATACATTTTGTGTTTGATCCTATCTTGTGTAACATAAAGTTGCAAACAAGAGACATGGCTTTAACAATCTCATTCTGTTATTTCTTCCAGCTATCCCAAATCTGTCATACTCACATCAACCAAGCTGTTGTCCTGCAAAGCCTTGTCAGATGATGCAGCACCATCAAGAGATGCAGTCAATCAGTACTGAAGACAGGAATCACCCACAAAGGATAAGAATATCATGCCATCAGATTGAGTAGCATAACTTATAGGATGAAATCTAGAATCATTCAGGAATTTCAACATTTCAAAAAAAAAAGAGAGAGAAATTTAGCATAATCTAGGAATTTCACCCCCAAAAAATGAAAATCTAGCATTTTCTAGAAGTATAAAAATTTCAAAGCTGGCATTTCAAAAAATAAAATAAAGCCAAAACAAAAAAAAAACAAACTAATACAACCTAGGCCTAGGATAAAACTAGATCCAACATCTAGCATGAACTAAGATTATGAAGGGGGGTCAAAGTCACCAGTTACAATGAAAAGAATTTAAGAATAAGAATTTAAAAAAGTTTTTAGTGCTTTACCTAGGCCTAGGACTAAAAATCTAGCATAATTTAGTCAATATTTCAACAAGAACAAAAAAAGGGAAAAAGTCTAGCAATAGTAAAGATGACCTTTTTGGACTAGAGGACTGGTAAAATGCAGGGCTCAAAATAGCAAGCACAATGTAAATTTCTGTAACCATTTTAATTTAAAAGTGCACTTGAAAATCATTTTATCTTGCTTGCAATTAGTAATGGTTTTTATATTGGCTGCTATTTTGAGTCCTGCAGATAAGTTTATTTCACAAGTACTTTTGTAGGAATGTTAATCTTTTCAGCACACAGCAGTGCGTGACAGTAAGATTTCTGAAAACTTTAAAATATTTAGAGACTAAAGAAATACGATGTATTTCAGTATTAATATTACCAAAATTCCTTCATGATTTAATAGGATCAAGGTTTATCATTCAGTTATCTGAAGATGAAGTCATCAAGGCTTCAAAACATTTCTTATCACTGCTTTTAGTGAAACTTAGATCACCAAAATATGTTGGAAAAAATATTTTTAAACTTACCAGTCCTCTAGCCATCAGATATTAGATATAGGAGAGTGTATCACTAAAATATTTGAAGATTCTTTCTCAAAATTATCTAAATTATTACATAAAATTATCTTAAACAAACACATTTTTACAACTAGTCAAGGATTCTCAGTAAAAACCAAAATCAAATCAAAGTATTTTCCTGTTTTGCACAATTTTTTTCCAATTTTTACATTTGTAAATTCAAACAAATTATTATTGGCTATTAGTTTAATATTTTTGTTTAACTCTACTGAGAACCATCTACTAGTTAGAACCACTCTCCTATATCTAATATTATTATCATTTATTATTTGTACACCAGAAAAATGAAATACACTTGATACCTCCCACGAGGTCCTACCAGCACCTAACAGAAGCTGCCCCAACAGGCCAGGAAACCAAAAAAGGTGGTACAACATTGCTGCTCTCGGCAGAGTCTAACCTTGAGGCCATGATCAGAGGACTGCTCTGAAGGTGAAGGTTGTCGGTAAGGATACCAGGTGATGGCTCTCTGCAGATTTCATGGGAGTGCGCTGATGGCTGATTGCCGGTCACTGTAAAGGTTAGTGTAAGTAGGAGCAGGGATAATTGTATCTCACTATTCATGGGTGTGTACAGCAGTGATAACTTTAGGGTGGTGTGCTCAATAGACTTGCAAAAGACACCATTCAGACTTTCATACAAGTAGATTATCAAGCTGGGAAGACTAGAAGTTAAATCATTTCTAGGTGACCTAATCTTGCGTTAATGATGTTCGGCTAGACTGATACACAAGGTTCTATCATAGGATTGTAATTTAATAAGTTTTTTCACCAGCAAAAACAAGACCTCAGTTTCTTTTAAAAAATAACAACAAAATTCTGTCATTAATTGTAATTAATGGAAAAACTATTATTAAAACTAAACAAAAACAAAAAATACCAAGAGAGTRGCAAGACCTAAAATCAGAATTATAAAATGGACAAATTTTAAATATTAGCAGAACCAGAAAATCAGGATYATATATTACAAAAGCAAAACAAAATCTCCCTAATTTCTATAGATGAAACTGAGGTCTTAATAAAATCTTTGATTAATTTAAAAAATTATTATTGGCAATCGAAAATTATATATGAATACTTGATTTGAAACTATGAAATTCATTCATTATGCAATGAAACAATGAAACTTAGTCAAATACCCAAATTGCATCCAAATTACAACAATGTGCTCCTCTGAGGCAGTGATTTTAAGTTAAATTATGAAGGCAATTTTTATACTTCTAATTTCCACTTCAAAGCAACTACAGTATATGAAAAAATTGACAACACTGAATAAAATCAAAGTTTTTTTTGTTAATATTTTTGAAGATATGACATTGTCATACAATATTAACAGGAATTTAAATTGGAGTTCCAGCAATAATTTTGGACTCATAATCTATGATTATAAAAAAGTAATTCACAAATTTATAATACAATGTTTTCTATATACACATGAGTATAACATTGATTGACATATTATATTTTAGAACAAATTCAGCTGTGCAGGAATTATGAAATAATACACAAAAAGTGCAAAGAAATAAATTTAAGCCAAACAAGGCAAATGTGAAATGGAAAATGAATGAATAGAGAACAAGGTGAGCCCTCAAAGAATGGCATTGAAACACCATACCTCACAATCAAGAAACAATTACACTTGAATGAAACTATTATAACAAGTAAAACCAAGAGTTGTTTTACCATGAATTATTGTCTGCAAAGCACTTGTATTATATGCACAAGCTGTCCAAAAACAAAATGTCTCGAATTGAATWCATTTGATCCAAACATTTACTGTACTGGAAAAATATAATTTATAATACATACTATTTCTTTGGCAAAGTCAATTTTTATACATGTAGTTGCTCAAAATTAAATTCAAAATTGCAATGAAAAACTTGAAATTTATTTTGCCATTCTTTATGGCTCATTTAATTCTGGCAAGAAGTTTTTTGCTGGTGAAAAAACTCATCTTAGGAAACAAGATAAGCTTATAATTATAAATACATGACTAGGACTAGGAATTAGACTAAGGTTTGTACCTATTCTCACTTGTTAAACAAAATTAAAAACTCAAAGTTCTCACAACCATCTCTAGGTCAGTCCCTTTTAAAWAAAATTTAAGAATGGATTTGGTATCAGCTGGAGTAACCTGCGGCGAAGTTACTCACACATGTAGATTCTGCTGATCTGTATATGTCTTGGTCAAAACAAAAAGTGATTGGACAACTGAATCATGCATCATGCAATTGAATATACCAAATCTACTCTAAAGTTATTTCTAAAATGGGTCTTTTAGGAACAGCTCCCTTAGCAGTAATTTTCCTCAAAAATTTACCTAAATCATGCATTGGACACTCATCTAAAATCTAAACTAATGTGATATAGGAACAACTCCCATAGCAATGATTTTACAACATAAAACCTTTTAAGAAATATCATGATGATATCACCATCCAACATACCAACCCTACTCTGTTGTTGTTTTCCACACTGGCTAGAGATTTTGTACAAATTTGAAAAAATAAAAAGTGGAAAAAGAAACAGTCCACTTATCCTAAATTATTATTTTTACTCCATTGAAAAAAGTTGAATGTGATGTCATTATGATACAGTAAAATAATATTCACTGTTCCCAAGAGATTGGTTGAATAAATTAGACTCATTCCCTTAGCAGACTCTGAATACATTAAAACTTAATTTCATAAATTATAGGCCCAGTCCCTTAGCAGACTCTGTATACATTAACACTTAGAATAAATTATAGGCCCAGTCCCTCAGCTGACTCTGAATACATTAATATTTATTAAATAATAGACCCAGTCCCTTTGCAGACTCTGAAGATATTAATATTTAATTGAAAACATTATAGGTCTTAGTCCTCTAGGGAAACTTAAATAAATTTATTATTCAAGAGTAAAGAGCCCAAGTTAGCTTTTCATATTAAATTACATGGTGGTAGTGTCCTTTTCGGGATAGACCAGCTCATTTTTCACAAGTTAGTAGCCTAGAAACTTTGTTATTTTAGTCTTCACAAATCAGTCTTGATAATCACATACACTTCATGGAAGTCTGAATACCGCCTTAAGTCTATTGATCACATCACTCTAAGATATATACATCACTGTTGTGCAGTAAAACCTATGAGTAGTGGGGTATGGTTATTTTATAAGTCTCCTACTTGCACTAATCTTCACAGTATAATGGCTGGCTTGCCATCAAGGTACTCTTACGAGTCTGTAGGGGGTCAAAAGTCTGATATCCCTATCGACAGTGTTCACCATCAGAGCAGCCAACTGGTTGTGGTTTCATAAGATGGCTCTTGTYGGGACAGTAAGTACTGCCTGGTCCTGGTCTACGGGGTAGTGAGACTTGGTGCTGGTGGGACCTCGGGGAGGTATTTCTTTTTACAAGTCCAAAAARGGCRTGGAGAGGGTAAAGATGGAATACATTAAAAAACATAGGAAAACCACCAAGTCCAAAATCCATTTTTATTCAAAACACAACACTACATCAAACCAACTTTAAAAGATAAAAAATTTCTAAGTCCAAGTGCCCACTTGTTTGTATCCAACACAACACCAAGAGATGAAAAAAATTCTAAGTCTTTTTTGACAACTTACCAAAAATATCCTAAGTGCTCACTTGTGTCCAACTTCTAGAAAATTTCAAAGTACTCAGGTCAGCAAAAATCATAAAAACCCTACCACCCTACTAAGTAGATTCTCCCTCCCCTACCCTAAGAATAATTCCCTCCCCCCTACACGAGTACTCCCTCCCCCCAGTATTAGGCTTCACCCCCTCCCCCCAATACACTGCTTATCCCCTCCCCCCAACATTTTGCTTATCCCTTCCCCCCAATACAAGGTAAACCCAGTTGTAATTGACCATGAAGTAATACAAATTTTCAAAGTGCAAACAAAAGCAATTTTTTTCTCTCTAACATTGTGCAAGTTTTTATTTTATGGTAGACGGTCTCAAATGTACTACAGTATTTGTCCAGTGAATTTGCAACAACTTTGAATTTTTTCCAATGACGTTTTTCAGTAAAGTCTATAAGATGAAGTGATTTTACAACCAAAGCAAGTAAGATAGCCTTCCCTATGACATTGTTATGACAAAAATCAGGTTCTAAAACCCATTTAAAATGGAACGCAGAGTCAGAGGGTTGTTAGCCTCTGGCTATTAGGTACTACCCTAATTAAAAAAAGCAAGTTTTTTTTCTTATGCCACTATGATAGCATCAGAAAGACTATAACAATGCCACACAAATTCAATTGAAGTAAAATCACTCTGGGCTTGGTCGATTACAACTGGGTTTACCTCAAGAAAAGCATGGACAACAGAAATCAAAAGTGTGTGTGTGTGTGTGTGTGTGTGTGTGTGTGTGTGTGTGTGTTTATATGGTCATTCGTTTGAGGCATGCTAGCAAACCTTGGCTGGTCCTATCGCCATAGGCTAAGATGCTTAATATGCTTGCACAATTTATTGTACTCAGGAAAAATTATATGTTACAGTTTGGAATAAACAGGAGCTGCAATCAATGAAATTTTCCATTAGGAGCAACACACTAAAGCGTGTTAAGTATGCAGCAGTTTTAACATCAGCAACAATGATCGTGTCGTTGTTATAGATACAAGTATAGAATTTCTTAAATTGGTTTATATTTTTTATTCCGGAATTATGTGCATACGACAGTGATCCTGAGATACAAGCAGTATGATTCTCCCCTTAATGCAAGTTCAAAATTAACCGTGATTGGAAATGTGTAGAGTGCAAACATTGAATAAAAGCACCAATGAGTATAAAATACAGCAACATTCTCAGACTTGAGATTTGAAATGAGCAAAATACCCTCCCTGTTCACTGTTCACCAAATTCACTTTAACTTTTGGTAACTTTTTCATTACAAAAAATTTTTTTTTTACTTATAGTACTTATTTTTGTTTGCACACTACCAAGTTTTAAGTCATTTGCAGCATGCCTCAAACGAATGTAATGATTGGTATGTGTAGTTCACCCCTCCCCCCTTGTTTCAACATTTTTATTTCTCAATATTCACAGGGAATATATTGTATGGTTAGGGTGGGTTTGATAGCTGGCTGGTATGTAGTTATTATTTATCATAACGATATCAACCATTAACAAAAATCATGTACATCTTAATAAAAACCTGAACAGGAGATGAACTAAAAGAGTCGCTGCAACAAACCCTAAGATTACAGCGCCAATAATTTATGTAATTTAATCCTCTTTTACTCCGATGAAGGACTAGCATCCGAAACTTCAGTTTTTTCATCTTTTCACGCTGTATAATTTACCTCTTTATCATTACTAATTCAGAATGCATGATTTTAAATCAGTTTCTCTTTTATTTGGACTCACTCCAAGATTGCTGTGATCCATGACAAAATGCGTTTGTAATCTCATAGTTTGCTGTAGTCACTACCCGAGCTTTTTGATTAGATGTTAAGTTTCAGTGAATGACAGAAACAAATATATCTTAAGTAAACTATGTTTGTAAACTGGCTTAGCCTGTGACCTATCCTGCCATTTTTCATGGTGCTCTACACATTTTGGTGGATTTTATGAGAAATAGAGCCAAGTAATACAAAACACAAATTATTGGATATAGAGACAGTGATCATTGGAGTAACCAATAAAACAATGAAGATAAATGTATCTTTTACATGCCACTCAATGTCGACACCCCCTAATGTGAATCCATTTCATAGACCCCCATCACAACAAACTGCTGTCAAGCCTCTACAACAAACTGCTGTCAAGTCTCTCACGCTCACATACTACATGTCTACACCAAAAAATAGGCAGACAATTTTGTTGCTATCAATTGTACACTGATTGCTCAATGGGAATTCATTTCTGATCTGATGCACTTTAACCAGAAATTCTCTAATACCTAGGGTAATGGGCATATGCTAATGTACTTGATTCTTACCTTGAAATGTTTCATTTCATGGTGAATAGTTTAACAATCTTGTTTTTAGCAATTTTGTTTACTTACCTGTTGTAAACTTTTGGACTACGATGAAAATTCTCAAAATTCTATTATTTTCAAAAAGGCCTATTTTCTAGCATAAAAAGACTGCATAGAGTAACACAAATATATGTAACACAAACCACACTCTGTAACACAAACGACTTATAAAAATAAATCAGAGGTTCAATATTCAAAAATGTAAAACACAGCAAACCAAACTAAAAAAAACACCACTGAAATTGACAATAATTGTTGGAAAATCATCAAGAAAAAGAGAGAAAACTTAAACTTAGTGTTCCCAATTAGAGTATCACTTGTGATACACTAGATGACTGACACGTTAATAGTTTATGTATGTATATCAAGATAGACTAACAAAGTTGACAAATTATGAATTACTTTGTAATATGCAAATGCATGAATCAGAGGCAAGGTATCAAGACTAAATGCAAGTGAGAGCAAACAAGTTGGCAGTGCAGTAAATTGTCATACTGATTCTAATTGCACTTGCTCATTTCATTCTCACTTAATAATACAGTGCTTGCAGCTTCTTAGAAAACTAAATTTGAAAAATTAGATATGCAAAATTGTTTAAATGAAATTAGATATCTGATGAAACTATTTATTTTTTCTGGTCCTGTATCCTAARACCTGTGCTCTCTTATTGGCCCAGTGAGCTGATAATATTTGATATCTCTGCTTATGGTCCAGTATCCTGACATAAGGCTTACATAATTTAAAGGTACAAATAGGAAAACGAATTGTAAAACAAATTGCAAAACAAGTGGAAAAGTCAAATTTACAGGGGAAAAAATGATTTACTGCCCTAAAGTTGGTATGGATAACAAAAAACTGTGCCTTTGGTTTTACAGACCTCTGCATCAAAGCTCGTTCCCACTGTGTAGTTCCGTAGCCAAGGAAATCACAATAAAGTAGGGATAACAATACACACAGGCACTCAACCAATATATAATTTCTTTTTACACCAAATTAATTCACTGCTTAATCAGAAAATTTGCCAGCCACATACCAATCATAAATTGTGTTTTCAWTCAAATCAAAAAGCCAATAGCCAAAAACTAAACTAAGTGAAATACTTCTGACTGACTTARCACTATACTTTAGTTGAGGTCACATCGGTAAACAACAATCCGGAGGCACAATAAAGCCCTTGCATATGTATGTTTTATGGATGACATCATAGTTGGACAGACTGTCTTTTACCATCAAAGCTGATTTCCAATGTTACCTTCAAAGCTGATTTCCAATGTATGTATGATATATGGATGACTTGACATTATCCAACAATGATGAAAACCCAAAATATTACAGGTAAGCAACAAGCAATAAAGAACAAACATCAAATGTACAACAAATAAATAGCACCTAAAAAAAGCAGGTTCCTTATAGTATTTGTCCTGCAGTTAATGCCAAATGTGGTAAGACTTTACAGTAAATGCACTCTTGTAATAATAGTTCCTTATCGATATAGGACTTAATTCCATGTAATTGTGATGCATTCTGGTAATGAAATATCAAAGAAAAGGGATTGAAAATGATTACTGGAAATTTAAATTATATTTAAACTTATCTTGCAAATTTAATAAATAAATGAGATTTAGCAGTAGCATTTCTACAGAGAAATTCAAATTGGAATTTACAAGCTGATTTTTGAGCTTGGGTAGGAAACTGGGGAACCTGGAGAACAGCCCTCAAAACACAGGAAAGAACGAAAAACAACTACTGATATAGGACACYAAGCCTGGCAGCACTTGGACTGAGGTTGAATTGGTGAGAAAGGAGGACCCTCACTACTACACGACCCGCGCTTCAAGTACTAAAAAGTGTACTTTATCAAGACTAATACAATAAAAAGCAACATAATGAGTTATATGAGAAAAAATGCCACCAGTACCAAGATGTGACTGAAACCTACTGAGGGTATCAAAGGCACTGAAGAATATTTCTGTATAATTGATGGGACAGCAGCAGGCTTATTCATAATAAGTGGGGTTTTTAGCACAGAGTTCCATAATACATGTTGCAGCATCATTTGTTCAAACATTAGCAACGCATTTATGGTTGGTACTGCACATAGTAAAAAATTGCTAATATTATGCTCAACTCTCATTATGCTAACATCTGTCTACAATAAAATACTTACCTCTGGTGTACTTCTAGATTCAATCAATACAGGATACAGGTGAGTGATTGGTGTAAGATATTTAACAACACTTATAAGTATAGAACTTAATAAAAGCTATAGCACAAATATTGTAAAATCTATTCTGGTATATAGATTTATGTAGGGCATACATTTTTACTGCTATTAGTAGCTAAAGTACGACATTACAGAGTAGCTAAATTAAATATTTAGCGAGGAAAGAAGCCATGTTTCTCTTTCATATTCATAAAACATAAGAGACAAAGTATCCAGTGGCATTAGTAAGTAGATTAAAGCATTACGAGAGTAGCTTAAATTAAGGACGCTTTTTATCAATTGATTAATAATATTTTTATATTTAGTAGTAGTGTTTAGTAGAATACSGCATTGTGAAGTTATAGGATATGATGATTTTATTTCAATCTTTTAAGTTATTATATAACATGATACTTTAATATTAGTAATAAAGGAGAATATTAACTTTTCAACATTCAAAAAAATATGTTTAATCACTCAACAGAGTTAAAGACCTAAATTGTTCAAAAGCTTTATTTTTTCTCCATTAGGGTAACTGCAATCTTTGCATTCTTTCCTTTGTACTGTCTTCTCTTATCTTGCATCTTGCTTCACAGATACCTTGGAAGATCGTTTGGTGCACTGCACTGCTTGCTGACTGGTTATCTTTACTGTCTCTCTTCATGCTTTGGTATTTCTCAATTAGAGTGTCTGCAATCTTTGCCTTTGCACTGTCTTCTCGTGTCTTGCATCTTGCTTCACAGACACCTTGGAATTTCTTTTGGTCACTGGGCTGCTTAGTGTCAGGTTGTCTTTGCCACCTTCATGCTTTAGTTTTTCTTTATTAGGGTTTCTGGAATCTTTTCATTTTTGCCGTTACCCTCTTTTCTT
>NW_022260069.1:14808-25613 GCF_009602425.1 Actinia tenebrosa
ATGGTTAACTCACAGATAGAACCCTGAAACAACCTCTGGGCTGATCTAATTTAGGGCATGGCTAAATCACCGTTCGAACTTCGAAACAAGCTCTGGGTTAATCTAAGTCAGGGTACCGCTATTCTAATCCCCAAATATACTAAAAGAAAGAAATACGATATGTCCAAACAAAGTAAAAAGTTCTTGCTTTAACTAACTTGAATTAAAAATCAATAAAGTAGTTCTTGCTTTAGTCGTATCACACGGGTTTTTCGTGAGAAAGAGAAAACATTTTTAGTACCCCCCCCCCCCCACCCTACCAAATAAATAAAAACAGTATGTTCAATAATCAATTATTAATAATTTAATAAAGTTAATAGTTTTTGCTTTAGCTTACCTGAATTAAAAATCAATAAAAGCAGTAATGCTTTAAGTTGTCCAGGACCTATTTCAGAAAAGAAAGAGTATTAAACAGGCGAGAGAAATAGAAATATTAACTTAAGTATTTGCGTATGGGTTTTGTTTCCAAGCTGTAAACAAGCTGTACTCCTGTTTGTACATTGAATCTGGTTTTTGCTTAAGCGCAGGCGTATTTGTACTTTGAAATAATTACAAGATTTCCTGACGAGCAATTACACCGAAGTGAAGCTAGCGTCGGATTGGCGGCGTCGGATTAATATTTATTGAGATTCAGAATCATTTCCGGGAGAGGTCAAACAGGTCATTCTACGAAAATATTTAGATAGATATTTAAAAGGACATCGAAAGGATTGATAGGTACGAATGAAAATACACGACCAAAAGCATAACATCGAGCTGTGTGTCAATAAAGTTCACAAATGCGATTAACATTCATATCAACTCAGTTTTACAGTCTTTTCTATCGTAATACGTCAAGGTATTATCACGTATGACGTCATAACCTCCCGAACAATCGAAAGAGAAAATAATAATCTACTTTCTGACATCATGTATCTAGGCACTACGCTGACAGCAAAAACGAAGTGGTCGTGGTTTGTTTGTAGGATTGATTCTCGATGCTGTCAAGATATTTTGATAATAATAATAATAATAATAATAATAATAATAATAAAAAAGAAGAAGAAGAAGAAGAAAAAAAAAAAAAAAAAAAAAAAAAGACAAAAAGGAAGGAAGAAAGAAAGAAAAGAAAAAGAAAGAAAAAAGTTAACCAAAAAGTTAACATTGATTTTATTTATCAGATCAACGACTGTATTGATCAAACAAGGAATGATGAGATTACATATGAGGATATTCCATGGATCTCTGTTAGATAAGTTTTGTGGAGGGAGGAAAACTAGAGAACACGGAGAAAACCCTCGAATTCAAGGAGAGACCTAACAAACTCTACTCACATATGATGCTGAGTACAGGTGTTACAACAGGGGTGGATATATATGGCGAAAACTTGAAGGTTCAAATACACAGATAGCATAAATCTAAAAATAAAAATCCCTGCATGCATTTAAACAATTTCACAGTGTCCTTTATTTAGGTCAGCTCATATGTTTTTTAGTTTTTCAACTAAAGGGAGATGACAAGTCACCCACCCCCATTCCCCCACCCTCCGGATTCACTTTTGGGGAACAACGTCTTTTACTGTTGCGAATCCAAAAATCACCTTCATGCGCAAAACCCGAAGTTCAGTCCGGCGTCCACAGCTTTAGAAAACTGCGCATAAAATGTCAAAAATAAAGGTTTATCTTCAGCGTGACAACGTCATGTCAGAGACCCTCAAGACCCACTCGTACCGTCCTCGAGGAAGAATCCTACATTTGACATTTGTCATGACGATTTATGTATCTGCATGACAGAACACTTCAAAATTCTAATGAACTAGACGCATATCTGCGTGAACTCGGGCTTCATAGCAGAACATCAAAAGAATTCTTCGTGAACACTGTCATCCTTCTGACCAAACCTTGAAAAATTCCGCCATTGCTCGACCATGTGCTTATGTGCGCATGCGCTTTGAACACAACTGCGACTTGTGACAGAACGTTAATAAAGCCCAATTTATACCTCGGGCATTTCTTTGAAAGCCCAAGTAAAAATCAATCAGTGTTATGAAATGATAGTGACGGTGATAGGATTGGTCAAGGTTAAATAGACCACTCTCAAAAAAACTGGGTTTAAAAACACCCTTTACTAGGTCGTTTACTTTTCCTTGCTTTCGCTATTTGGTAGACAAAAAATTGCCATTCTTGGTTTGAAATATTGCGTCTATTGCTTGTTTCAAATCAGTAGACCAGTTAGATATAGTAATGACTCAGTGCGCATCTGGCGACCCACGTGTGTATACTAAACATGAAGTACAATGCATTCCAACTAAAGCTTGTTGTATTTGCGGTGGTGATAAGCGATGACAAGTTTTTTTTTTCAAAATCAAGTGTAAACTTTAAGACATCGAATGGTTGCCTATTCATTAGTACTGATCTGATCTGATCTGATTTATAAAACCGTACGCATAGGAGAAATCTGTACTAACCTTTTGCAACTGGTCTTTCAGTTGCACCAACTCAGAAAGGCTTGTTCCAAAGAACCTGTAACGACTAGTATATTTTTCAATATACCGCATTTAACATCTACTAATCATTAAATATATTATTTTGGACCCAAACTACCGTATTTCCTCTTTTGAGCTTCTAGCTTCTAATAAGGCTCCGCTTCTAATGACAAAAGCCCCCAGTCTAAACTCACTAAAAAAGTGTAAGTCACCAGGGGCCTAGTAGATGAAATGCATTAGTATATAGTTGTTCATTTATTACTGGGGATATTAATTAACGTTTCTGATAAGAGATATCTTTATATGTGTTCTGCCATGTATGTCAAATGAATTTGAAGTACAAAAGATTGAAGACTAGACAACCTGAAGATCAGTCACTTCGTGGTCTAATAAATTAAAAACTTCTCTAGATATTAAATATTGAATACTAGAAAGGATGAAAAAAAAAAAACCGTACAAACCATTTTTAAGCATCATATTTAAGAATAATAATATCTTATAGATATTGATAAAATATAAAAAATAAAAAATAAAAAATAAAAAAGAATTCGCTATCAGTAACAACACAAAGGTTTAAGAAGAAAGGAAAAGCTAAAATAAGAAATTCAACATCATTATTAAGTCGTTTTTTAAATACACAAAGTCTAGATTAGCAGTGCAGTAAGCTCAATATCTCTGCGTCTTTCGCTTTTTTTTTTTACGGCGTTTTCCCAATTTAGTTGACATAACGACTACTTTAATCAATCTAAAAGCAATTCTTGAAAGCATAATAAATCATGTTAAAGCAAGCCCTTGTAGTGTTAATCATAAAGTCTTGTGGGTGTACATTGAGTGTGTTCATAAGAGCCTTGAATAATGAATCCAGAAATGCTATAGGTCTTTGTAATGAATCCCAGTGCTCTATTTTCCGTGTGTGCATGACGTAAAATTTCAATTTATTAATATCTAATTCCAAAACAATAAATCTGACTTAAAAATCGGAAAATAAGGCATTGTGGGAGACACGAGTGAAAAACATCTGCGCATGCTCTGAATCCGTATGCAAATTATTCAAAACATAAGTAAATTTGACTTTCAAACATGCCTGATAAATTGGACTTCACAAAATGCCAAAATTAGTGTCCATGCTTGAAACTTAAGGGTAATTCTTTCATATTGTGTTCGTTAATACAGTATCTTGGTCTGACAAAAGTATGCTCTCGAACTTTTTTGTTTACTTGGAGAAAACAAACATTTATTTTCTCCCTCAAACTCTTCCAAATTCTTAGAATACGTGCTAAAGTGCATGCATGCGCAAACGTTTTCCCCTGGTGTCATTGTGGGAGTCATCACAAGGGACGATAATTCATTATTGATATTTTTAGCCCTAATTTCATAATTTCATTTTATAATCAGTTCGTTGCTAAGAAACGTGACGTAAAACGACAAACAACCCATTGGGCCTAAAACTTAGGTTGACACATTCGGTACGTATACGACTCATTCGGTACCTAGTCACCCTGACAGGGAGAAGACGAGCATTGAAATTAAAGGTGCCTGGGGAAATTTGAGAGACGACTTCACAAGAGATGACTTCGGATCGAAAATGACTGTTGTCCATGAGAGTGGATATCGGTATGGCATTTGTACTGTACATTGGAGTTGTTTGGAACGAATGTCCGCAGAGAGTATTGGATTGATTTATACAACTCAAAGGATTGTGGGAAAGCCATTTTTAAATTTACATATTTGATGTTTTATTTCCGGATATATGAAAGCATCCAAACACTTGTGCAAAAAAGTATCTATTCTGGGTTGCAAGTTTAAGGTTGATTTATTCATAACATATTTGACATCTTTGCTAGAGTAATTTCACAAAATACTAGACCTAATACATAGTATGATAGTAGTATATAAACACTAAGTCCATTGCTTGAATTAAAAGTTCCTTACAACTCACTTATTACACGACTTTGTTTCACGGGCCATGTAAGGAAAATCACTCGCAGCTTTAACGTATTTCTTGTGTTATTGTGGCTATATTGTGTTGGTTTATTTGTTAGTTATATCTAAAGTTGACAGAACTTTCGATAGTTGCAGATGCTTTAGGATGATTCCTTTGCTTTCTGGTAACGCTTGAGAAGATATACACTGAGTTGCAAAAATCGTTGTCGGATTTAGAACACAGAACATAGAAGCTGAGACCAATATGGAACATGGGAATTATGTTAATTTGATGTTTCTAGTGATACAACTCGTGGAATGTTCTTAAATAGTTGCACTGCAGGGGCGGATTCAGGGGGGTGAATTGGGTGAATTTTCACCCCCCCTTTTCTGAGCAGTTATGTCTTCAAATTTCATAATTACGTTGTTAATTGTTATGTTGTGGGGGGGGGGGGGGGGTATGTGCAAAAGGGAAATGATTGATGAGAAATAATAATTTTTAATATTTTTAAATGCTTTAAAAATTGCATTTCTGTGGGTCTAAAATTCGAAAATTCCTGGGAGATCATGCACCGACCTCAATAAATGCTCAAGCCTTTTGAAAATCCCTTTTGAAAATCCTGGATCCGCGCCTGCACTGATAGAAAGTATTAGGACTTTTAACACTTTTCGTAACATGTCAAATTGATAATTAAATCTGAGGAGAGTTATGTCATTTCTCAGAATGCCTTCGGTCTCAGTATCTATATTCCATGTTTTGAACTCCACTTTGATTTTGCAATTAAGTGTTGCATGTATACGTTAATATATGAATGTAAGAAAACAAGAACAAATTGGTAGACCTCTCCTGGTCAAACTCACTTTCTATTGGACGAGAGCACGTCACGTGAAGGACGTGACACAAAAACACGTGATCGGGGAATAAATGCACGTATTCGGTAAGTTTTGCATGTTTTTGTGCGTTTTTTTATTACAACTACTTTAACTTCCTTTTTAATTTTCGCTTAAATCAATAGACCTAATTAGCTTGATCGTAATGTTTTGCCATTTCAGACCTCGTATCATTCTTTGTTTAATGTTTACAAATGAGAGGACGCATGGATATAGATACAACTCAAACAAATTCAAAATTTCGTCTGGAAAATCGGCAAATGGAGACGGGGGCTGGGATCGAGTGATTTTCATCCCTCTTCCCTCCCCTCCCCCGAACTCCTTTCATTGCTATACAGACAAATCCCAACCCCGTTGTTTGAATTAAATGTTAAAGTAAGTGAGCCATTACTTAAAAAATCCTAAAATAGTTCTTTTCCGAATTTACTTGAGTGAAAGGTTCCAAGTTGAGGACCGCAGGCTTGATTGATTTTAAGTACTTAAAATCCATAAACATCATCCAACTTCCTTCGTCTTGAAACCATTTTATAAACAGCGCATGCGTTCTGATTAATATCCTGTTTGTAATACGAAAATGAAGTTTTTTTGCGGATGGCTGGGGCACTTGACGTCATTTCTTGTCTCGTGTGGAATGTTCATTAACTGAATCACAAGCTTTCGATAGGATTCTTTGTGGCTGACAGCTAATGTTGGTCAGTATTTGCTACCATTTGAAGCAGAGAATGGGATTCAAAGAGTTTTATCAGTTGATTGAAACATAGCAATACATGCAGACGGCTGCTATACTGGCATGCTACTTCTCTTGAGATGCAATTGCATCCTACGCGACATAATATAGCAGCAGCGATTTGTAAAGCATAAGGATATTGTATTCAGTTATTAGCAATTAAAGTTACATATAAATTTTTGGCAGCCAATCAGAATGCATCATCCAGGCAAAGGTAAAGTATTCATGTTTAACGTCCTTAATTCCTTCACCTACGTTGGCTGGTTATCTCCTGAAGTTAACGGTGCGCACTTTACCTCCTCTCTCCATTGGTGCTCCGTTTTAAGAGTGTTCAAAGCTGAAAGAACGCAGATTAGATGCAGATTAGATGGAAGTTGAAACAGACGTGGAGTTCCAGAGGATCAAACCGTGGACCAACTGACCTACGCCTGCTCCTACATAGAATACTTCCTACAATATATATAGAGGTTCATTTCTCAAAAAAGAAAGTTGGACCAAAGTTCTTGTTTTGCAAACAGCTTTTTGATCTGTAAAAAGAGGGAAAACTGTACTCATAAATTCGTGGCTTGGCCTCGTAGGATGAATGAAATTTTATCTGCGAGGAAGTTTGGAACATTGAATACGAACGTTATGACTATATTGCTGAAGCAAGTTCTCGAGGCGGGTTTGAATTTTCTAGTCGCCCTTGATCACCTCACACCTGATTCATCAGCTTTTATCTGTATCGTTACCAAGTATTGTACGCTGTCCTGAAGAGCTGTTGAACGGCTGGCATGTTCTTTACGCTTTACGCTTTTTTTGCTATTGCTATTGCTATTATATGATAAGTCTTGATAAAACTTGAGTACAAATGACAATGATGCACTAGGAACTTACACTCAACGGGTACAAATACCGTCCCATCTATTCCAAGCCCTTTGTCGCTATGATATTGCATGCAATAACGTATGACTCGTTATTGTCTCAAGTATCAGTGAATCTGTTGACTTGAATCACGATACATGGACCACACTTGTCCTTGAAACACGACTCAAACTGCGCGCAAGGGCATTTGGGCCTCTTCATCACGTCTTCCTTTGCAGACCACGATCTTAATGACCAGACTTCGTAGCTGCTTGTCCACACAGGAATATACCAGAGGATTAAGCAACGCATTAATGTATGCCAACCATTTAACAATGTTAGCAAAGATAAAGTCCACCCACACATTAAACGAGTAGCACACACTGACCACTATGAATGGAGCCCAAAAACACACAAATGTTCCTATCACGACGGAAATGGTCTTGGCAGCTTTAAGGTCACGTGAGACTCGTTTGAACTTTTCCTCCTGGGAAATACTCGATCTTCTGACAATGTCCCGTGCGTGCTTCTGTGCAACGCAGAAAATCTTGCTGTAGGAAACCACGATGACGATTAATGGGAGGAGGAAACTTGCGGCGAACACAAACAAGGCGTAAACTAAAATTAATAATATCAATAAAATAATATTAGCTTATTACTAAGCCGACGAGGAACACACAGGCCTTTGGGTGTTTTATTTACTTGGGTTTGACTTTTGCGTTTCTTACCCTTTCTATTCTTCCTTTCTTTTATATTAAAGGAACTTAAGGGAGTTAAGGCTTGATTACACGAAGCAATTTTCTCTTCAACTTGTCTCGCAACATTTTTCTAAAGGAACTTGTCATTAGAGTTAAAGCTTGATTACACGGAGCAATTTCCTCTGCAACTTGTCTGGCAACGGCGTTTCGGCACAAGCTGCACGAGTGTCTACACAGTGCAACGGAGACTCAATCGTTGCCAAAAGTAGAAACGAATTCTACTTTTCGCAACAATTGCTGAAACTTCTATCGCAACATTTTTCTAATTAAGCTCTAGATTACACGCTGCAGTGCTCCATGCAACTTGTGTCGCAACCGGCGCCGTTTCAACACAAGTTGCAGAGAAAATTGATCTGTGTACTTGCGCCTTGAAGCGATTACAATGGTAGTCATGTGTATTTTTACCACCACGAGAATTGATGGGTGATTAAAAACGCAGCAATTACCATCATAAAAGAAAAAACTCAAGCATCAAGAAACAAACCAGGCTTATTTTAACATTGTGTTTAGCATTTTTCCAGTATTTTAATACTGATAAAATACAAAAAGACAAAACGTGCTGATTGAAATGAATTGAAGGTTTTGAAGTGCTGTTTGCCAAAGACCTAATATTGCAATCAAATCTAAAAGAATATATAATAGAAATAATAGAATATTAAAGAGATGCAGTGACGATACACTCCATTATTACAAAAAAATCGACACTACTTAAAATGCGGCTTATTTACCTATTGGGCACTCTTAGCTCCAACGCTTTGCTTTCAACTAACCCATTCTTTTGTCTTTTGCTTGTTTGTTTTTGTTTCCTTGCCCACCTTGTTTTCATGCATTGGTTTCTTTTGTCTTATTCTCATTATATAATCACTCCTTTCTACCAACTCTTTCTCTTTTACTCCGACGAAGGACTAGCGTCCGAAACGTCAGTAGTTTTTTCATCTTTTCACGGTGTATACTTTACCCTTTTACCATTACTATTTTACTTCCTAATTTCAGCATTTGCCCAGTATTAAGGAGGCTGGAAAGTGTTTTGTATATTCATAATTATGAAATAAAACAATCAAAATGGCTATGATATGACAGCAAGTCAACTCGGAAAGACAAAGACCATAAACCAAAGATCACAATGAACACGAAAAAATGACGTAAGAAGTAGCTATGGGAACATCAGAACCCTTGTTATGCTATTAAAAATGTTCATTAAAAAAAACCTAATTCAGGAACCAAACGAATTTTTTTTAAAACCGGAATATTTAAACATTGAACGTAATCTTCTCTTTAGCGAAAAAAGGGAAAAAAATATGTAAAAAGGAATTCGTAAAAAAAAAGAAGAAAAAATTGTTTGGAATAGTTCCCTTTTACAGAATTTTTAAAAATTTTCTTTGAGTTTTCGAAAACATAAACCAAAGCCATATCTAAAATTTGAGGAAATCTCTCCGCACAGTTTTTGATTTTTTTCATTTCGAATATTAAAATTTTCGAGGATAAAATTTTCCTTTTCCAAGTTTAACGTCATCGGACGTAGAGCCCACGCGCGCTCAAGAAAAACCGTATCGAGCCTCCTTAAGACAAGGAATTTACTTCTTGTTTTTGATATGTTATTTAAGGAAGCCATAATTTTTTACTTAGCTCAATGAAAAACTTACCTTTCCTTTGGTTTTGGTTGTAAGTCATAGGTTGCCTTAAAAACGCTACGGTTCCCGCGTAACACCAAACAGCAATAATCATGACGAACCCCCTTCTCCAAGTCATGCAACGCACGTACTTTAATGGACGGGTTATTGCTAAGTATCTGTCAACACTTATACAACTTAGACTAAGGATAGATGCCGTTCCACAAAATATATCCATACATCCCCAAAAGCTTAGGAATTTTCCCCCAAGAAGTATCTGAATTGCGTTGTTGCCGTAAACCTGGACCAAAACGTACACTGGCATGCTGATGACCGCGATTAGAATGTCAGCAATACAAAGATTGACGATGAAGTAGTTAGTAAGCGGACGGATGCAGTCGAAACGGAGAGTAGCGAAGCACACGAATATGTTCGCTAACAGAGTAAAGATGATGAGAACGCAGATGAAGGTTGCAGAAATGATGGCTTCTGCTGTCTGTATCGGAACGGGATATCTGAAACTAGCGTTGGAATCAACATTTCCACTGTTTGTTTCATTCATATTTTTTCCTGTGAAACGTACCTTTTGGCTTCGAAACTCAAGAGCTAGGTAGATAAATCAGACGGTGTTTTTGATATCTTGCTCTATGATCTCTATGATATCACTCAGAGAGACTGAGACCACTTCGTAGAATTTTGCTGCAGGCTATTGGGCTTTTCTTGGAGGCCAAACACGAATAAATTCAATTGTTGCCACAATCCTTTTAGAGAATAGATCTTATAACGAATTTTTTTTCAGTACACAATCTAAACGAAGATACTTATCTTGAGGGAATTTCTGCTTTTTAAAATATATTCCTGTTTATTCCCAGATCAGTGTGCTCTTCTCTTCTTCGTCTTCTTTTACCACGAATCAAACTATAATATCCAACTCTGCTTAATTAAAGTTTCTTTATATCCTGTACAATGCATCACCAGTGGTTTCATATAGTTGTTCAGTTTCCTTTCACTTGGTTAATTTCTCGTTCAACAGTCTTCAATCCTTAGTGATGAGCAAAATGTGACACTTTGGTATCTCTTTGATCTGTAGCGCTATCGCTGCAAAAAGATTAAGATTATAAAACAAAGTTAGCTCGTTGAGAAGCAAATTTGAATGAAAAGTTTGATTAGGTTCTATAAATGGATCTTAGGCAAATTGTTTCCATTAAGCACGAACAAAAGTTGTGATTTGTTCCTACGCGTATATTCACACATTTGGCATCGTTAATTTCCACAGCGGTATAATGCACATATTAGGGTAATGATATCATCCAGTATGAAGCAAAGAAGGTCGCCTTATTGACGAAGTTCCGATTCAAAATCAAGTTCAAATTTATTCGCAACTCGAACCGATTCACCATAGAAATAACGAAATTACCAAAGCGAGAATGACAATTCCATTAAGGAAAAATTAGCACTATGAATATTTCATCGATTTTTGTAGTCTGATAAAAGGAAGTTAAGATCTTAGAACTGATACCGACCTTTTCTTTTCTTTTCTTTTCTCTTCT
>NW_022260069.1:40587-56082 GCF_009602425.1 Actinia tenebrosa
CCCCCCCCTACCTTACCCTCCCTCTCGAGAACAAGGTAATGTGAAGCCTAATTATGATAGATTAGTATGTCCTGAATCCATTTTAGTCATAAATCAATTAAGTCATAAATTATTTTAGAGTTGTTTTATGTGAACGTTGAACCGCGAAAAACACAGTAAGCCTAATAAATCTCGTAGTAGAAGCTCAACACAATTTCATTATTTTCTTATAGACAACTTCGTTGCACGGGCCAAGGAAAATCCCTCTAGTATTGAGTATAGCCTCTACTTGTGGCCTATTGAGATACAGTAACGTGAACGATTCCTCTCAGGTCCTCTACTAACTAATATCACTGAACTATATAAAATTTATTAACGCTGTCATAATTCCACCGGCTACATTCACTATAGGTAGCTGGTCATCATAAATTGATCTGAAGTCGTGAATCCTTAAGGCCGGTTTAGACGGTACGATTTTCGCCTAAAACTATCGTATACAACACGCTTACGTCTGTCGTAAGCGAGTTGTAAGCTTGATTTACACGCTACGACTCGAGTTGTAGGATGGCGCAAGCGTGTTGTATACGATAGTTGTAGGCGAAAATCGTGCCGTCTAAACCGGCCTTTAGGCTGTACACAAACGTATAAAGTCAACTCTCGTTACGCCAGACGCCCTCGGAACCGTCACTTCATATCCGTTATATAGCGCGAGCGTCAGCAATAGCGAAAATTATTTAAGGCCATTTCTTTTGTCTGTATTTTTCCTCGGGGAATTCCTGTCCGTAATAGCAAGGTGTCCGTAATATCGGGGCGTCTGCAAGGTTGACTCAGTATATTGACAGTTTTATTTCTAAGCAATTTTTATTCCAGCCGACTTAATTTCGTTTGAATTTGATTCAATGAATCTCAAATTTTAATGTAAACTGTTGCTATAAAACATTTATCAAAAGAAAGAAAGGATATTGATCGAGGAAGAAAACTGGTTCTATTTTTCCCTTTCTCTTGTTCGTTTTCCATTTTCTCATTTTCCTTATCTCTTTCCTGTATCTTTTCTATTTCATTCTACTATTCAATTTCCGGTTGTTCTATTTTTATTTCTTTTTCGTTATGATTCTCTCCTTCTGTGTTTTTATGATTTTTTCTTTCTTTTTATTCTATTTTTCTTGGGGAACAAAAAAGTTAAGAAATGCAGCTGTGCTGATGCAGAATAATCACATGATAAAATGAACTTAATTTCAAGATGGATGCAATTAGAAAACGGCATTTGGTGCTGAGTACGGCTATTTGATTATATTATCAATCAGAAAGGAAAAAAACTAGGACGAAATACACTGTTTAGAAATGAAAAAAAAACCCCTGTGAATATGTAGTGCAGCGCATGCCTGCTATAAATTTTATTTTTATTTTTACTTTTAACGGTCGTGAAAAGTTTGATTATTGGCAAACAAAAAGAGAGAAAAAACTTAGAAAGGAAAAGTACGAATCTTAGGAAATAAAAACGAAAGAAAGAAGTAAAAAGAAAGAGAAAGATTTAATAAGAGAAGCGAAAACAATGGAAGGAGAGAGAGAGGGGAAAAAATTAATGAAATAGCTTAATGACTGCCAAGCTGCCAGAAATGTATTTAGATTTACTGCTTGTTCTTTGGCAAGTGATATATTAGTCCCTATACTAATCCCACCGAATGGCCCGTAACACCGAGTAACGCCATTATACGTTATTAGAACCGTAATTTTAATCCCAAAAGACACTAACGCGATAGAACCCAATGCAATTATATTCCAAAAATGAAATTAAAAAATCCCAAAAAATTGTCAACATACGTCTACATTTCTTTCAGGAAGTTTACAAAAATTTGGAAAAAAATAAAGACAACGTTTTCTTATTTTCACGGCGTTTACTTTTGAAGTATTTCACTGGAAGATCAAACAATAGTATTTGAAAGTCTAACAGCCGTCAAATTCCTCAATTTCAGCTGTCAAATTAAGTAAAGGATCAGCAAAACTAAAAACGTCTTTGATAGAACATCGTTGTTTTATCTGTTTGACGAAGTGAGGTTGAACGACAGAAAAGCCAACAGAAAGTATGCGAGACATCAAACAGTCTTAATGAGATAAAGGTTCCTTATCATCTCACTTGTGGGAAAGAAAAGCGAATGAAATTCCTATTCACATTTTACGAGTGCTAATCATAACAAGAATTATTTGAGTTGATTATGATTCTAACTTCGAAAACCTAACCTAAGTTGTATGCTTTGATATTTTGTTGCGTTTATTTATAAATCGTAAAATATAATTAACGATTCGTACCTTTGGCTGACAAATCACAGTACGGCAGCTCTTGTCACTGAAGTGCCTCTATGACCTGAAAAAAAAAATTGTTTAGTTTCTTAAATTTCACAGTTCTGAGAAATATGACCGTTTTTTAGAAAGTCTTCCAAAATTTGAGAGATCTTGATGGGTTTAGAAGGAAAAAGGCTTACAGTTACGCGTACTGCGAGAACAGAACGTTGTCACATCGTATACGAAATGAAAGAATCAATCGCTGGGAGAGGCGGAATCAATATGTAAACTTACTAATGAAGTAGCGAGATGTTATGGATGCAGAATAAATATGTCAAAGCTTGATCGATAAGACTTTTCTAATACCCCCTAAGTGTTTGTAATCTATCTAACTTCTACCTCAACTGTTGCAATCAGTATAATTTAAAAAAAAAAATGGCGTTGCCTTATACTCGTCCTAATTAAGAATACAACCGACAAACCAATGACTAAAAAAATCACATCTCTGTACTCGGTAAAAAGATGCCATTATTCAACCATTCCGCTTATAATTTATTTACAATGAGTTTTTAACTAATCTAAGTCGAGGATATATAGCCAGAAACCCTAATCATCTTTCGTGTTTCTAATTAACATTTGAACGGAATCAGGACCACATTTTGATTTCGTTGTTTTGCTGTGTTGTTGCATTGCATCTTTTGTAAACTTCTTATCACAATTCCCACATCAAGTAACTGATAGCTAACTCCATCATTCTAATTATTTTATTCTAGTCGCTCTTATTTGTCCCAGCCATTTTGATGCCATAAATTCTACGTTTCAGTGCTGTAAAACCACATAAAAAATGGGCTCTGAAAACTATTATAGATAAATAACGAAATTTATAAGATCGGAAAGCTCCCTGGTTGTTTCGAGAATCCTTCGTGCTTGAAAGAATAGATAATTTAGATCTAAAGCAGGTGGATGGGTTGAGCCTTATTTTCTTAATTCGCTAGTAGTCTCACACAAGTGCTAATTTCCAATGACTATATTCTTTTCTAATAACAATCAATACAAAAACATCGTAATTATCTAAACTTACATAATTTCTTTTACAAAAGATTAATAAAGTAAAAACTTTGGTATTGCTTCCACTCACCCGAATATAACCGTGCCGACTTCACGAGAAAGCGTAGAAAGCCGAAGTTAATAGAACCTTGAATATGTTCTTCAGAATAAAGTTATTGACCACAAGAAAGAGCGATTTGAAGCAGATGCAGCGTTCCCGAAATTTGGCTTTCTCTTTCGCTTAAAACGATTAAAATAGAAAAAAGTGGGAAATCAGGCAGTGTTGATGACGCAGGCGTACAAACGAGACACAAAGGTCATGATTCTTTGGCTAATTAGCGCAGAGTTAAAAAAACAAGCAAACTAGAGTTCGTACGGTCACTTATTTGAGAATCCAACATGAAGCATTTTACACCCTGCCAGACTGTTTCTTCCTACAGTCGAATATCACAATGCAAGGACTGAATTTTCCAAAAATAATTAAAGCTTTCTGATCACAAATATATATGAAAAATTTGCGTCACCGGCTTCGGAGTGTTATGTTCTTGACGTTATTTGTTCTTTGTTATATTGCTCTTTCTCTAGACAATAACAGTACTTCAGAAGTAGGAGACTGATGTGGAGAGTAACTCGACTAGAGAACAACAAGAGAAGATATGGAGTGCACAGAATATTCATGGAATGATTCATTTGGACAACCCTCTTCTCTTTTAATATGGGAATTTTGGCTTTAAAAGAGTTCTGTAGTAAAAAAAATATTGGCAGAAACTAAAATGATGGTAGTATAAAATTACCTTATACCAGAAGACCACTTGAAACTCGAATTAAAAAAATATATACATTAATTTGATTTTTGTTTCGAATAATATTTCAATTTTTTTGTGACAAAAATAATGACAAACGACGGTAAAATGGCAAAGAGAGCTGCCAGTATTAAGTGCTCAGTCGAGTCATTTGTCAATATAGCGCAGAGCTTGCGAAAACAAAGGATCAGAGGAATCGAAATTAACAGAATAAAAATATACACAACGTCATTAAACTAAGCTGTAAAACAAAGACATTAATGTTCTTGATTTCATTATCCCGTTCTAATACTGTGAGCAGATTTTGTTTTCTATTTTACATGTTTTTTACCTGCAAAAGGCATTCTTTTTCGTCTATTTTAAACTTGCGTTTGGATTTCCTTATTTTTACCTCGACACTATTACCTCGCCACACGATCTAAATGAACTGAGAAGGTAAGACTGGTTGAAGATTGATAAACAGAATTAATGTAAACACAAAACACTTACAAACGAAAGTATATGGTAAATAAATAATTGATAATAATTATATTCATCTGGCCTCTCAAAGTACGTGGGTGATTACTCTTTACTGCGCATGTCAGGGATTTCATTTTATTCTGGTTCGGGAACCATCTGAATTTGAATCGGTCATAAAAGACGTTCTTCTAAGCACTGGTCCATTATCCCAGTGGGGTATATTGAACGACTTTTGGCTAAAACTCATTGACTCGTTAAGCAATGAGTCCATTACATGATATTGGCCTCAAGCAAATCCCTTGCCCTCGGGAAGTGATGCGATTTGATGTCAATCAAGTCACGTCACTTCCCCTAGGGCAGCCCTCAGTTAATCCTTTCAAGAACCTCGAGTAGCTGACAGAAAGATCTATATGAAGTACTAATTACCAAAAGTTCTCCTTACAGCGATTTTTTTTCATTAGATTTATTGGGTTTTCACACGTTGAGAATTAATATTCAAGTCAGGAAACGTACCATGATCCTTTGGGGTCAGCAACGATTGTTCGTTTAAAGTTGGAATAAATAGGTTTAAGTACAAGAGAAGATAACTTAAAAAGATCCACGTACTGATAACATCACCGAAATGAAAGCTCTACTTCCGTCTAGATATACATGCCTTTGTAGAGCTTATAATGCACTCAAAATGTGGTATTATTTATTTTTGCAGTGATTGAAATTCGTTTAACAGCAATAATGGTTGAATGATTTGCTTTCGTTAGCTGATTGCAATCAAACTGACTTAATGACTGGAAAGCTTAATGTTCTGGTACAAACAGCCACCGCAAGTGGAACATAGAAAACATTTACTGTGTTGATTCGGCTGGCTTCTGATACAGGTGTTCGCTAGAATCCAAAAATAGAAGATTATTTTGACCAGACATTGGGTAGATTGGCCTATGTGTATAATTGAATCAAAACCTATTGAATGTATATATATATCATATATATCATAATATATATATGAATATATGAAAACAAGAAAAACTAACAAGCAAAAAAAAAAAAATAATAATAATAATAATAATAATAATAATAATAATAAAAAAAATAAAATAAGATAAAATAAATGGCGATGACTATATCATAGGGAAATCAAATAAACAAAAAAACATATATAATAAATCAATTTTTTAATAGTGAGATACAAATTTATTATATGCATACAGGTTTCCAATAATTTGCCACCCTTCACTCACTCACCCACGCACTCTACCACTACATTAAATATCATATGCACATAACTCACATGTTGATTTTTACGGAGGGAGGGTCCAAATAAACCAGACAACCTGAAGAAAAAATCTGACCTCGTGGTACATACATATTCCCATACATTAGTATTAGTATGCTTTATAATCATTCATTCTTATCTTCATTATTAGTTATATCTATATACGCAATGGCGTTGTTAACTGAATAACACAGTATATTTATTCATTAATTATTTGTTATTATTTAATTTTTATTGCTGTCATCATCATCATCATCATTATTAATATTATTATATATTACTACATACATAATGGCGTTGTTAACTGAATAATACATTGTCTTTATTTATTTATTATTAGTTATTATTTAATTTTTATTGCTATCGTCATCACCATCATCATCATTACCATCACCACAACCACCACCATCATCATCATTATCATCATCAACAACATCATCTCATCATCATTATCATTACTATCACCGCCACCATCACCATCACCATCACCATCACCATCACCACCACCAATACCTCCACCATCATCATCATTATCATCATCAACAACAACATCGTCTACTTCATCATCATCATCATCATTAGCCGATGGTATTTCTACATAAATGATGACGGCGTTAATTGAGTAAAATATATAATATATTTTTTTATTTATTCATTTGTTATTATAATCGTTTTAGTTATTGTCTCCATCAACATCATCATCATCATCGCTATTAGATAATTCTAAGTGGTATAAAGTGTGTGTGTTAAATGAGCAATAGGTTATTATTCATTTATTATTTATTTATTTGTGTTATCATATAATTATCCATAAAATACCTGTATTTCTCATTTTCGAAAAACTGATATTTTCACATGTCAAAATAACATGTTATTTTCGCTACGCTCACTCGCGAGAGATCTTTTCAACACTCGAAGATAAATTTCGATTCTCCGCGCGCCCATGTATAATCCTCTATTCATTGCATTTCATCATTATCATTATGAATCCGATATAGTCTGTTTTGCTAACTACATCTAGTTTATATCACCTCAATATTTCTTAATAATCCTTAAAATTTTTTAATTTATTTAATTTGTTGCAAATATATTTAGATATCGTATATATAGATTTTGATTACATTCTTTGGCTATTTAAAAATTATTATTTAAAATTTTCCATTATTATCATCATCATCATCATCATCATTAAAATTTTTTAATTTATTTAATTTGTTGCAAATATATTTAGATATCGTATATATAGATTTTGATTACATTCTTTGGCTATTTAAAAATTGTTATTATTCAAAATTTTCCATTTTAAAATAATAGATAAATAATAATAATAATAATAATAATAATAATAATAATAAAGAAATCAAGTATGTGATACGTGACTGGGAAGTGAAAGATGACGTCAGGAAAAGCCATCAAAAACCACTCTTCTTTCGGAAATACTTAGCTCACGACACAAAGCCCCCTCTCTTCCAGAATTTTCCACCTCGAGACGTATATAACAGATTTAAAAGTTTTGCTTCATAAACTCCTTGAAGTAATATATACAGTAATGGTCAAAAAGAAAATAATTTTGTAAACTTCTTTAAAGTAAAATAAAATTAGGTAATAGTAAAACTGAAACTAAGCTAGTTATAATGAATTAGTTTCTCATTGAAGATGGGATGAGAGAAAGTCGATACATGTAGGGAGGATATAATAAAGATTAAAAATAATATTCAGAAAAAAATGGTATCATTTTCTTTCTAGGTAGTAATGTTTTTTTCTTTCTGGCTATCAAACTTATCGGCAATACAAGCAAATTTCTAATTCATACTCTATTTCTTGTATATCATTCGTTAAAAAAACTACTTTACTTATAAATAACACTGGGGGAAAAAACACATTCGCATTACACCAGTTTACACATTTATTTAGATTTGAAGTTTGGTTCATATCAGTTCTCATTAACAAGTTAATAGGCGTTTTAATTTCTATTTCAGGGTAAGTTAAAAAAATATTAAAATGTTGATAACTAGTAGAATTCGAATTCGTTCAAATTTTGGCTTTGTCTTCTAGTCTCAGAAGTGAGAAACTCAAAGCTTTTTTCCACCAAGCTTAATTGTAGAAAATAAAAGAGGTTAACTAAACTATTGCTTTATATTGAAACCACTCCCGAACTGACATTTCTAATAGCAATCATCTGATATCGTTAGATCACTGACTGAATAACAATCGAGAGAAAAAAATTGCAGAAGTTGCAATACTTTGAAGAAAGCGACAACAAGAAAATAAATGAATAAATGAATGAAAAAGTTAAATGACAATGAAATAGATAGGCAAATTAATAGATAAATAAACAAATAAATAAATAGAAAGAGTTTACGAGAAAAAATATAAACATCTAAATAAACGCGTTTGTTTGTTTGTTTTTTTTGTTTGTTTTGTTTTCTTAAGAACAAATATTTGTAAAAAAGAATAACAACGAAGTGAACGAAAACAGGAATATTAGAAGGACATGACTAAGTGAAAGTAATTCAATGTTGTTTACTTAACAACACAACGTGATCACTAACCACACATGAAAAAACGATTTAAGCAGGGCATTAGCCAAATCCCATTACTTGATGCGCTCGTCTTGACACTAATGGAGTTTAGACTTTAAAAGCAATGAATAACCACTCTATAAACGGGATGTTTGTAAGGCTTATTCAGTACGCGGTGCTTAGGGAAGGCATCGCTGTTTTTTGTTTTAATGTCTTTCAAAGTAAAGTACACACTGGATCCTCTTTTTGTTAACAACTAAAAAAATATGTTGTTTCTTATTCTTATTATCATCATTGATATCTTATTCTACGAAGTTAAATAACTAAGATATTTGTCACCTAGTCGACAAACTTGAGGAAACAAAATTGCGGTTACGTTTGTCGGCCACCGGTGCAAAATGTAAGGGGGGGGGGGGGTAGAGTCGGAGGATTTTTGTTGTTAAAGGCAGAGGGATCGGAGGATTTCTGTTGCAAAATCAGTATAAATACTAAGTGATCCACCATCTCCCCCAAGAGGTAAGTTATTTCTTCTAGTCCCCTAGTGGGTACTACTAAATACCCCCCCTCCCCTTGATCGCTGATCTCCGAACTGAATCCTACAATCCCCTCCCCCTACAGTTGATAAATTATGAGCAGTCCCTTAATTCCAAACTGACATCTTTTGGGTCTTCAATTCCAGTTACAGACGCCAGAAAATGATTAAGTTCTCCGTCAAAACAGACATTAAAAATAAGTATGAACAACTGTCTTACCATATGTTTAGACCAACGAAATACTAAACGCTCCTTTACGATTAGAAATCCTTGGAGCCCTCTCTTCGAGGCTTTGTATCTCACGAATCGCTTCGTATTAAGAACTAATGTCAAAAAACCTTCGCCAAAAGAAATTTGCGAGAAAACCCAAAAAAACGAAAAGTGCTCCAGACATATGCCCCAAATGTTATTCTAATGCTAAAGTAGCAATGTCAACTGCCTCCCAATGAGAGGAAAATTCACTTATGAAAACATGATTGGCTTTGGTTTTACCTCATTGATTTTTGGCCTTTGGAGTTCGTAATCGCGTCTAGGTGGCTTGTTTACGTTGAGGTTCTCTTCCGTCGTCCTTTTATGTCCTTGTCACAGCACTTGTTATTTTAACCAAGGCGAGTGCAATATTCTCGATTAACCTGGATAAAAAACACCAATATCAGACTCTATCCCTGTTTCCCGTATACGAACAACGAACAAGCACGCAAACCCGTTTCTGAAATTCCTAATAGACGCAGCTCCTAAAATCAATCAACTAGAATAAGCCTAAATCGTTTTATCCTCCTCTAATACAGGATTACCCTTGACGTGCAAACTTTAGTTAAAGCACATTTGCGACACTTAACCTCTTAGCGTACATCGAATTGAAAGGATTAAAGTCAAACAAGGCTTACTATCTTCTTCTCCTAAAATTGTTTTTTTCGATTTTCCTTTCTATGAAGTGCGTCTAGAGTCTTCTAGAGGACTCAAGGAATGGAAGTTAGCGCAAAGAGGCGAGACTTCTGTCGGGGACTGAGATTCTTCGTGCCGTAATCAAATCGCTTCGTGATGGAAACAGAGGGTTTACTGCTCTCATCGAGGATTTGTGTTTTGCCTTTTAGGTATTAGTTTATTGGGTTTATATCTTTTTGGTGCTTGACGAATGTCTAAGCAGTGCTGTGCCCCCCCCCCCCTCCCCACGGGGGCTGTGTCGTGGTCGTTATTTGTTGAAGTGTTGGGCGTATTATGACCATGTATTGTTTATAATTCGTGTAGATTAGATTGGAAATTATAAGACATTAGTATGGAAAAATGTAAAAAATGGGGAGGGTTGGTGGGGTGGGGGGGGGGGCTGTAACCTGTAGTCCCCCCTGCCTTAACCAACAACAACAACAAAACAAATAAAAATCATAAAAGATGATTAGGATTAGTAACGCAATTAATGTATTGAAATAATTATATGAACATTTATATATACAGAATATCTATGTACGTATGACGTGTATGTGTGGAATGTGAATTTAGATATTATGCACATACATAAACATACGTATATACTCGTAACTTATTTGGAACTAAGTTGATGTGCAACTATGTACAAAACGCCAAATAAAATATGTCTATCTGTCTGCCTGCCCAACCCCTCGGCGGCCCCTAGTTAAGCGTATTATGATGATGCGTTGTTTATTCGTGGATATTTGTGTCGATGAATGGCGTCAAAAGGGACAAAGTTCAACAAGAGGGCAATCGGCTTTAGTAAAAAAAGTCTTATATAAATAGAACTTATTGTTTTCGATGGACACACTTGTGTGATACCATCAATTCCTGTTTACCAGTAATAAATAACTACGCTCCAATTGGAGAAAGACGGTTGTAAAAAGCATCGACACATTCGTATGACTTGCTTCGGAGAACTTCCATCATCATCATCATCAACTTTGCCATCGTCGCGCGTCGTCGTCTGTTTGTCAGTTTGTCTGTTTATTCGCTTGCATTGTTTGATACCTTACTTTTCAGCTGATTATTTCGTTATTTTTTGATATTTTGTTCTGGAAGAGACGAAGCAGAAACATTTCAGCTACACATAATCTGTTTTAGATTTGGGCCATCCGTGCACTAGCTAATTTACTGAAGGTGAGCGTGGCCCGATGCAAGCGTCAAGTAAGACTTGGAGAAAGGTGATCGGCGCGTACTGGCAAACGCCAATGCAAAAGGCGGAAATTTGATAAACTCCAAGTTAGCCGTGGAACGGACTCGTTTGAACATTGATAATCGATCAAAAACAGTCCAATACCACTCTCGTCGGTCTACGACACATGACTGTCATATGCTAGAAAAGTGATTTGTTAATGATGGTATCTGACTTGTACCGGAATTCAGTTCCTGTCGTTCTCCTTCACGATGTCACATGTCTTCAGTTTGATTAGTAAATTGCAGTCAATTCGATATTGTCTACTCAAAGTGAACCTCTTGCTTGCTTTGTTCGTTTGGATAATTATATTTGACGATTGCGGTTTTTGCACCCGAAGTCCACCATACACAAAGTGCCGGCTTCAACCGTAATCCAATTAGTCGGCTCGTAGCTGCTCTACTCTTCCACTCTTGGCTTTTTGAATTCATTGCGTTCTGATTACGTTCTTTATGCCGGAATTGCATTAAAAAACGAATTAAAAATTAAATATGAAAATAAATAAAACGAATAAAGACGAAATAATAAAAAAAGAGAATCAAATTTCAAAACTTTAAAAAGAAAAAACGAAGAAAAAAATTTAAAGAAGGAGAAAAAAGAAAGAAAGATAGAAAGAAAGAGGTAACGACGAGAGAAAAATAAAGAACCTAGTAATGTAATGAGCCGCCATGTATGGGCAGATGTTGTTGGAGGAATAAATCGGTTCTAGTATTATTTTCGGAGCAATTTATTGGTTTTAGTGTTAGTGCTGGTGTTGTTGTTGGTGTTAGTGTTGTCGAGGTTGTCGTTATTTTCAGTGGAGGTGATGGTAGTTGCACATACGTTTTAAAGTTCAGCTTTCATGCTGCTTTTGTGTGGTATATTCTTGTTGTTGATGTTGATGCTTACGTTGTTTATTGTTGCTAGGTTAGATTTGATGCTTGTGGTGGTGGTGGAAGTGGTAGTGTTTATGTTGAATATTATTTTTGGTCTTTTTGGTGATTGTGGTTGCACATGATGTTGTTGGGTCTTAATCGTGTAGCTGTTGTACTGATGATGCATGATGTTGATGTTGACTTTGTGTTGCTAGTTATATTTGTTGCTAGTCAGTGGTTTTTGTGGTGCCGTTGATGTTGTTGTTGCTGCAGTTTCTGTCGCTGGTTGATGACGATTGTGATGTTACCTTAATTTATATATATATACACACACACTCGATTGCATAAAGGTTGTAATATCCATTTCTTCAAATATACAAATATCTAATGAGATGGAAAAATGGAAGAACTCCTAAAATTTGATTGTGTATATATTGAAAGTTAACAAAAACACTTTTATGTCTTATTTTGATGCAAGACACGTCAGATACATCAGGTTTTTAAGCATCGGATATTAAATAAGTAGATTTATTTATATTTTTTCACTTTATTGACCTAAAAACTCTCCAATATATATTTAATACCATCGCATTGCGCTCAAATAGTATTTTTTATATTCTTCATGAATACAACATATCAAACAATATTATTTTTTAAATATGAAGGAATGGGTAAAGAGTTATTCAATTTTTCATGTTTTTGATGATTATGATGATTATGATATTCATATAGCGCTCTTTTCCATATGAATATGTTCAAAGACGTTTTACAATGATTTATGAATGAGAGATGGTTAGTATGAAGAATAGCCACTGAGGGTGGTCACTGCCAGGGTTTCTTTACGTCCTCAGTGGTTCCAGTTAGGTATTTGTATATATATATAAAAGTATACTACAACCTTCCTGCAAGCCAGTGATATATATATATAGATAGATAGATACTGCATTGACACAGCATTTTGTATATACATATATTTGACAAAATGCTGTGTCAATGCAGCATCCTCTCTGAGATTGTCACTAAAATCCAACACAGGAAAAGTTCTCCCCTCATAAAGAGTGGACATTTTGAGAATCGAATAGCCCAGCAGCAACAGACAGGACTAACAGAAAGGAAGCCAAAAATATTTTGAAAAAAAGAAACGAAAGAAAAGAGAAAATCCTTGGCTTATACAGTCTATATACAGTCGAATATTCAGCTCCGTTAAACCTTTAACTCATTTCCCGTTGATATATTATGCAAAGATAAAATTAAAATCGTTTGTTTTGTTTGTTTTTTTGAACTGCACTTCAAAAACTAACGTAGATATTGGCTAGTCTGAATTCCAATCTGTAAATCTGGGCGTTTGAATTGGACTTTTCTTAACGGTTTTAAAAAATGTTTCTTCGGAACTTGTTATCGTAATAAAATGCATCGTTTCTTGTCAATGTTAGTGGTTAAAGTTCACACGCACACCTTTTTCTTTTCCAGCCTAAAAGTTATTGAAATATAAATATGCCTTGAGTTGCACCATATCGCTTTGCCCTAAAGATTCTTGTTAGCATAAAGCACAACTTAAGCCCTTTCCGACATCTTAACTGTCATTCAGAATATTGCAAGCTTGGATAAGTTGGAAGCAAGAGAAATAAAAAAAAGTGTCTTCAAAAGATAAATATTACACAACAGACATATGATTAGATTAAAAATTATATCAAAACGAATTCATTAGTTAACGGAATTAAGACATCATGGTGCTTGTCGTTATCGGCAGTAAAATATCTGACGGATAATTCCTTAATTAGTTAAGTCTCTAAGTGTCAAGGGAAGTAAAAAAACAAAAGTCGGTTGAGCTTTCCATATCCTTTTGTACCACATGTGGGAAAATCGAGTTAGGAAACGACCAATATTCTTAGTGAACAATTGTTGCAATTTGGCTGGAGGAAATGGGACTCTTGCAAACGGTGGACGCCTTTTGTTTCATTAACAAGGATCAAATATATTGGTATGTGTGTTTAATGGGGCTTATTTGTATTGGCGTATCTTGAGTTTAATAGGGAGAGGTGCTTTTCAGATAAGATCGCTTGCGTTTCCCCCCGATACATTTATGTATGTTTGTCGAGTGTTTTGTAGGCGATGACATGTGACAACTTGTAAAAATAGATTGAACTGTTATCTTTCATTTACGTTTCTACGAATGATAAGAAACTGAGTAGGAATTAAATGAAATGGGAAAAACAAAGATGAATTGATGTGGATAGATGGATGGATGGACGGCGGGATGAATGGACGGACGGATAGATAGTACTTAGGGCCCGGGGGGTGAGGGTGGAAGTCAGAGAGTGAATGTTTGGTCAGAAAGATAAAGGAATAAGTAGTGAAAAAAACATTACATGGATTGTTGAAAAAGATAGACAGGAATAATTTAATTTCAGTATTGTAAGAAAAAAATGATGCTATTCAGTTCTGTGGAAGATTTAAGCATGTCTACTACGGTCGCAAAAGTTGTCTTAATTCGCCTTACATTGACCTACAATAGATGGCTGTAAAAAGAAAGGGAGGATTATCAGCTGATGAATATATGAAAAACCAAAACTCAATCGAGTTAGACTCGGGATGATATACAGAATAATATGCAGAATATGATAATAAGTTGATGATGTATCTATAATATTTACGGGTCCTCTGCCCTCTTGCACGAGAAGCAGTACCAAGAAAAAATATATTAAAAAGCTGCTACGGAAAGACGGAAGAAAAAGAATGACGCCGTTCATAGACTCCCCCCCCCCCCCCCCCCCCCCCCCCCCCCCCCCACAGAGAATGAAAATAATATTTTATGAAGAGAAAAGTACCAATACGCGTCCTTTAGCTAGAGAAGTAAAGCAATCAATGAAAGGGAAATGTAAACTATTAAAAAACCTTGCCATGAAATAATAATAATAAAGAAAATGCTTTGGAAAGATGGACAAAAAAGGGTGACACACGCGAATTAAGACACCGACAAATAGTTAAAATAAAAACTGGGAAAAATTAGAAACCATCTTTGTTAGGATACAAATGCCTCACCGTTAAGAAGCCAAGCAATAGGCGCGCCGAGTGGGTCAAAGTTTCTTCGATAGAAAGGCAGGAAAAACTTATGCCCTTACTGTCAACGAAAGGATCTTTATCTACGTGTAGGCTGTTTGAAGAAGCTTACTCGTCTAGACCTTAACTGGCTTTTCTTTGGCTGGTGCGTCTTATAAAGTGCATTACGATAATTTATTAATATATTTCAGTAATTGCCTTTTCGGTAAAACTCTTATTTTCCATCAAGGGCGCAGCAGGGGCCAAGTCATCATCCGGCAACATATCTACACAAATTTTATTTGAGAGGCATTTTCTCTTCGAAAAACAGGAAAGGGGACCCTAACGTTTTAGTTTTAATTTACTGCGCAATCAAGGCACCGAGAGATCAAACGAATCCTTTGAGCAACCCGTAACCTATTTTGGGCGCAATGACTCTTGATTCCAGGAAAGTACAAAAAATATAAGTCGAGGTATAATTATATTATACAAACACAATAAATATCCTAAAGAATCTTAATTTTCTTTTTTTTTTTTTTTTTTTTTTT
>NW_022260069.1:64936-77541 GCF_009602425.1 Actinia tenebrosa
CAACAATGACAACAACAACAATGACAACAACAACAATGACAACAACAACAATGACAACAACAACATCACTTCATTATCGCGTAGCATAAACTTTTCAACATAGAAGCTTAGTTTGATTTATTGTCACTGAAACAAAACAAAAAGAACACCAACGCCAACACCAACACCAACACCACCATCACTAACAACAACGTAACTCAACAACAGCAACTACAGCAATTCACGATCGCGTATAAAATGGAAGCTTGATTTCATTTCAGTTCTCAAAAATTCACGTTACAATTTAAAAACACGAATAACTGAAAACAAAAACACCTGAACCGTGCATGACCATCACTGCCACTGACCACTACCACTACCACTACCACCAACACCAAAACAACTGAACAAAGTTAAAGACGTTTTTCGAATTTTAACAGGATAAATTATATTAAAAAAATTATCGATAACCAACTGCTCGGTGTAGTATTAGCGGTTCAACGCCGTATCAATCAATCCTAGATAATTGGACTTAATCTTCTCATGACCTAAGCTTAACTTCAAAATCAATTTTTTTTCAAACATCCCTACCGTTTTAAGCCTATTCTTTTTCAGCTTTTCCTCTCTTCCTCGGAAACCAAGATGGATCTTACGTACCCTGATTGACATACTGTTTGCCGAGCTTTTTGTTTGGTCTTACGTATCACGGCGCTCCTATCAAACGAACCACAGCTATATTTAGATGTTACAGATGTCTTTTCTCGCCGATACTTGAAATGTATTGAGGAAGTCTTACCAAAATGAATCATTAGGCATCTATCATACAGAGGTGATGGTTTTTTGAAATGTTTATTAAATCGTTAAGACACGAGGGAATTGTACGGCCGCGGGAACGCATGAAAATAAAGGCGTTGATTTATTAATGAAATCAGTAGACTTCCTTGATTGTCCGAGCACTTTCTTTTACTTTTCTATTCTTCTTTAATAAAGTTTGTTTTCTTTGGTATTCTTTATCACATTTTGATATTTTTTTTCAGTCTTTTCTCTTGCATTTTATTTTATTTTCTAATTATTATCTTTTTTTTCTTTTCTTTCTTCCTTTCTTCCCCACTTTTCAACCAGCTATTTTTTTCTCTTTCAAAATGACAAGGATAACGGCGATTTAAATGATTTATGATTTATATAGCGATTTATAAAATTCACTTTACATTGAATTGTGATTTTCAAATTGCTTTGGGCAATTTCAAATTCATTCTTTAGTTCTTTCCTATATTTCATAATAATGAACATTGCAAGAAAGTATAAAGAATTCAAAGATCGATCGTTTACCTTTATGCTCTATTCAGTATGCCCAATGAGTTGTTCCAAGATTGGCTTGATCTACAGATGCCTAACGTACTCTAGACTGGATTTTTGTGGGTAGTTTATCTGGGCTTGCCTGCTCAGTTTATAAACTAACTAAGGTTCAGATACGTCAACTGAACGAGGAATGTTCACTTAATTTTAGTACACTTTCTAAATCCTTTTCTCATCCCATCAAATTAAGATAAAATCACTTATATGAAGATTTGAATTGGTTGATGAGAAAATCGCGTTTAAAAGCACTAATCGAGCCTAATTGAAAACACTGATCTATTCTTCATCTTTATCTCTTAATTTCCTCTGTTTTGCTAACACCATAAAGGATTTTGTAGACTACTTGCTGGTTTTTAAAATGAATATGTCTGTCGTTGCCTGTTTTATTGAATTTTTGTTTTTATCTCCGAAAGTATAAAACAGTAGTAAATAAATAAATAGAAATAGTGGCACGACTGTTAGCGTTCTACTTTCTTGTTGCCTTCCAATTGCGTGGGTTTTATCAACTGATATATATGAACGATTATAAAACTATCTTTAATTGAATGAAAAGTACGCAAATTATAAAACAATCAAAGATGAGAACTTTTGTTTCCTCAAGCAAATATTTTTTCAATGAAATACCAAGTGGTCCTTAGATAATCGTCCTTTGAGGGCATTATGGGTCTTCGGTCTTCTGAAGTTGCTGTTAATTTTAGCTAAGTTTAATTTTATTATAATTAGTACCAAAAATGCATTTTTAAAGTTGGCCTAAAAATGTATTGGTTTTAACTTTCCAGAGTAATTAATTAGCAATTTATATTAGTTCTAACATGCCTTATTGTTGGGAAATCATTTAAAATCGCTTTCATTCAGTTATTCATTCATATATATAATTATATATATGTATTTGAATGAACGGTGTTAGACACTCATGGACTACCAAAAAAAAAAAAAAAAAAAAAAAAAAAAAAAATTGAAAATATATTTACTTGTAAAATCTAATAAATATATTATATTACACACTTATAAACACCGAATCCCCAACATATTCGGATATATAACATATAAATCGATTTGCTTAAACATCGATAAATAAACAAATCGATTTATATGGTATATATCCGATTGTGTTGGGGATTTGGTGTATATAAGTGTGTAATATAACATATTTATTAGATTTTACAAGTAAATATATATTCAATTTCGATTTTTTTGTTAGTCCATGAGTTTCTAAAAACCGCCAAAACAGAGATACAAAGAGTTCGTGAAAAGAGTTTCGTGCCTCGCGCTTTGTTTATTTATCGATATTACGTCACCCAATTTAACATTATTGAGTCAATTCCTTTGTTTTTACTTCAGTCGTAAGAGGCGAGTATCGGCTAGATTGTTCTAAATGTTTCCACTTTTTAAATCTCAAGTCGTGTGCTTATAATAGCAGGTTCACAAACTAAATGGAAGCGTATGTCAATTAATCCTATATTACTTAAATTCAGGAGTGTGGGTGGTTACTAAGATATATTTAATTAATATAAAATAAACGCTCGCGCACTTCTTTGTATTGATACAAACACACCGGGAGGTGTAGAGCAAGAGAGAAGCAATTGTAGAAACACGAGGCGTTGTCAAGTGTTTTTCCTGCACTGATCTCCAATGCTCTACAGCTTTCAGGGTGTTTATATAATATAACAGAGGCATACGTAGAGCCTTTGTATGTTGCTTTTATAAAATATTTTGAAGGTTTTTGCGCGAGCATGTTATCTGATATAACTGATATAAACGCTGGAGCCAGCCAATCAGCGCGCGCATCATATTTCAAATACTATTTCAACGGAAGAGTTTAAGGAGGAGAGTTTATTGTTTTATTAGTATTGAAGAGAAATCGCTACATTGATTCCTTATTAAATCGAAAGATTAAGGAAGAATCCCCACCGGCTCTTACTAATTTTTAATCCCTTATTCCCACCCCCTGCACGCTTCCGATAATTACGCGGGGAAAAAGCAAAAAGAAAGATCGGAAAGAAACTCAAACTATATCCGAAATGTACTTCACTCTCGCTCTCTTGAATATTTAAGAGGAAAATGTTTTCGATAATGAACAATAATGGCAAAAAACGCCAAAAACTAGACTTTCGTATGAGTTTTGATCCCAATTTTCGTTTTGGGTTAATCTATCAGTTTTCTTTGTAATTACAGAGTGGGACAATCACGAACGGAACCCTCAGATCCATGCTAGGTGAATGCCCAAGATCGAATTGGAATTTAGTAGTTGGTTTTTGCGTAGGGAGGAAAACCGGAGAACCCGGAAAACCCTCGAAGCACAGGAGAGAACCAACAAACAACTCAACTCACATACAACACCGAGCTCGTAGGGACTCGAACCCGGGTCGCATTGGTGAGAGGTGAGCACTCTCACCGCTACGCCACCCGTGCTTCCAAAACCTCAAAACCTTTTTTAAACAGTTAGAAACTGATGTACTATGATAAAATGCCTGTTTGAAGCGATATTTTCAATTGTACTGAAAGATGTTTTGTTGCATTTGTGTTAGAATGTTGCTTTGTCAGACTTTTTTATAGAAAATATATGGTAAATAAGCAAATGAAGGCCTAAACCTCATTTTCGGATAAAACTTTTGCTTTGGGTTAACACTTTGATTCCACTTTCATCGGTCATCTCCACTTCCAAACAAGTTGAACTTTCTCAATAACAAGATTTTAGCCTTGTACAACAGCCAGCTTTCTTCAAGAAAATACGGTTTTTGGCGCTCACTGCTTGAATACGAAAAGAATTCTCTTTTAATGATAAATACAATCAGTTATTAATTTGTTAAAATAGGTGCGTTTTGGAGAGACCGGTAGCAAACTTGTTCCGCATACGATTTAAGAACGAAGCAGGAAACTCAAATCAATAATACGAGTTCAAAAACTTTCAAGTTTCTTACAAGACTTTTTTAAAGAAATTATCTTTGAAGGTAATTAAATAAAGAGTGGCTCTTGATCTTTAACCACTGAATACTACTGAATTTTTTTGAATTTAAAAGTTGATTTTTGCCGGAGAGAATGAAAACCGTATACCGAAACAAAAGCATGGAGAAAGGCAGGAGAAAAGCTAAGATCTAGTAACTTACGACATCGAGCGGGCTAGAGGCAATGGAACCTGGGTAGTATCGGTGAGCTGCGAGCGAACTCATCGCTATGCCGCCCGTGCTTAGATGTGTTGTTGTTGTTGTTGTCTCATTTTACATAGACCGACTAAAACCTTATGATCTCAATAGTCCCTTTCACAGTTCCCCGACCCCATCTTGAAAGGTAATCGTTCACCTCGCTTCGGTGCAAAGGCGCAGCTACCTTTCAAGATGGCGCAGAGAATTGTGAAGGGGAATATTGGGATCGTCCACAATATCACTCGCTTCGGATTTCGAAAGAACACATAATATAAATATCCAGTGCAAGGAATCATAAAACTATAGATAATTTTAAAAATGAGTATCATTTAACAGTTACAAGTGGCAAGCATGCAAAAAGCAAAAAACAAAAAACAACAACAGTTGATCAATTACTATTTCCGTTCCTCCATTGATTTCCCGCGGATACATTCGACTGCATCCAATTTCCGCGAACTCCAACTAAGTTACAGTCTCGCATTTTCCTTCAGATCCCAATCAAACGTGAATAACCGACTTCTAGATTTATAGGAAATTTGATGTAATCCTACTAAAAATTAAAAGGATTTTTCGCAATTATTATTTTTCCCCATAAAGTGAGGAAGTTAATTATCTTTAGTGTGAGCTGCGACAATTACTCATCTAATTGCGTCCCAACCAAGCACTCACTCCTGGTTAAGCTCCTGCTTTTGCAAAGTAAAAAGCTAATTGAATTTTGTAATTACCCTCTACTAGATATACCACCAATCGTTTTATAGGTTCATTATAATTGCGATGGTCTCAGTCGGTTAATTAATAATTTTTAGTGAATGCTTAGACTCCTTGACTGCTCTAAGAGATTAATGTATTTTTCGTTTAATGCTCCATATGCAATTTAATTGACGACAAAGAGCATTAATTTCATCTATACTAATCATATGTTCAGATCTAGAGTATTTTTACCTTATTGCCGAGCGACACGCTGAAAATACGTTCTCCACGCGCGTCCACAGGAATTCCAAAACACTTGTCTTTAACGATCGTCTTGAGGAAGAAATGGGACCGTTCGCAGTCTAAGAATAAACTACTCTACGCTACTATTTTGTTGACTTGTGCTTTATATTGAATTAATGAGACGGCGATTGTTCTTTAAGTTATTCAAGTTGTACGCCTCGATATTATTTGTCCGAGAGAAAAAATATTAAATGCAATCGAAACCTTGTTGAAACGAACTCTGGGCTGATCGACGTTAGGTCACGTGACTAACTTGCTAATCGAAAGGGAATTTCGTTTTCAAGGTTTTGCGGAAGAAATCATAGAAAAACCCTCAAAATCATGGGAGGGAGAGAACTAACAAACTCTACTTAAATGGTATCAAGACCAGAAATCAGAAATCAAAAAGAATCAGATTCCAAGATCTTATCAGCAGGCATCGCACTTTAACTTTTCATCAAAAACGTCATCCACTACTCAAGACTCAGGGTCTATAAGTTTAAGTGCCAAAGCTCTATTAGAAAATGTATAACCTGCTCACTTATCTTATAAACGTAGGAATGTTGAATGTTGGATATTTTTTGACGGCTTCTTTGGTACAAAAATAGTTTATTTTTTCCTTAGACAAACCATAAAATAAAATACTAAATACTAAATAGCTTGTTTTTGTTTCTAAATATATCACAATAAGTTTTTAATGGCTTTTAAATTTAACAATTGAAGTATTAGTGGGCCCGTGCGCAGAGATGGTAATTTATATGCTTTTCTTTTCATCTAGAAATGTTTTTTCTTTTCAAGAATCCAATCCTAGACTTACTTGTTTTTTCAAGAGTCCAATCCTAGACTTACTCAAGTGGAATCATGACTTAATTGAGAACACAAGACTGACAACTCCGAATGTATTGGGTTCAATAGACTATTTTCCGGCGCGATTCGAGATCAAAATTACCGCTGTGTTCCTTAATTTCAGACTATTTACTCAGGGTTAGCCTTGAGGCGGTGTCCAAATGATTCACAAATACCAAAAGTAAAGAATACACAACTTCAGCAATACAAACACTTTGAAATTCTATAGACCTTTTACACATGAATATTCTACGCAAAATCAGTCGAGGTTAACCCTGAGCAACAAAGTAATCGAAACTGGAGCATTCCTCTCTGTATACGTACGACTGCTGGGATTTTTTTATTACTATATTATAAAATTTACTTTATTAAACGAAAATTAAAACATTAATTTACCAATTGTAACTTATCAACTATAAAACATGTATAAGAAAATGTTTCTTGTACAAAAACTGTACAAAAAATACAATCACCTTCATTAGGAAACAAAGAACAAGTGGAACAAATGTGGAATGGTTTACCTTATATATATATATATTTCAGATTTTTACTTTTTTTAAATATTTATTAAAATATTTTACTTTGGTTGCAATGCTTTCTCAATTCAGACCAAAGGTTGTTCATATGCAATCTGTTGAGCTGAAAACACTTGAGAAAATACATAAATGTGGATTCATATATTATTCCCAAGAGGTCTGAAATGGGAAAAAATTTTAAAAGCTTAAAGTAAGAAGGTCAAACTTCAACTTTATACACTTAGCAAAAATTTTATTATTGGAAGTCTTTTTAGAGAGAGACACTGTGTCCATTTGAACCTTTTCATTTGCTGAATCTAATCAGAACAATAAGGGTAGATTGATTGCCTTCTTTAATGCATTCGGTACATAAACACGCCTAAACTTATATTTCATTATATTTAGCTTGAGCTAATAATTTTAATCAATTATATACCAAATAAAGCTGCTGATGTCGTCTTGTTAATTTCTAAGTTTTTTTTTTGTTTTTGTTTTTTTTTTTTGTTTWGTGGTTTTTTTTGTTTGCTTATTTCATTTTTTTATTACCTCAGAAAAAAAAAAGAAGAAGAAGAAGAAGAAGAAGAAGAAGAAGAAGAAGAAAATAAACACGAAGTTTTATTTCGCATGGAGTTGTGTATCATTTTCTTGCTATCACTTTATTCGTTTTGGCCCTTCTCTGTTTTCTGTTCTGTGTTTCTTTCTGTGGTTATTTTTGGTGTTGTTGTTTATGTACTAAGGGTTTTTTCTAATCCTAATTCTAATTCTAATTCTAATTTTGATTTTTTTTTAAATGTTTCTTTCACCTTCTATTTTACTATATATGTTTTGTAACAAAACCCTTGGCATTTTAATCAATAAGTATTGTACCGTAGTGCGTACGTTCCTTACTATACAATGGACCTTGATAAAAGAAAAAAACACATTTGTACACAATCGAGGTTAAGAATGAGCAGAGGCGAACAAAATGGGAGTATTGTTTACTTTCGAGTTTTTTTTATACTTTCTTTCATTTTCTATTTCATTTTGAAATCAATCTTTATTGATTGACTGATTCATTTATCTATTATTTTGTCTTTTTTTCTGCATTTCTTTCTTTCCCTCCTATTCCTTTCTACCTTTTTTCTTTTTCATTTTCTGTAGACTTTTTTTTTCTTTTGCATTTTTCTTCGTGCCTTGTTTCAATTTTTTTGTTTTTTGAAGCTTTTTCTACTAAACTATTCTTGTTCTTTAAAGGTAAACAGATATCAAGAAATACGTGCATTTCTTAAGTGTTTTCAAGGATTCATCATGAGTTTTGAATTAACTTTAAAAAACAAACTTAATTGATCGTAAACTGTTTTGAAATTACTTAAGGTATTTTCATTAACCTATATTGACCAGGGATAGTCAAGAGAAAATAGATGTTTGAAAAACATATAAGGTACAGCGGATATCAAAGGCACCCCTTCCACAGGAATCCCAAACAAAGGTTACCTACAAAGTGCTTTTCCCCGATTTTCCTTTTATAAAGAGAAAAAGCTACACGCTGGTTCTGATGATTGCATCTAAGATTAATCGCATAGCTTATAATTAAATACAGCCGTTTGCGAAGTCCTTAACTTTACCTTCATTTGACCTTTGACTAAAGGTGAAAGGTCATGCCAGAGCAATCATCCCATCATATTTCTTATACGTGTTCAATGTATATTTAACACTTATTCGCCGAAGGCGAAATGAATACAATCGGGGAATATTTACCGAGACGCGAGTCTTACTTCGCCTTCGGTGAATAATTGTTTTAGTATAAATACACAGGTGGTTATTTTAAAAGAAAACAGGAAAAAAAGAAGATAAAAGACATTTTTTCCGGTAACAGCAACAAAGCGGCTGGCCGCCATTTTGGATTATCTGGAGGTGACTATCGTTTGATAGTGTGAGATTCTCGACCAATCAGCGCGCGAGATTTTCAATAATCACCTGTGCATTTATACTAGATTTTTATATTTATCCATAGGGTCAATGCGTGCAAGCTTGTTGAAGAAAATAGACTAAGGAGAAAAGAAGAGAAGAAAAGCCGGAAAGGAGAAGAGAAGAGAAGAGAAGAGAAGAGAAGAGAAGAGAAGAGAAGAGAAGAGAAGAGAAGAGAAGAGAAGTGAACTTGAAGTGAACAAATAAAAACAGTCAAAAGAACGTATACAAACAAGCTAGCTAGTATACGATTCAAGAATACTATTCTGAATTATGACAAAATAAAAATATAATGCATATGATTTCCTACCTCTTTAAAGCTTTTTGATGTTTTTCACCTCGTCTCCTTTCTTCGCCTTTATCTTTCTACTTCAATGCTCTCCAAATTCGAATCTTGGCAGAACTGAAATGAAACCCCAAGCTCGAGACTTGTTTTTGATAGTGAGATATCAATAACTGTTTTACATATATAGGAAAATTCATCCTTATATTTGGCCTCTATAATTTATGTTAACTATGTTTACGAGTTTTTCAATGAAAAACCTTTTAGATCGACAAGTCGGAAACAATTTGGATAATAAATTGTGCACAAATATTTACATATAATTATATATATAATAAAATAATGACCATTCTAACAGCTAATAATAATATAAGAATACTGAGTTCATACACGACGTTATGGATGCATGTTGAATTTTTGCATCATATAAAACTAAGTAACCTATATAAGCATAAAGCTAAATCCTATTGTCTTCTCTTGTCTTCTCTTTTCTTCTCATGATCAGCTTCTCTCGTTTTTCACATCAAAAGTCTCTCCTTCCCTTCCCCCCCGCTCTCCCCCCTCCCAGCCAGGAGACCCCCTGCTCAGGAGACTCCCACCATTCGCCACCAAAACACGCACGCACCACCATGAAAGATACTATTATCCGGTAAGATAGCCATTTTCAAAAGAGACTTACCATGAAAATATTGAGACATTTAAAACGACTTTGAACGAATATATCCTAGAGTTATCAAGTAATTTTTAAGTAAAAACTAAAGAGTCACAATGCATGATGGCGCCAGTAGTCCTGACGATAGCATAGTAAGCCATATCAACTCTTTGAACTCCAAATATTGATCTTTATTTCCTAATAGTTCTTTTTCTAGCTCTATTTTATGAATGGGAATGTTTTTCAACTCACCTTCATACTCATATTAACTATAAAGCAGGTACATGTTACGCTATTGCCGCCATCTTGATTGAGGATAACAAAGAATTCCTCATTAGCTTCTCTTGTTAGATCAACCAAGATGGCGGCTGTTTCATTGTTATTCATATCTCAAGGGATTTTGAGTCACGTGGCCATGGCTGCACACACTCTATAGAACTATATGTTAGATGTTTGTATTCGTATATTTTTAACTTTTCTTAAACCGTTTTTCTTGATTTTCGAAAGCTACATTCATTAGTTTTTGGCTAAAAAAGTAGTGGCCATTATATTTCATTTAAATTGGAATGTGGAAGTTGCGAAGAGAGGAAAGAGAGGCGAAGAGAGGCCCAAAGTTAACGAGCAACTCTGTTCACATAATGACTGCGGACCCGAGAATTGAACCCGCGATCCCTTTTATGTTAGAGAACTGATATATTTAAAGATGATAATATCAATAATTTGAAATTGAATTTAAAGAGTACAGCATTGTGACTCACTGTCACTCTACTCAGTTAGCTATTTCTTGTAGCCAGGTAAAGGACCGGCCATTATCATCAGTGGGGGAAGTCGGGGGTTAGCGGGAGTCGTGTTTTGATTTAGACACCTGGGAGGGGGCATCATCAGGTAAGTATTGACAGGGATAAATAATAGGGGAACTACAAAGTAGCAACCACTTATGATAGGCTATCATTATTATATTATATATTATTATATATGTATGTCATTTAGTGTCGTGTGCTCAGCTGCATGGAGACTGCTCGGATTTATTATAGAAAAATAACCAACATACTTTGTGAGCCTTCTCATATTATACGAAGTATAAAGACACTCATATTTCACATTTTGCCTTAAATCATCATAACAGACTGTTTCTTTGACATTTTTTCCAAATACCTCCATTAAAGAATAGAAACAGAAAATACAAGGAGTGCGAGCGAAATTCCATAGGATGAAACGCTGAAAGACTTTAACGAAAAGGGAAAATTCCCAGCCCTATGAATAGCACTCCTGAACCTGCTGGGCTCGGCTAACTAAATACCCAAATTACGGGAGACTGATAACAATGATTTAAATTGTCTTTAAAATTATCGGTCTTTAGCATTCTCACTAGACCACTGAGCGGTCCTCAATTTGCAATTCATACGTACCGGTTCTATTATTACATATTTAATATCACCATCATTCATTTTCCTCCATAAAAATTAATTTCTAACTTCCAATTTGTTCTGGCTTCGAATGCTTTAGTCTTGTTCACTGGCTCGAGTCACTTGACTCATACGCAATAATTCCCTGGGTGACTGACGTGAAAAAATGAAAAATATTGGTAACATCTTTGTATATCAAGATAATTGGCATAAATATCATGAGCAATATTATTTCAAAATTCTTTATAATTTCACGAGCCGATTATCATATCATTTTCTTGTTTTAAAACGGCCTAAGCATAAATACCATGATCAATACTATTTCAAAATTCTTTATAAATTCACGAGCCGATTATTATATCATTTTCTTGTTTTAAAACGACCTAACTAGAAGATCTGCAAGTTTGTTCTATGGTAATGCAAACAATTCAAAAATGGCCTAGAGGACTGACATGCAAGCATTTTAAAAAACTTTAGCTAGCTTTAAAATAGAAAAACAATAAAAATCAAACAAACTTTGAATTAAAGTTTCTTTCTAAACTATACAAGAATCTAAAAATGTTTTAAAAACAACATGCTTTAGCAATTATGAGGAAGTTTTAGCGAGTAGTATAATATACAACTTTGATGCCGTCTTGAATCGAACCGACGAGTCAGACTTGTGTCGAACTGATTTTCACTTTTATAATTTAACAAATCATCGTGTTTGTTAAGCTAGTATAATATTCTTATTTAAGAAAGAGGTCTTAAAGGGATTAGTTACCATTTAGAATGCTAATCTTCAGCAGGATATCTTCAATCGACAGAGCAGTTTTGTGTCATCGAGTTTCTACTTCAGGCCGTTTTCTTCTACGGCAAGAAGTCTCCAACGAACTCTCATTCAGCTTTCCTGCAGAAGTACTGGGTTTTCGTGATTTCATTTAACAATACCGACTTTTTAGAACCGTCCTGTGTTTCACATAATCTTGTTTTCATTTTCTATAGAGTTCAGTGCCAGTAGACAAATATTAGACTATATTATGGGCTTTTCTTCGCCTGCGTCATTTTTTTAACAAGACAAGCCTCGTAGTTGCCATGGAAACGTATGTATCAGGGTAGTAGATGCCATTCCCTTCAGCCAATTAATATTCAGTATTTTTCTGGTTATAAATAAGTGTAACATCATCATCATTTCAATCATCGTCATCATATGAATCATATTCATAATCATAGCGTTAGTTCGAATCGATCGGATGAATTATGGACAATAAATTGATTTGAATGCCTCATTGGAATGAGTAGGAATAGTAACGGGAGGATCGAATTGCTCTTCAAGTATCACCTGCTGGCCTCTTAACTCAGTATCCTTTTTTTATTTTTTTATTTCCATTTCTTTGCTTTGCTTTGCTTTGCTTTGCTTTGCTTTGCTTTGCTTTTCCTTTTCTCTTTTTCTGTCTACTATTTCCCCCCATTTTGCTTAATATTTTACTCTTCATACCAAAAGGATACAAAAATAATTTTATCGAT
>NW_022260069.1:83923-105511 GCF_009602425.1 Actinia tenebrosa
ATTATTATTATTATTATTATTATTATTATTATTATTTTGGTATTATCTTGCTGAATATTTCATTTGTTTAATTATATATATCAACAAAAAGCGAGGTAGCCAGGTCCGCGATAGATATCAACTACCATATATTGAACACACATATTCACGGCTTCTTTCTTTTATATTAACCTATCACATTACGGGTCAGTTTCTTCTCATTCATCTAATGTGTGCACGAGTGTCAGGAGAAGACAGCCTTGCTAAACAATTTTATCTGCCTATTTGACAGTTATATTCTGTATCTGTATCAACATACTCTCGAGTCTAGAAGATGAAACTAATCCGTAGTTTATATGATAAGAATGGAATTAGGATAATCATTTTCCTACGTTAGCAATATAAATATTTTGGAAAATGTTCTTGCATTGGAGTATAAGAGAGGAAAAAAATAATTAGTTTCGTGCGAGCGTTTGAAATAAACTAGAATATCAAAAAATGGTCCTAATATTCCGGTATTCATCCAGTCACATTAATAATGCTCCTTGTAATTGCATTTCTCATCAAGCGATTCAAAAACCATTTGTTACCGCAGCCTCGAAAAAATAAAATACGTGCATGAATCATGTTTGCTAGACTAAGATTTTTAAGACTAAACTATAGTTAAAGATTTTGAAGCTTCTACAAATGCCATCTCAAAATTCGCTAAGCTAGCTTGAACTTTAGATAGATAATTCAAGTTAAAATTTCAAAATTTAAAGCAATCTTTTGTACATATAAGTTAACGAGTTTCTTACCTTCTTATTTAAAGTTTAATAGTGACTTGTCATCCACACCACGGAGCTAGTCCAACTGAATAAAATATCGTAGTACTATGAATTATATATTCGCTTTTTATCGAACTCTGTGGTTAATTTAATTGTTGTATTTTTCAGAACCTGTTTCACTAAACTTAACCCGAACTTTGCTTAATATTTATTCACTTGAAGAGACTCTGCAGCTTGAGTGTAGCTCTGCGTAGTTAATTGTTTTTTGAAAGCCACACAAAGAATGAATATTCGCGGCCGATTCTAATGGGTCTCAGACTCAGACTTTACCATGAATATGTTGTTAAAGGTGATAAATATTTCAGGTCCGTATTTAAGTATTTACATGACAATACTTCATTATGATAGAAATAATAAAAAGATAGTTATAAATTTATTTACGGATATGTTTCCAGAGTCTATGTGAAAAAGCTAGCTGGAGGAAGGTTTTAAGACCCCTATTCAAACCCTTTTTTAAACGTACGGAACTTACATATAAGAACAGGAATATTACTTAAACACGCGCAAAAAATGCTTAACACGAAAAAAAATAAAAAATAAAAAATAGCATGGCTTGTTACTTGACATCATTACAAATACTCGGCACGTATTTTTATCAAAATAATACTTTTTTTATTATAAATTAATGCATAACAAATCAAAGATGTGTAGCGTATTTTTTGTAAAAAATAAAAAGGAAATAATGTTGGTTTATAAGATGTGTAGTATATTTATTATTGACGATGCTTTAAAATTAAATTCAGAAAGGAAAGCGTTTGATATTTTTTCAGTGTATGTTACGATATTGTTACGATGACTTTTTTGTTTTAAATGATTTATCTTGTGTTTCAACCTTTTGATCTTTTAGAACTAAAAATAAACCTGAACCACGTCCAAACTCTCTCCTTTAGGAGTTTTATAAATTGAGAATCCTTCCTACCTCGGAAATTACAGTGAGGTTAACTTAAAAGCGAACACTTCTTTGTTTCGTTTTGAGGAGTTTTTTTTTGTTTTTTGTTTTTGTTTTGTTTTGTTGTCAATTTTAATTTGTTTCTAAATACACACCGTATATCCTTGAGCCTATCGAGCAAACTTATATCTATACGATTTAAAGTTAACGCCTCAACCATTAATCCCATAGATCGACCTTACAATTTAAGGTATGAATACAATAAAAAAATTATTTTGATCACTCGTCGCACTCAATGCTTCATTTTAGAGTGTTTGAAACAGTCTGAAGTGTTTTTGAAGTGTCCTCATGGCTGTATGGGTTGCCTCAAGATTCTTCATAATGTATCGCTGCGATATATATATGTACTAGCTAGTTTTTGTGAAGAAAATGAATTTAATTAAGTTTTTTGAAATAAATAAACATGTATTTTTTTTCCATTCAGATAAAAAAGTATATATATTGGCTTTTTGGCACTTATCTATTGGCACGCACTTATATCTTCTTATCTAGATACTTAAGTTCTTTGGCAGAGATCTAAAACGAGTATTTGTGATAGAAGCCCATTATCGTACACCATAATAACATCCATAATAAAACGTTTACTGCACAATGTTTGACTAATTAAAGTTTGTACATTTGGATTCACTCTTCAGTCTACTGACACATGAATATCTTTTGAAAAGATCAAGTACGGTAGCAGCACTACTGTATACGTATAATAAACCGTTTGGTACATAGTAAAAGCTGACAAAGCTTATAATACAAATAGATGTATATATTCTAGTTATACGATGCTTTCCAGTGAGACACTTTGAAATATCCCAATTGTTGTAGGGGCACTTGGATGAAAACGCCCCAATTTTTGAAAGTCCAAATAACTGAAGTATTTGAGGATAACGTGACTCAATGCTTGGCTGCTATTGGGGCCATATACATAGGTTTACCCAAGTTTAAAGTCATTTCCAATTTTCATCCAAGTTCCCCTTTAATGTTTTATTAGGAAGCCAATTCATATTCTAAGCTTTTTTCTTTTTTTTCTTTTTTTGTATACACAAGTGACAATAGGAATATTCGATGGTATGCCACGAGAAAGCATTGTATGACTATGTTAAACCTACGCCTTAAAAATACTGTATTTTCTAAGGTGTGGCATAACCTAATAGAGCGTAGAGCCCCATTGCATTTATTGATAAAAACAAAACACACAATAGGCCGTTCTTATGCAACACAAAATATTTATACTCTTTTGTCCAACAGAAGAAATTCCTCTAGGGACTCAGTGCAATGGATTTATATTCGAGACCCTTTTTTTGAAAATAGGAAGAACTCAAGATTCGAAGAACGTTGAAGGGGCAAACGGCAAATGGCAAATGGTGATTGGCGATTTCACGACAGAAAGGCTCATTGAAAATGCATCGAATCACAATTAATCGAGGCGTTTTAATTTGTTTCGTCGACTACAAACAACAATAAAAATCTCAACAACAACATGTGTGTTATTCACAATAAAGAATACTAATAGAAATAAGAAATAAAATACAAGTCCAGCTTTTCTTGCATTTTGGAATGACCTATATATGTCCTATCACTTATCGCCTATCGGCTTATTATCTATCGCTGTCGCCCCTTCAACCTTTTTAAAATATCTGTATACAATTGCAAAAAATTTAGTATCGATGATAATCCGCTTAACATACGACGTTTCGCATACGAGTAGCTGTATACTTATATTTAAGTGTAAACTCTCTATAGACACTCTTCACGGTAGTATACTCGTCTCTCACCTTTGGGGTCTCGGGCTCTTCCCTTAGAAGGCTCCCTTTAATAGCCTGAGTACCAAAATAGAAGATCGATCAGCATTCGACATTTGGAAGCAACGTTATTATATGTAATATTTAGAATATGAGTGGTACCACTCATATTCTAAATTGCTTCTAAAACTCAGTGTTCTATACTTTCCACTCGAATAGGCAAGAGTTCTCCAAACGTTCCAGTTTGGTGACCAAGAGTTCTCTATGTGTTCCGGTTCAGCGAGCACTTGTTCATCAGTACAATCAGCCCCGATTTCCCCTGGGTCCGAAATCAAAACCGCCCCCGGGCTTTTTAGATTCTCGAGTTTCTTTATAGGGTTTAAAGTTCCATGCACGTGATGGATTTGAAGGACCTGATAGGCCTAAATGCTCATTAATTATTCATGAGTTTTAGAACGGGGTTATATAGTGTAGGCTGATATTTGCACTGCATATGTAGATATACATGACTATCTATTTCAAACCTTTCCGATTTAAGTACAGTTTAGCTTATCGTTTGATTACATTATGTTTCGTTTCGTTTTCATTTTCATTTTCATTTTCTTTTCTTTTTTCCTCTTTTTGATTCAGGTGCAGGGCTTCTTTTTTCGTTTCTACTAATTGTTTATTTTCGATTCGTTCCGTTTCGTTTCATTTCATTTTATGTTTATATGCATCGACTATGCATCGAGGTGGACTCCTGACGACGGTAAGAGAAGAAGGGGACGAAGGGAAATAAAGCCAGAACTAGGGAAGACCATGGAAGAGATGGATTTAATGGCAAACTGATAGGGAGAGGTGGAAGTCCTTGGTATCAGCCCTACCTGCCACACAGGGATAGAGGATAATGATGATGCATCGACTTGCTAATCACTGCCTTTAATACTAAATAATCAATCTTCACTACGTTACAATTTCTAAAGGAATTTAGAATCGCCTAAAACATGTGTATTCATACTTTTAGTCTATAAATTTCTGTATTTGTGTCGCATTATAAATTTGTCAATAAAACGTGATCAGGTTTCCTAATGCTTGCTCTTTTGCAATTGATGTTTACGAACAACGTGTCGAACTACTCAAATAAATTATAGGCATACCCTTGATAGGTGACAGTAAAAAAAGGATTATAATTTGACGCCTTTTGGTCTACGTATTGCAGAGTGCATTCGTGAATCGAGTTTCAAAAATGTGTATTTGTATAGTGTTTCTCAATTTGTATAGTTGTTCCAATTGAACAAGTTATTACTGAAGCCATTAGTGTTGTTTAGCCGACAGCACTTGAGGATACTCAATATGTTTATATAGCAAGCTTGTTTAAGAAATTTAAAGAATGGGAAAACGTGCACCGAAGAACAGGAAATCAATGTAGAGCTATAGTACGTCAAAGATAAGTAGATCTATAGAGCGATATCAGCGCTAAGCGAGCCGTTTTGTCTGTAATGTCTGATAGCAGGGATTTATCTTCTACCGGCCACCTTTAGAGTTATGATATAAGCTGATTTCTAGATTTCAATATACGGGAGGTTTTGTTGAACGATAATCAAAATACTGGCCTTTTTTTGTAAGTGATGCATTTACAAAACAATCTAGTTGATAATAAAGGAGAAAGACATTTCCCCTCATCATCTTAAAAAGTGCAACATATGCGTTTCAACGATGCACGAAATAGATAACTATATATAGTATCAAAACAGTCGATAAAATGGCCTTTCTTTCTTTTTCTCTCTTTCTCTCTTTCTTTCTTTCTTTCTTTCTTTCTTTCTTTCTTTTTTTCTTTTCTTTTTTCTTTTCTTTCTTTTCGAGATCAATACGCGAGAGCGCACGCTGGTTGACAACGAAGACCGACAGCATAAATGAAATGTTTCAAGGCACTCAAAACATCGCACTTTTAAGAACCTTATATTTTTTTAATGAGCAGATTACTAAATAAATCTTGTTTTTCTTCTATTGTTTCGTTGCAGGAAATAGGCAGCGTTAATCCGGCATTAAATAGTTTTTTTTTATAAAAAGAAAAACTCAGTCATCGCATTAATGTCTCAATTTTAAAACCGTTTCCAGTATAAGTGTACGTGCTGTTAGTCAGTAGCCTATGCTTCAAACTGATGATCAATACGAAAATACGTTCGACTGATTGATGCGAGCTTGTTTAAGATGCTTTACTTGGCAGACTTGTCGAAAAAGAAAATATTGTTATCAGTGCTCGCATGCACGCGGTAACTGTGTTGGCCGCAGATAGCTACAAACACATAGTTCAGCTTCAAGCCCTGTAATTTGGTTTATGACCGGCTGGCAAAGCTTTGTCCTCGTCACGCGGATCGTCAGGTGGATGGATGCCGTCACAAAACACATTCGATACACTGGCAATGGCAAGAGGGATTGGCTCGTTTCGTTTTTCCATCCTAGAGACGTCATTTGGATATATCTTTTTCTTGAACGCCGATCGGATCTGCAAATGAATACGATGTATAACAACTTAAGAGACCTTAGCAATCCCTTTCTTTATTACCTTGGGCGTATTGCTTTCCCAGTTCAGACCACGTGTCAACCCTTAATATTCTTTGTTTTTTTGTCATCTCATCATGCGCAACCGTGAAGAAAGAAATGATACTCTAGAGAATGACACGTGATCTGTAAATCCATTCGAAGACATGTAGCATAATATCAAAATCAAAGGTCCGTGAAATATTTACCTCTCGGTTTCCAACGCAATGAAACAAAAAGATGAAAAACCCCTGCGAGAAAAAGGGTTTTATTGCTTATTAACATGAAAAAAAATGTAAGGTAAAATACTGTAAAAACGCTACTGATTCAACTGAAATATAGGAAGGTTAATGTTAATTTTCTGGAGGGAGGAAAGCTGGAGAACCCGAGGAAAACTAACACCTTTGAAGCACAAGACAGAATCAAAGGACCAAACTCAATTAATCGATCACGAATACAAAAACACCATAGGACATATCAGCACACTGGCAAAATGTTAGTTTTATGTCAAATCTAGAATAAAAGGGGGCTGCCATTACATCTTTATCCAAGACATTACAAGTTCGAACCATTAGGAGGTTTTCAAAGGTACGTTGCTAGCACTATGTATTAAGATCATATAAGAACCGGATTAAAAAGTGTTCCGGCCGCCACTTGACTTGAAACTCAAATTACTTATTAAAAGTGCGTGCCCCTCAAAGTGATTCTAATTGATGGGGCAGACCTGGTCTGGTCTACTGGTCTACATGCCCCCCTCTCAAAGTGATTCTAATTGATGGGGCAAACCTGGTCTGATATACTGGTCTACCTGCGTGCCTCTCAAAGTGATCCTAATTGATGGGGCAAACCTGGTCTGGTATACTAGTCTATATGCGCGCCTCTTAAACGGATTCTAATAACCTGGTCTGGTATACTAGTCTATATGCGCGCCTCTTAAACGGATTCTAATTGATGGGGCAAACCTGGTCTGGTATACTGGTCTACATTACCTGGGTCGAGTTAAGAATAGTGAAAATGTAAATGAGAATGACGTAAGGATGGAACATGATGACGCAACCAGTAAACCACGTGATACCAAGTAGAGGAAAAAACAGACAACAAGCCTTTAAATTTCGCCTAGAAAAAAAACATATCGATAAGTGTTTTTGCTGATCGTTTGAGAGCATAGGAAAGTGTGTGCAAGTCCATTCAGCATCTTAGCATTTTACCACATCTTGCAATAACTAAGCAAAAGCTTTTAATGTGAATGTAATAATGTTATGCATAGATATATTTTAATTAGGTTTACTTGCTAAATCTTGTTTAAACGAATTCAAATGTTTTCCTTTTTTAAAACGTTTTTTTAGTCAACATAAGCTTCGTAGGCTTTCTAAAGTAAAGGTATCCTTTGTAGTGCTGGTAACATTTATAAATTCTAATTCATTAAATCAAAAATATCGACTACCTCACCACTACTTTGTCACGAATTATGGGATTAAATTCTTCAAGCTCAAGTTATGCAGCATCTTGAGCTAATCGGCCTAGTAGTTTCAGAAATAGCTATAGTGTACTACAATTTGTATAGTTTGTACTTGTACACTCCTTAGATTAATGGTTTTGGCAATAGATGTTTTGCAGTGCCCACGCCTATAATACAGCTTGGGCTGCCTGTGGTTAGATGAAAGAACAAGGCCCTTTGCTCTTTGGAATTGAATTCTTTCTCATGTAAAACGATTGTWTTGTTCCTGCYATCTRACATGGCTGCCATCACGTGATGGTGCACAACCTCTATTCAATTGCCATCATCAGTAGTGAGCAACGTCGGAAAGGGAAAATTACACATTCCTCAATCAAAATTTTAAAAATAAAAAAAATTGCGGCCGCCATTTTGGCAAAGAGACTATTACTGTCCCAGAAAATATAGTCCTTAAACAATCATGAAATTACTGATATTTAATAGACATTTGTTGACACATTTGTTTCAATATTTATATTGATAGAAGATCAATATATAAGTGGACTTTCTTGATGCTTAAATGCTTGATTTTGTGTTGGATTTAATATAAAGGACCCAATCAAATTATCCCTAATATTAGCATCATTTTTGTTTATTTACCTGACGACTGACAATCTTTGTGGTTTGGGCTGCCTTATTTTCATTTTTGAAATTTCTTTCATGACACGAAGAAAGAAAATCAAATTTGCCTGTAGAAAATGATAGATATTTAACTAAAACTTCTTGTCGGTGATTAAAAAGATGCATTGATTTAAAAAATAATGTATTGTGCAGTTTTCGCATGATTTTGAGTGGGAGGCATACGGTACTGACTTACAGCACCTATACACTAGTACGGCATTTTGTAACACTGAAATGATTTCCCATGAGAATGGTTGCCGTATGAGTGGGAAACGTACGGTACTGACTTACAGTACGTACACGGTACGACATGCCATAACAATGAAAGGGCTTCCCATAAGAATGAATATCGTATGAGTGGGAAACGTATGTTACTGTCTTACAGCACATACAAGGTACAATATGCCGTAACATTGAAAGGGCTTCCCATAAGGATGGTTATCATGTGAGTAGCTAGAAAACGTACAGTACTGCCCTACAGCACGTACAAGGTACAACGATGCCTTAACAATGAAATAGCTTTCTATTGTTTATCGTAATCCACCCAAACATAGCGTTTAGTTTAATTAAGCTACAGTAAGATAGGAAAACCGCTCTAAGTAGTTTAAAAAGCAAGCAATACTTACGAGTAGTATTAGCGACATAGGTACGTTAAAGACCCAAGCAAGATATAAATAATGTGAAACCCAACATCTGTAAGATAAAGGAAACAACAGTTGGACTTTTTTTACTAAATTAAAATGAAGTAATCCGGCATAACGAAAAAATAAATAAAACAAGAATAGGCTGAGATCGTTAATAAAGTTTTAGTAAAAGTGCGTTTTATTTATTTAATGACCCATTGCGCCTTTAGACCAATCGAGGATCGATATAATCTTCCGTGCTCAGCAGTTTGGTAAAACTAATAATCTTTTTATTTATACTGGGATTTGAGAGTAGCAGAGACTGCTTTAATATATATGAGTTCACTCACACGCACTACCACAGCGTTCGAATAATTTATATACACAACTCTCAACTCACATGTTGGTTTTTGAGGAGGGAGGAAACGGAGAACTCCGAGAACAAACTCAATTCACACATGGCTTTGCAGGGCTCGAAACAGCGACCCGACCTGTTGGACTCACAGCGATGAAAGACGCCGCATCATAGCAGCGTACACCACAAATACCACCCCATGTACTTACATGTCTTCTTGAACGAATCCATAGATACCTTTGGGTCCAAATGATGATATAGATAGCGATACACACACCAAGAATGCTGGAAAACCTAATAGAAATAATAGGGATATTTTGCACGTTCATTCATTTTTTATAGAAACATTAACCAAATGTTTATGAAATATATATACAAGCCGCAAAAACACCTTAATTTCTGGACGATTGATTCAATGAAATGGTGAAATAAAAGGATTATTGGGCAAAATTGGGAAGTTAAATTGTTGCGAAATATACAACCTCCGAAATCACGAAATTGACATTTTGCAAAAGTTTCATATATGGAATAAACTAAACTCATTTCATTTGTCCAATCTTTCATTCATTCTTACCCCAAGCAAATAGATAGCACGCTTTGATAGTCATTTCTGAGTTATAGACTCTGACTATTCGAAAGTATAGTTGAATTCCTTCCACTAGCATCCAGCAAAGAGAAGCAAGAAAAAACAATTGCAGGAGTGCACCAACCATCACACATATGGCCTAATTAAATCAACAACAGCAAGTTAGTAATAAAACCGTTGCAAAATACCGCTGCGTTCCTTAATTATTTACTCATTTATTCAGACCTCAATTCAGCGCAAAATATTCACAAATACCAACGTTTAAATAAAAAATGCGCTACTTCAACAATAACACATAATTATCCTATATAAAATAGAAGGCGAAGTCATTAACCCTCAGTGAGGAAAGGTACGCTGCACATTTCATGTTGTCCATGTTGCTGCACTGTGTACAACATATTTTTTGTGTAGATAAAAATAGGCAGCCTGGCTTGTCAAGGGCGGATCAAAGAATAGAGAATGGGTCGAATAATTAACCTCATCGTTCCGAATCCGCCACTTCTTACTGCTTTCGTGTATAAATCATAACATTTTTTGCGCATGCGTGCGTACTGTTAATATGGACAATGCTATCGTGTGATGCGTTGCAGGACGTTGTTGCTCAAATTGCCGCGCCTTAGGATACTAGCAGAGTAAGCCGAGTATCTTAAATCCTAGGCCGTGCGCATCATTACCGAGTCAATGCAATAACAATGTATTTAACCGCCATCTTGCTTGATAAGGCAAAGGAATCTTAACAGGTTTGTAAGCTTGAAATGAGTGAAGACTCACCGGGAAGTGTGTTGCACGGATGCCTGTTACAAACAAAAAGTGGGCCATCCCTAGAGACGCTACGAGATTGAGTCGTATTTGAGATAAGTTTGACTTACGATCTCTGCAAAGAACAACATGTCTTAGGTTAAGCCGCAGTCATCAATAATACTTTGTGGAAATGGAAAAAAAGGGTCGGAGGACTGAGGGGAAGGTTCCATGCATGCATTACAGTAGCTAGGCTGATCCCAACCCTAAACTTTGTCAAATCCTGAAACAACCTTATATTGAAATAACTTCAATTTAAAGCGCTCTCTTGATCAACATTATCCTGGGTTTAGTGTAGACAAGAGACCATGAAGAGCAGAGAAGCTAAGACTGGGAGAGTCCCTTTCTGTTCTTCAAGGTTTCTTGGCGTAGAACATTCACGTTTTGCAGTGAAGGTCTAATGAGAGGATTCCAAGTCCTTTTACCGGATAGGAACCAGAAGCACCCAGTCACTTTCAAATGTAATGAGCATTAGTAGTGTTGATCATGTAACTAGTGTCCTTTTATTTTGTAACTTTAAAATCAGGTCATACTCACGTGAGCGTGATGTAAGCGATAAAGGTAACTGTTGATCCGAACAGCGATAGACTTAGCCCTACTATTGTGAGTAAGCTTAGAGTGTCTTGGTCAAACGAGGAAATCTAATTAAAGCAAATATTTTATTTTAGTATAATTTTAGACTTCAATATAGAGTTTCTCAAGCTGTGATTGGTCAAGCCACCGGTGCCTTTTTAGCTTGGACGTTTGTTTTCTTATTTCAAACCACGTTTCGTTCCTTTGATAACAGGATCCTTTGTTTCATTTGCATCCAAACAAAAAAGTAACTCAAGGGAATGACAAGTGGTCTGAAATGGGCAAAATATTATGTCCACACTAAAAGTCTATTTTGAAACATTCAACGACACCAAGAATATAAGTAATTTCCTCACACGATACCCTGGCTTCAAAGGACATGACAACACGGTAGTACCTTGTTCTTTCCAGGTGTTTGCATTAAGACGGCAAAAGAGGTGAGATGATTACAGCTGCACACGGTTTCGTCATCACTCGAATGTAGTAGAGTGCATCCCTCATCTGACCATTTTCCGTCTTTCTGTTCACTATTCCTATTATAACCAATGAATGATAATTGTCATTATTGGTATTATGTCACAATTGAAAAAAAAGGGTTTTGAGATATTCGATCTGAAAGACAACTTCGGGGACTTTTGTAGAAGTGTGAATTTAAATTAGACCCCTAGTACAAAATCCTAAACTAGAGGCAAAACTAATAATAATAAAAGATAAAGAAAGAAAGAAAGAAAGAAAAGAAAAGAAAAGAAAAGAAAAGAAAAGAAAAGAAAAGAAAAGAAAAGAAAAACATTAAAAAAAGCATTGACGTAACAAAATAAAGATTGCAAACCTCAAGAGGTTGTTTCGACTTCCAGATAAGAACTAAATAATGGATTAATACTTTACCTCGGTGAAAACAACCAGAATACACATTTTCTTGAACCATTGGGAGTTCCTTTAGGACGTGCACCCTGAAAAATGGTTAAAAAGAAAAAAAGAAAAACATTACTCACGATAAAAAATTATATATTTTTGTCTTCTTCTCCAAATATACATTAACACTATTTTTCCTCATACCTTTAAATTCATGAAAGAAATAGTGACATTGGTTTTGAAAGCTGTTTGATTTGACGGAAGCCCTCGTAGAATAGAAGTTATTTTGCTTCCAATCTCAAGTTTCCTGTTGATTAAGGTACAACAAGTGCGGCGATCAGTATGCGGTTTGAATAAGGACAACTTAATGGAGCTAAAATGCACGATATGTACTTACTCTGCATTTCCTGTGAATAGACTTGGGAGAATATGGTGCAAGTCATTGTATATTACTTGAACCACAATTGTGCCTATAGTTCAAATGAAAAAGGTAGTGGTACTGAGTTGAGAAGCACATCCTTTTGCTGTATTCATAAATATAAACACCAATATTTGTTTTTTCCATTGATTTTCTGCTGATATTTCTTGCATTACCTAGCTTCTGTTGCTGTTTCACTTGCAGTTACTTATAATGCTGCGCTAATGCTTTTACAGTTCATGCTGCTTTATTTGTCGTTGTTGCTGTCGTTTTTGATACTGCTTAGTAGTAGTTGCTGTTGTTGTTGCTGTTGGTGTTGCTGTTGCTGTCATTTTTGATGCTGCTCAGTAATGGGAGGTTCTTGTATAGCGCATTTATACAACGTCTCAATGCGCTTTACATTAAAGGTCAGTGGAGGACTTTACGGGCTGCATATTAAGGCGCTAGGAGCAGCCGTGCAGCTTACAATCATGAGTGACTTGTTAGTATTATGCCTCCAGATTGGGATAGGCTGTTGAACCGGGAGATAATCCCCTACTCTCACACGAATAATTCAACAGATTCTTTTATGTCCCCCATTTTACTGCAGGTAGGAAGGGTTGGGAGACAGGGCCTACGGTTTAAAGTCCTTATCCGAGAAGATTTGAAGGTCTACCTATTTGCAGATATTATTAGAAAGGCAGCACTTCTCCTCAGTTATTTTAAGACGACCCTGATGCTTGAACCGACCTCCCACATAACAGACCGACGCTCCGTTACCAACTGAGCTAACCGAGTGGCAGTAGTTGCTGTTGTTATTGCTTTTGCTGTTATTGTTGCTCTTGTTGCCACTATTGTCGTTGTCGTTGCTGCTGTTTTGTTGATGCTGCTGATTTTACTGTTGTTGGGTTTGTTTGCTGCTGTTGTTGCTGCTGCTACTTCTGTTGCTGCTGTTACTACTTTTATTGCTGTTGCCCCCACTAGTACTGTTGTTTCTACTGCACTGTTTCTTAGGATTTTTTGTCGATGTTCCTAGCGCTTGCTGCTGTTAATTCTACTCTCGATCATGCTGCTTTTAATGTTAGTAATAATATCGTTGCTAATATTAATGATGTTGAAGATAATGTTATTACCGATAACAAAGGTAAAAATAACTAACCGTTAATGAAATTTTCTTGTTGAAAATATATGGAAACATCATTATTCGGAGAATGTAATTGAATACCATCAAAAGGTTCATAGATCCTCATAATCTGCACAGCTAAAAATAAGTAAAGAAATGAACAGACAATATACGATCGGATGAATGGGAAGCACGGGTGGCGTAGCGGTGTGAGCGCTCGCCTTTCATCAATGCGACCCGAGTTCTAGTCCCGCCGGGCTCGGTGTTGTATATGAGTAGAGTTTGTTGGCTCTCTCCTGTGCTTCGAGGGTTTTCCGGGTTCTCCGGTTTTCCTCCCTCCACAAAAATCAACTCCTAAATTCCAATTCGATCACGGAATGAGGGCCCCAGGTTTGTTAATCAATGGCTATTAAGTACTACCCTCGTGAAAAAGGACGGTTTACCCATGGCCAATTCCATGGTTTCTTCTCTGTATCTGCGTGTGTGTGTGGGTGTCTCTTTCTCTCTCTCTCTTCCTTTTCCTTTTCCTTCGTTCTCTCCTTCCCCTCTCTTGTAAGAAGCGGTCAAGAGTGGCCACAAAGAAATAGGGCGCTCCACAATGTTACAATAGTAGATTCCATTTCCCTCAATGTAAGTAAACGAATTTTTCCATAGTTCCTTATGAGACCACCTGATCAAAAAGACATATGAAGACTTACCCATGGATGCTGTGTCCCAATGAATCTCTCGATTGCTGTAATTCAAATGCTGTTGTCCGTATTCAGAAAGAAAATTTTCAAACGTGTCGATCGCAATCATAGGTTTGCTGGAGTGCTTGTTACTTGTTGTAAACGACTTCAGTAAGTTGGTTGTCAGTTCAGAAGCAAACTAGACACATGGGGGAAAAGTTAAATTTTTTGAACTTTCCTATCATGCCCACTCGTTAAAATTGACCATTGGTGTTCTAGAGGACATTCGGGAAGTCAAACAATAAAATGCTGCATTATTACCAATTGTAATCCAGGTTTGTCTTATCAACGATACAACTGGATCCTTTTTTGTAAGATTTAACCTAATGTAAAGGATAGGAAGGTGAAAGAGGTAAAGGCCCATGTTTAATAGCTAAGCTCCCTACAAAGCTGGTTCAAACCAGTTGCCCTCTTTACTCTATTCTCTCTAACAGTGCTCAGTTATAAAGGTGTTACGTTAATTAGCTAAAAGCGTACTTGCATTAGAGAGCAAATTAACTAGCCTATTAAACTATACTTGCTCCATATACAAGCTACATAAAACGAATGCTCGATGCATGTTTGTTGGAGCAAGATACTGACCTTTGCAGACGTTGCCAAGGTACTGTCTAAGTCACGTATTTGCTGCAAGTATTTGGTCACCTGAAAGCATGAAATACATGATAAGCTGTATTCCGAAACGTCAGTTTTCAGTGGGTCTTTTATGTCCATCTTATATTTAACAATTATTCTGCGTGGTATGGATAACCAAAGTAGGTGATGTCTCTTGAGACAACGTATTCGAGGGAGTTATAATTGTTTTCTGTTTGTACACAGTTGATGACACTTTGAAAGATTCCTTTGAATAAGACGGAGATGTTGACTCAAAGGTGTATTCTGTGGAAGGTGATGGCTTTGAAGATAGGTTAGGTGTAAGTAGATGGTAGTTAGGAAGTTGGTAAGTTGTTGGTAGGGTAGAAAATTGATTGGAAATTTGTAATGTTGCTGAGGGAGATATAATTGTTATTGACGAAGGCATTGACCATAAAATATTTTTGCTCGAAGCGGTTCCCGTCATGTCCTTAGTTTCTTCGCTGATGTAGCGTTCCGATGATGAAGCCATACTTACTTCAGTAGAATTCAGATTTGAAAAGCTTGACTCTATTTCTAGAGAAAATGAGAATACATTGTAAGATGACACTTTTGAAGGCGAAACTAGTAGTCCCTCAGGGGATGTAGCTACAACTGTTGACGTTACAAACGAAAGCAATGAGATATGGTTATTTGATGTCGTTGCCAAGAAGAAGGAAGATGGAACTTCTGAAGTTGAGACTAATAGTTTCCCAGGGGATGTAGCTGCTAATGTTAACGTTACAGACGGAAGTGATAGGGAATGGCTACCTGATGTAGTTGTGATCTCTTGGAGAGACTTCCTGGAATACACTGAAGGAGACGCTGTAGTGTGATCATCAGCATAATTTGAGGAAATGATGGTGGTTGACGGCAAAGAAGGAGTGGAAGATACTGCATGAACATTTGTACTAACGGAGGTTGTCGGTAGTGAAGTTGAAACAGGTGACTTTAACGAAACCACCGTTGAAGATACTGCAAATTCAGGAGTTCAAAGTAAACAAAAAACAAAAAACAAAAACAAAAAACAAAAACAAAAAACAAAAAACAAAAACAAAAAAAACAAACAAACAAACAAACAAACAAACAAACAAAAAAGGGTGAATTTATTGGAATACACCAATCAAAAACAGAACATCAAAGCAAATAAATCTTCAAAAAAATTTTGGGCAAAATCATAAAATGAAGGTATTGCAAAAAACCTTTTCAATTCGGTACGTTCAGGACGGCGCCTTTTGGCTCCAACAACTTTAACTTGATGTATTATATATGCATTTTTGTGTAAGCAGCACTAAACATCATAATAATATGTACTTATTGACTGAGTGGGAGGGCCGTACGGGAAAATATTTGGCTCGAGGTGATGCAGTACGAGAGCCAAATATTTTCCCGTACGGCCCGACCTAACTCAGTCAATAAGCATTTTATCATATGACCCTCACGAAAAAAAATAATAAACAAATAAAAGAAAGAAAGAAATAGCAAATAAATGCTAAAAAAGAGAAAGCGCGCGGATTCGAGCAGGACGGTACGAATTCGTACGGCCCTGCTCGCTCAAAGCCGTGCGGCCTTCTCACGCCATTTTCCCGAAGGTTTTTCTAAGAGCGCGCGCCCGGACAGATACGGGTCATATATTATAATAGCAAATACGCACAATCATCACAATAGCAATCCGTAGGCAATCAGTCCCTGCCTAAATTGGCAATATTGAAGGGGGAAAATAATATCAAACTTGGCCTCTACGAATAGCTCCAAGTCGAAATTGGACTTGATTAAATACAGTAAAGGTATGAATACATCAAGTCGAACTCAACTTGAAGCCATCGTTTAGTCGTCACTTAACGGAGAATTAGGGAAAAATCTGTTTTTCTCTTTTACTAATTTCTTTTTAATTCTGTTTTTCCCTATTATTAAGAGATTTTTTTAGTCCCAAAACAGTTTGAGTTTTGATCAAACGCGCGTTTGCCAATAAATAAAAAGGATAATATCAAAGCTTATTTATCACTTACCATGCATTTTTAGTTCACAAATGAATTTCAAATAATTAGCACAACTAATAGATGTGATTTTAAAATGGTCGTATGCACCTATCTGGGCACATGGTATGTTAGAGTCGTATGATAATTCTGCCGATAAACTGGGATCAGCTTTAACACCATCCTCCCAATACCATCCGTCACTTGTATTTCTCAATCCAATGAAGATGTCAGTACTTTGGACGCTCAGTACATTTCGAAAAAAATCTTGTCGATCAAGGCTGGCATTACGTAATGCCGCCGTGATAAGATTTGCACCCTTGTCTATGCAAAATTTCTTTGCATCGGCATATGAATAAGAAGCAACAGAAGGGAAAAAACATCCATATGGAGTGTCCTTCCAGTCAGCTGGACACCCGGCTGCCGTTAGCGACGTCAAACCTGCTAAACAAACATTTAAAAAAATTAATCTGGTAACTATTACCCCAACGTAGACCAGTTTAATTATTCTTTACAAGAAAGAAAGAAAGAAAAAAGCCAAACGATCAACTGCAATTACCCAAGAAATTTGGCAGTGAAATTATTTTAAGATTAGATTTTGTTCTTTGGACTCAGCCCAGCACCGTGCGACCATAATAAGATCTTGAAATTGCTTTTTCCCTTTTCTTTTCTTTTCTTTTTCTTTCTTTTTCTTTTCTTCAAAAAGCGATGACTTTAGTGACTAGTCAAATGTTATGTTATCCCCCAACAATCTGTTGAGATAGAAAGAAAGGCTTCTCGTTTTTTTTAGCGAAAGGGCAGTCAAGAATTCATGGGCTCGCGTAAATAAGGCTGCATGCAGGTGATTTAGCTTCTCTCAGTCCGTACGAATCAACGAATATTTTATTCTTGGCTTCTTGCCTCAATGTTTCCAAATAAAATAAAAGTCAGTTAAAAGATTAACCAAATATCCTTTAGAAATAGCATATTTCGTCGTCGTTGATGGAAAACGTTGTTTTGGCAATGTTTAGAAAATACTTGAACATTTTTGCTGTGACAATGCATTGCGCGCTTCGATTTCAAATCGCCTTTGTAAATACAAAGATTAGCTTTAGTATAGCTTTCCTATTACAACTTTACAAATTAGAAGAAAAAAAAAGTATCTGTTTACAATACTTCGCTTGAGACAGTAAAAAGAGCCGAATAAATAATAGATAATCTAAACGTTACGATGGCCACAACTACTCAATTGATTAAGTCCAGGGCAGGGAAAAGAGTCGTTAAGAGAGTACTTGTCGACTAGTCTTGCATAGGGCAACTAGTGATTCGAATGAAATAATAATAATTATTCAATATAAAGTACATACATACATACATACAAAAACAAAACAGATCAAAATAAACAGCAAACAAACAAAACAAAACAAAACAAAAACAACAACAGATAAACAGATAGTTTTTCTACCTTTAGCGACGAGAAAAACCAATATGAGAGCTTCGTTTAGTTTCATCTTCAAAAAAGAGTCTGATCAAAATACACGTTAACCGCGAGAAAGCCAAACATCACACACATCTAACAACCAATTTTTCATCTCACCTGCTCGCTTTGAACTTATGACTATTAATTCTCACCGGACTGACAAGGTTGAGTCTGAAAAACACGGTGCTTGTCAAAGCAGTTCTTGAAATGCTAATTATTACTTTTGAATTATAAAAGAAAATCAATAATTACCGAGAAGCTACTTTTGGTTCAGTCACAATAACTCACCAAGTTCAAAAGCAGTTTAAAACCACCAGTAGAGATTTGAAGGGGGTCCTTAGATTGAGTTGTATTTTCACTTTTTAGTGTTTTTAATCACGTAAAGTTATGTTCCATTATTTAAAGCTCACAAACATTTAAAAGAATAGAACAAAAAGTCACACAGAAGGAAAATTGATTGAATACTTTTGAATTCGTTGACAATAATATGGCTAATAATACAGTCGAACCTCTATTAAGCGGTCACCCACGGGACCGGCCAAATGACCGCTTAATAGAGGTCGACCGCTTGATAGAGGTTTTACTTATTTAGGCCACATTTTGTAGAAAATTAACAAAGGAGTGCATAATTGATCACGAAATGTACATTTTATTCTTAGAAAACAGTAACACTAGAAAATAGAGCAATAAAGTGCAAAATTGCTCACTCAAAATATTTTTTTTTCGTCGCAAACTGAAGAACAACATTGCATGACTACGTACGTACAATACAGTGGTTTGTTCTTGCTATAAAAAATCACAAAATTCACATCGCTGGTGTAAACATGATTTGTTTAAGGTACAGTACAGTATTATGAAAAAAACTCAGTTATGGTTGTTTGTAATTTAGGGGCAGACAACTTAAGTTCATGAAACATGTCGTTCACTTTGCTAAGCGCTAGCGACAGCTCTTCGTGACCATGGAATTGCGCGAAGTGGAAATTGGCCGAAACAAACTGGCTAGTGCTTCGGATTTGCTTTATATACAGTGACGTAAAATACGAACATATGTTTTTGAAGTTATGCTATCTAAACAACTGTTAAAAGAATGTTGACATGTTTTATGTATTTGGTGTCATAATACATCAATGTGTAATCAGTAGGTGACCGCTTGATAAAGGTGAAATACAATGCAAGTTTACAAATTGGTACGTTGATATGGTGACCGCGTCCGCTTAATAGAGGTGACCGCTTAATAGGGGTCAAGTTTACAGTATACATGAGAGAGAAAATTTGGGACTTTAGTAAGTGACCGTTGAATAGAGGGTGACCGCTTAATAGAGTGCCGCTTAATAGAGGTTCGACTGTAGATAGAAAGTTTGATGTTCCTTATCGTGCGTTTTTCTTTCGATCTCTTGATAATTTCTTTTTCCACCATGATTTGACATGAATTATTATGAAACTTGACCAAGGAACTCATAATATCTTCAAGGAAATGACACGTGGTCTGATATTTAAATTAATATTCATTAATGAATAATTCTTAACATATGAGAACCAACACAAAAGCCGAAATGTCAACAACTTAAACAAACGTAGTTATATGACTCTGTTTCTTCATTTATCTCGTTTTGTTTTAATCTATCTACATGTTCTTCTTAGCTTCATTTCGTTTCGGCTGAAGTCTTTTCTGTTATATGCATTTTTTCATTTCTTTTTACTTTTTCTTTTCTTTTTTTCTTTTTTCTTTTTTTTCATTAGCAGTTCTGCTTAACTCTTTAGCAAACAAATAAAAGCGGGTTTCGAATAGAAACATTAAAACCAAAAGTCAATAACGGGTTGATTTTAAATATAGGACTGTCACTTCAGCAAGGCCCGCTGTTTTTCTTCGACTTCTTTGAATACATTTGACGAATAATAATATGCCACCTTTTATTCTAGCTGGATAAACTAGAATAATAGATAATAATAATGATAATAATGATAATAATGATGATAATATTAATAATAATAATATATACTGCAGTTTGCATACAAAACTTTGACCCTTTTGTGCATATCACAGGTATATCAAAAGTATATCAAAAATTATGGGATATTTTTTTCGAGTTGTCTATCATTAGGGCTTTCTGAAAAAAAATATCAGGGACGATATCCCATACAATTGTTTGGGAAAGGGTGCGCCATTGGCGAGGGGTGTACTATTGCACTCGTTACTCTCTCTGCACAATTGTAGTGTCACTCCTCGTGATATGTTAGTAGCTATGAAAGTCGGCTTGTTTCTCTCTTGTGCTTCGAGGATTTTTCATCGAGTTCTCCATCTTCTTCCCCATGAAAAAATAAGTAATCTGCCTTGGGTGCGCTTTATTAACACCTACCAACTTCACGACCAAAGTTAGCACATAAAAAGTTCACATAAAACCTATGTACACTTTTACATATAAAAAATAATAATGACAAAGTTTAGCCTATTTATTAACAGTGGATCTCTCTCTCCTTGCCTTTGGAACCATGGTATTTCTAGATGGGTATATCAAAGGACTCTGCGGTCATGAGAGGTGGTTAGTATGAGGCGCAGAAAGGTTGGTCAGTTTACAGTCATGAGAGGTGGTTAGTATGAGGTGTAGACACTGAGGGTGGTCACTGTCGGGGTATCAAGTCGCCAGTGGTTCTTTTACATTACTCTTGCTATAATACATTGGTTAGTGATGATGAAATGTCGAGTAGACGCGACCTGAAATGTAAAGTAGTCATCCGAGCCACTTCTAAATGTAGTGCAGTGTTCTTCTACAATACACTTTCGCTACTACAATTTACAAATTATTTCTGCATGGATCTTTTTCCCTTGGGATCTTGAAACTCCGAGTGATCAAAGTCTGATAGTGTCATCATATCCTCTTGTGGTTTTTGCAGCGTGTGTCCATGTTGACTTGTCATGTTCTTCTGCTTTGGGTTGGTTTGGTTTGAGTGGTATGGAGCACCAGCAGATGAGGGAAGCTTGAGTTGATTTTCGTCGAACACTTTAAATTGACGCCGTAGTTTCCCCTTGATCTAACGTGTCGTACCAAAAATTTTATGAGCATATTTCAATCCAAAAAAAACACAACCACCCACCACCATTTCACACACTATTTTTAGGTTACTTCGCGGCTCATAAAAAATATAAACGGAATCTCGACAGAGCCAGATCATATGATGCATTTGATTAAAAGGTAGAAAGTAGCATATAAATCATTGATCACTTGTATCTAGCATGAAAGGAACTCTACAAAAAATAAATAAATAAATTAAAAAAACATCAGGGACTCTGATTTTTTTCTGAGTTCCTTTCAGCTAGAGACTGTTGCACGTTGCACGTTGCACGTTGCACGTTGCACGTTGCATGTTGCATGTTGCATGTTGCATG
>NW_022260069.1:106696-129762 GCF_009602425.1 Actinia tenebrosa
ACGCATCACTCAAATCAAGAAATATTTTACCATTCAACTATTTACTTTATGTAGAATCAGTACTGAAAGTATTGTCGAAGGGTTCATGTGCACTTTAAAAATGATTTATTTCTTTATTTGATTCATTGGAAAAAATGCGTATATCTGTAGCAGGACCTATGAGGAAAATGAAATGTTCAAAATCATGCAATTTGAATCAAGGCGTGACAACATTTATGTCACGTTGCTTCATCACCGACCAGTCATCAGCTGGCCCTCTGTATCCATGTATGGAATTATGCCCTTTTGGTCCTTATGTTCAAAATTATTCACGACATGGTAACCTTCAACTTTTATTTACATTGCCTCACCAACCACCAATCATTGGCGTTTGCCTACTCTGCATCTAAATAAAATAAGAGCCCCTTTCACCCCCTTTTAGAAGTAAGAATTAATTAGACGCCAATGAGGTCGACCGCATAGGCCAGATTATACTTGTTTTATTATCATGGCTTTATAAAACCTCGAAAAATGTTTTGAAAAGCAAGCATACCAGTATCAGGAGAAGCACCGGCGCAATAAACGTCCAGACGAGTTTATTTTCTACTGACAACCAGCAGCTGTAGAATGAAAGAAACATCGACGTATTTATCTTATAAATGATCGATCCAATATAAACATTAAAGATACGTACAATTTGTCATTGACAAAGCTTGGTAATCCACCTGAACCATTTCCCGCGATGCTCAACGAAACAACTATCAGAATTAATGGCAAACCTAAAATCGATGGTAACGATTAAGTTTTGAATTCGATTGTTGTTTTTTAAAGGGGCATAGTCCAGAAAAGTTATTCACTGCAGTGGTGATTGTGCAGTGAAAGTGGTCGATTAAGTATTAGCTTTGGCTGTTATAACACAACGTGGGACAATCACACCGAGCACTAAGCTCCATACTAGGAAAAAAGCCCTAAGATCGAAATTAATTTTTGAGGAAGGAGAAACCCTGATAAGAAATGTAGGTCCAGGGCCGTAGCCACTATGAGGTAAAAGAGGCAGTTGCCTTGGTAAAATGTCACAGATGTCCCTCAAACATCTGGACATCGCATTTTCGCGGGTTTCAATTTCAAAATGTTCCGAGGGTGCATGCCCCCGAACCCCCCTCGTTCCTCCTGACTCCGCCGCTCGTTTGCCTTGATAAACAATTCGGTCTCTCTACGGCCCTCAGGTCGTAGACTCCAGAAGATGGTCGAGGTGGTCGGTTTAGAGGTGGTCGTATTAAGGGATCCATTCGCGGGCAAGTTATCATTCAATACTCACCCCAAGCAAAGCCATAAACCTGTCTCATTTTCAGGTTGGTGTTAAACACTTTGATAACCTGCATGTATAGTTGTATTCCTTCAGCAAACATCCAGCACAAGGCAGACGTGTAGAACAACTGCATCAATGCAGCTACTGATATACACAGGATCTTGAAGAACAAACAAATAAAGAGGAAGTATGTTCGATTGGACTTTGCGAGGACAAAATTAATCACTGGTGATCCATAAAAGTTTGGGACTGAACTTGAGGATCGAACAAAGCGTAGTCCGACAATTGAAACGAGTGAAGGTATTTTAATACATTAAATCATTGAAAGCTGAACATGCATATGAATATGCTGAATAATATGCGCATGCGTATGTGTGTGTGTGGCCTAAGATAGCTGACTATAATATTGGCAAGTTCATAGAGCTAAGCTTTGCTACGGATACCAAAATTGCTCCACAGTCCTATGCACGTTGAGGTCGTTACCATTTCTCTTTTTTAAATTCAAAAAGTCGGAATATATAAATAAATAAAAAACAATTACGATGTAATTAATCGTTAGGATAAGGTAACTATAGATCATACATGGTCAGTTTTTAATTTCTTATCGTTGTGTTGTTGCTTCCTCAGATATGCTTAGATATGTTTCTACTTGGTATTTTTTTTATCAAGCTTACTCGCCTGTGTAACAAGTTATTTTTAGTAACAGATATCAGAGTTACACACTATTGTCTTCAAACATAGTTAATAGAGGGGAATGGTTATGGAACCTATTGTTAATTATATGTCTTTGTTGACTTTTTTCAAGCGTGACCATCCACAATCCTTTGTTTTACCATTGTTGGCAATGGCTGAGTGAACAGACAAAAATCTTTCTTTTGGCTGCTGGCTCAAAATAATTAAAGATTTATAAGAGTTATTTGAATATTCCTTACAACAATCCCATAGACAAAAATTATGTTTACTTATTTTGCAATTTCGGATGAGCATAAATCAAACATTGTTCACGGTCAAGACCGGTTCAACATCAAAAGCGAACAAAGACCTGATAACAATAGGTTTCATAACCATTCCCCTCTATTAACTACTAGTACTCGGGCTTCAAACGTGCAATTGTTGGATTTGGGTCAGCTATTGGTCAGCTACTATACTTTTCCTTGTATTGACCCAAAGGCCTCGACTTGTAATAATAAAGTGTAAAGGCTCTGATACCTGCCATTCTTCTAGTTAAAAATACTTTATTTCTATACTGTGCATGTCTGCACACTGGGGTCGTTGTAAAGTATTTTACTATCGCATTCTGACCAACTTACCAAATGAACTTTTGCAGCAGAACCAAGTAGGAAAAGAACATGAGCGACAGCCAAAACCAACACCAGGTTCATGCGGATCTGTGACTGCTCGGATTTAGAGTCTCTGTTGAAAAGCCGTTGTGTTTACTTAGCGAGAGTAGTTTACCAAACTAAAATACATTGGCAAGTAAAACAATGACTTACGTAAAACGCCAATAAGCGAAAAATGTAAGGATACATCCAACAATGGACAAACTAAGACCAATGTTTGTGAGGACTGTAAGAACTGCATCGTGGTCCTGTGGAACCTTGTGGAGGAAAAGAACCACCATAAATTTAAAAGAAATTACGGTTATTATATGAACACTTTCAAAATATACTGGTCTGTTGACTTGATTGACGTCTGTTCCTCACGTGAGAGAACAGTAATCTTACTTGTTCATCCTTGACTTGCATGAGTACAGCAAAGTGTGTCAGGTGATTTAACATGAACACTCTGCATATTGTTCTGTATACTAGATATATTGAAGTCTAGTGATCACGTGATAGTACGGTAGTCTTACCTGTTCATCCTTGACTTGCATGAGTACGGCAAAGTGTGTCAGGTGATTACATGAACACTCTACATATCGGCCTGTAGACTTCACTAACGTACATCCACCATTCGACCATCCGTTTTGCTTTCTTTCCCTTAAAAATAGGGTTAAACGTTTGCCAAGAGATGATGCAAAATATATTTTGTGCATTTGTTCCAATGTTTTATTTTTAAACTTCTGTAATACTATTTTAAAATTATTAATATCAACTGAATATTTTCTACCTTGTTGAGAAATCCCAGAAGACGCATAGCTTCTTATAATCATTTGATGGCTGGACCTGAAGTGTGGAAATAAAGCTAGAAATCGTGTGCTGGAGAATCCAAAAAACTTCATGTCAACATTGTCTCTTTCAACCAACGTGCAAAACGTTGTCAGTGTGAGGTGTGTCCATTCTTATATAATTGAGTGTTTGCATGATATGCCCTGAACATGGACACGTTAATATTGAAATTGAAAATATTTATACGTTTTTAATATATTATATAGAGGATATTACATGGGCGCGCGGAGATACGAAATTTATCTTAGGGTGTTTTAAAGATCAAGAGATTTTCAATACGAGAAGATAAATTTCGTATCTCCAAGCGCCCATGTAATATTCTGTTTATTATATAATTATCCATAAAATCAACTTAACAAGCTTTTTATTATTATAAAAAGTTTTTATTTTTATTTATAAACTAATTGCTTAAATACACATGGTAACGATATTTTCGCATGTGAAAATAACATGTTATTTTCACATGTGAAATATCAGTTTTTCGAAAAGGAGAAATATGGGTATTTTATGGATAATTATATGATAAATATACATATTATATATTATATATATTTTTATATTATTGTTTATATATTATTATTGATTTTTAATATTTATTTATGTTCAGTCGTAAATTAGATCTTATTAACCAAGCGGAAGGTCTGTACGGGATAATCTTGACCGAGGTCGGAATGTACAGACCGAGCACAGCGAGGTCTGTACCCGACCGAGGTCAAGATTATCCCGTACAGACCGACCAAGCTCGGTTGATAAGAGTTTTATTATATGACCACTTTTCATGACAAAATGTTTTCGCCGTAAGATTAATATGCGATCGGACCGGTTAATACCGGAGAATCTAGACCAGTCCGCGATGCGATCTATCCAATCAGATTGCTCGATTTGCTAGTGTCTAGGCTCTAAGATTCACGGTCATATAATAATGAATGATTAATACTCGACGGATTTAATTTTTTTTTAAATGACTTTTCAATGTCATGTCACTTTTCTCACTTACTTGTGAGGTGGATAGCTTCAGTGTAACGTTCTTTATCAAGATCTTTGGGTGTGGCTTAACAGAGATTGATAGAATCCTGGATTGGAGCATTAACTGGGGGAAAAGGAAGACACAATTGAGAAAGCAAAAAGAGAATGCATGGTGCTATATTAAAAAACAAAACTAAAAGAAACTATATATTTAACTCAAAAGTCAGTTGCATTAAGTTTATTTTGCATCGACAAAGAGCTAACCTGTTTTCGCTGATCTTGTAAGAGTGCCTTGATATCAAAGTGCCCAGTCGTTTGAAAGACATGCTTACGATAATCGAATCTTAAAAAAAGAATGATGCTAGCTTGAAAAACCCTTAATTTGTATGTACTCCATAATTTATTGTCGTTGTTTTTTGAGAGAATGCTGATGGTTACATTTGGCAACATGACTGCTATTGTTGCGCTTGTTGTTCTATTGTTGCACTTGTTGTTCCATTGTTCTATTATGTTTTGTTGTTGTTGCATGTTGTTGTTGCGGCTGCTGCTGTTTATATAGCTGCTGTTTCTGCTGGTGATATTGTTGAACTGCTCTCTGTTGTCGATGCTGTGGTTGTCGTTAGCGCAGTTTTCGTATGACTGTGAAAAGCTCAGTGCCGTAAGCGTGACGTGCCGTGACCGTGATACTTTTTATAATTTTAAATGGCTGATTTTTTTCACGCGCGATATGATTGGTCTAAAAGTGCCGTCACTGTCACTGTCACTGTCACTGTCACTGTCACTGTCACTGTCACTGTCACTGTCACTGTCACTGTCACTGTTGTTGCTGGAATTATTATTGTAGTGAAATATCACCACGACTTTACAGTAAATGTCTGTATGCATCAAAGGAAAAATCATACCCTGTTTGAAGTTTTCCCTAAGAAGGTTTATCTCCCTTTCATTAGTAAGGTCGGTTGTTCCAAAGATGTAGTCTTCATCCTGGGAACCAACCTTTCTTGCATTGACAACTAAACAAAATCAAGGAAATAAAAGAATAATGATAAAACACGCCACTAAGCAATAAATTAKAATGTGGCTGTTTTCATTGTAGAATGCTTTGCATTTCATTTCTTTCCCCAAATCTTCTGATCAGAATGGTTATAACTAATATTATTATTTTAAGAATATTTTACTAGATATTACAATAAAAAATATCTGCGAACTTCTTACTATAGTTTTCTCCCATGATCGATATCGTACCAGCACTTTTATTAAAGTGATATTCAGCGTATTGTAGAATAAAAGATTCGAGATTTTTGCTCGCAAGAAGCACATCCTCATCTTTCAAGTTGGTCATGGAGGCAGTTGTCTCCATTAACAAGCCGTCCATCATGTTTATGGATTTCTGTGGGAGAAAGAAATTCAAGAACTGCTTATGGCGATTTAATGCGTATTTTCCCATTTTCCTATTACCAGTTTCTCCAAAACTCTACATCATAAGCTGAAAAACGTTTGTCTTCATATGAAGGTCAAGATACTCTTTCCATTTTTGTTGTTCATTTTAATACAACTTTTGATACGTCAAACTAAGGGACACGTGACCTCTTGGTGCAAGTGACGCATTGGTTGAAGTTCTGAATAATATAATTGTATATATGCTAAAGTATGCTGTAATTTGCGCTAACGTGGAATAACAATAGAGTACAAACACTAAAAGTGTGTAACACTTTGCACTATTTAGTAGTAAATAGTGCTAATTAAACAATAGAAAACAATAGCTAGGATTAGCATAATTCAACAGTATTTAGTGGTATTTATGCTGCACACTTATAGTGTTTGTACTCTACCCACTGGCAGTTGAAAATATTTCTTAACTTACGTTCAAAGAATCTGGCTGCTTGAAGTCGAGCTGTGAGATGTTTTGAAGGAAGGAATGAATCTAATAAAGAAAGGACAAACAGCAACGTGTTAATTGTAATGCTTCCTGACGCTCTCCTGATGATTAGAATACTAATTAAAGTAAAATAAAGCCAAGTTCAACGATACCAAAACCGCTGTCTGGTTTATCGTGTATTCTTTAGATCTTGTCAAAGTCGTTGATGATGCTGAGAATGATACACTAAGTGACGCCAGAGATGACATATGATTACTAGTGATAGAAAATTGCCATGATGATAGCGATGATAACGTTGGAGTCATTAAATGTGATAGTGTCTTCTCTTGGTTTGAAGATTTCACATCAGATAAAAACGACATTGTTTGGCTTGAATATTGTATGTAGAATGTGGATAACGATGATGGCTGTAGATGTACAGTTTTCAGATTCGTAGCTTCACTTGGCATGAATGTAACAGACGCCAGAGATGTCATTTGGTTATCAGTGCTAGAAATGGTCCATGGTAATGACGATGACAATGTTGGAGTTATCAAATTTGAATGGTAGCTTTCTTGCTTTGTGGATTTCGTATCTGATGATGATGATGATTTTTTATAGATTGAATATGGCGATGACGATGATTCCAACGACGAGGTTGATATTGAAGCCATCTTTTGTATTCCTACTGTTGACGAGTAAGCCAGCGTTGAGTTTTCTACTAACAGAAACACATTAAAATATTTAGTTAATGCTTTAGTTATGATATTTAAGTTTAAAACTGTTCTCTCCTGTTAATGGCTTTTGTCCGAGTTCTGCAATTTCCTTCGCTTCGCAAAACCCATGCAATTAAATTCCAACTTGATCTGTCACTTATCTGTGCCCTGATTTAGATTAGCCCAGAGGCTGTTTTAGTGTTCAATAAAATCATAGAATTAAATGCTTAGCTTTAGAAGGAGGGGAAGGGATATCTAAAAAGTTACAACTTACCTCCACCGTCTCGGCTTTTTTCGCAGATAAACTTCAAATAACTAGAGCAATAAGAAGTCTTATAATAGCATACTTGTCGTAGCTCTGTATAATAGCACATACTCCCGAGGAACCTATTTTGACTGTTTTCTTAGCATCAGCTTTAACACCATCCTCCCAATACCATCCGTCACTTGTATTTCTCAGTCCAATGAAAAATTCAGTACTTTGAATGCTCAGTACATTTCGAAAAAAATCTTGTCGATCAAGGCTGGCATTACGTAATGCCGCCGTGATAAGATTTGCACCCTTGTCTATGCAAAATTTCTTTGCATCGGCATATGAATAAGAAGCAACAGAAGGGAAAAAACATCCATATGGAGTGTCCTTCCAGTCAGCGGGACACCCAGCTGACGAGAGCGACGTTGAACCTGTTACGTTAACAACATAAAATCATTTTAAACAACTTAATTAAAATTTGGTTGACGTTAATTTTTTCTAAATCTTGGGTTGATATTTTACGCATTGCTGGTTGTCCCCCCCCCCCCCCCCTTCCTGACAGGACAGGAACAATTGAATCTGGTCTAATCCGGCTGCTGGTCTAATCCGGCTGCTGGTCTAATCCGGCTGCTGGTCTAATCCGGCTGCTGGTCTAATCCAGCTGCTGGTCTAATCCAGCTGCTGGTCTAATCCGGCTGCTGGTCTAATCCGGCTGACTAACAGGGTCGCAGGGAACCTCTTGACATGGCTGCCGTGACTTGATGGTGCAAATCTCAATTGTTATAACAATATTAATTATGTATTTGTTACCAGACCCTGACGGGCGACCACATGGTTTTTGTATTGTAGTTTCGTTAGATTATTATTGTTATTTGACACAACACCCGAGTCAATATTTCCTTTTACAGTTCCCTGAGACATCTTGAAAATTAACATCGAAGCGAGAACGGCGAGAACTTTGCAATACTGACAATTAAAGACCTTTTTTAACACCTGGGACACTGATTATTCACATGTCTTTATCATCATTGCAAGGTCTTTGCCAATCTCGCTTCGATGTACAAGCAAGGTTGTCTTTCGAGGCGACGCAGAGAACTGTAAAGGAGACTATTCCTCGACTATTCAGCTGCAGACCAATGCATGAATTTCATTAATTTACTTTTACAGGTTTCAATCAATCAATATATGTATTCATTGCCATTATAGTTGGGCTCTTGAGCCACACGATGGATTTAATAAAAAATTCAACACTCTACCTGATGCAAAAAAGAAGAGAAGAAAGTAGCTTCTTGTTCTCAACATTTCCATGAATTGTCGATTCCAGCTGAAATTTCAAAGCAAAAAAATGCACGTCCCCAACAAAGGGGAATCAAAATTTTAAAAAATTGGATCACAAAAGCTAGGCATTTTTAATAGGGGTATGACTATAGCTATCTTTATAGTTGAAAACGACTTCATTTGAGAATCGAAATGAAACCTCTAGCGCCTGACACGCAAATACGTTGCACCACTCTTGACATGCAATATATGGCTAATGTAAAGTTTTTTGGTATCCCTCTTCCTACAAGCTTTTTTCTACTGGTTTCCGGGTTTTCCAGTCACTTCTTAAAGCCTAGCAAGCTAAATTCCAATTCGATCTTGGAGCCGTGTTCTGACTTGGATCAGCCCAGATGTCGTTTGCTTGTTTCATTCAAATTAATGTTCGATGTGTGACTTAGCAGTGCACTAACTTGATCAGCCAGAGGTTGTTTCAGGATTTGATCTGTGAGTTAGCCGTGCCTGACTTAGATCACAATGGTTGTTCCAGGGTTTGATCAGTGAGTTAGCCGTGGCGTGACGTAGATCAGACCAGAGGTTGCTCAGGGTATATAACAGTTCAGTAGTAACATAGTTACTTTTCACTCTTTAAAAATAAACTAATAACCACGACGACGAGAACTGTTAAAATAGATATTTGCAGTGGCGTCAGCTTGGACGAACAATTATTACAACTCACGCATTAAAGTTTCTAATTGAAGTAACGAATATTTGAAATATCTTGTTATTTCCGAGTGACAGCAAAGAAGTGATGGTCGTGTAGAACCATTTCAAAATCAGTGCCATGTAACATCCATAAAAAAATATCTTAGAAAACAAGATTGATTATTAGAGTTAAAAAAATATAGTCCCATTTATGACGTTAGAAAAATTTCATCAGCAACAATTTCATAAAATTTTTAATAACTGAAGAATAAAATGCCTTCGACTTTAAATAAATTAACTATGTATTTTGATTTTGCATTATATACTCACTTCATCCTTTCAAATTCTGTTAGATGAGAGAAGGATTTTCTTTTTCATGTGATTTGAACTTCAAGACGATCGATCAAAAAAATGAAAACAAACTCAATGTTCCGCTGATTCTAATGAAATAGTTATGTAGTAGCTTTCTTGTCACATGAAAAACAAAAAACTGAAAAGGGCGGTTTCGTATTTGTTTCTGTAGGATTGAGTCAACAAAAGATATATTTTTAATTAAGGAAAGGTCGACACGCGCCCGGAAAGTTTATTACTCTCTGGAACTCTCTAAGACACGAGTTCAATCAAGTTTATTGAAAGCTTTTATTTCATTTTTTACACGTTTTATTTTATGTTTGCATTAGGACACTTTCATGATTCCTAGCATCAGTTGGCTAAATAAACTTCGATTTAAATTTAAAGTTAGTAAAGGCTGACACGTAAGGCAAGAATAAAAGATATATACATATATATATATATAATAGAATAGTGATGGATATAGTAAATAAACTAAGGCATAATAGGGTTTTCACCACAGCGCTGTTTCAAGAGAGCCGCAAGGCTCTCTCTCCTCAGGTGAAGTGATCTTTAATACAAACTTGTCGGTCTTATAGACGAATACATTACAGAAATTTCAAAAGATATTTTGAGGAATGCCGGCATGCAGCTGCCAATTCTTTACGCTTGTTCAAACTGCTCAACTGAGGCTTTGTTATTAGAAAGAAAGTAAGAAAGAAAGAAAGAAAGAAAGGTATATAGTAAAGAATATATATATAAAAAATTAACCCGATTTTCCAGTTATTTTGCAAAATACTAACCTGAAAGGAGTTCAGTATAGTAAATATATATTTCTGCTTTATTATCTTTGATTTGGAGCATTGCACGACATTTAGCGCTTGATAAATAATAGTTCGTTACGTCATCGCGGCCAAATTTCTTCCATTGTTAACCGTACCAAGATAGTCGCACTCGTTTTTATAAACACACTGAAGTTATAGAGCTGTAGGGCACAAGAGAAGCAAGACGAAGAAATGTATCATAGTTTTTAACCTGCTTTTTGATCGAGTGCTCATCGTTTAGCTTATCTAAAAATACTTACAATGTTACTTGTAGCAGCAGAGCCGAGTAGGAAAAGAATATGAGCGACAGTCAAGACGAGCACGAGGTTCAAGCGTATCTATGACTGCTCTGATTGCACATCCCTGATATTAAAAGGAAGAGAGATTTGACGACCTCAGGCTTGAGGGTAAAAACCTAATCTTGATTATAAAACATTTCGAAATTAACTTCAGACGACGCTTCGACGTTCATGACTCGCGTCATTACTCAAGTCAAAAGAAAACACGGATAAATATGAATAATTATAAAATCTGAATACCCAAGGGGGGAAATGATGTGGAATGTCACGTGAATATTTTCAATATTCAGATAATTGTATAAGTTATGCCCCGTCCACACTATGCCGGATAAATTTGAATCCGAATTTTTATTTATTCGGTTAGGCCTACCGTCCACACTAGTGCGGGCGAATCCGAAACAATTCACATGCTCATGCACATGCTCAGATGTGCAATGAAGCGTTTTTGCCACCTCTGATCGAACTAATGTGGACGCCAACATTTTATCCGTTTTCATGTGTGGACGGAAAACCTTTTTTTCGGTTTCGGTGCGAAAGTTAAGTTGCGGATTCAAATTTATCCGGCATAGTGTGGACGAGGCCTTTGCTTTACAAAGACACCAGTGAAATCCCTTGACTTGTGCCTTTAAAAAATGTACGCGTTTAAGTGGCATATTCTAGAATGCACGCCATGTATCCGTGAAACAAAACCAAGGGCGTATTGTCTAATTGCAGCTATTTGGCTGCTATTTTATACTAATAGTGGATATTGATGTAACAGAACATTGGGAACAAAAGCAAATACCGTTACCCGCCTTTATTTGGTTAATGACTGAGTGACTTGATCAGCCAGAGGTTGTTTCAGGGTTCTATCTGTGAGCCATGAGTTAGCCGTGAGTTAGCCGTAAGTAAGCCATGAGTTAGTTTTTTCTTTTTTCTTTTTTTTTCTTTTTATCGTAATAAAAACCTTCTTTTATTTGATGGAATACTGAAAGGTTTATTTATTTATTTATTTATTCATTTTTTGGATTTTAGCCAATTTTAAGATCTGAGAGTAGTAGATCAAGCGCGCGCCGGATTGCCACTTAAATTTGATACATTCTATACTACTCTTCAAACAAAGTAGCGGAAGTTATTTTTTCAACTTTGCCTGATTTTTTTCCTTTACGCCTATAAGGTAAATAATGTATTTATTAGTTCATATAATAGGGAAAGCAAGACTACCATGGTGTGTATTGTATTATCTTTTATTGATTTATTCGTCAAAAACTTACTTATTCTAAGTTGCTCAAAGCAGCTGTAATTCAAAACATTTTTTCTCGCATTAAAAATTATTTAAGATATCTTTTTGTATAATATAATAGCATAGCATAAGAAAATCTTTCTGAAAAACTCCACTGTCTTCATTGTTTCTTAGTCTTAAATAAATATATGAATAAAATTGATGAAGAATGGTAAGTTTGTTTAGGGTTTTTTGGAGTTTAAACGACTGAATTTGTGTTTATTTTGCTATACAAATAAAATGAATTAAATGAAAAATAATCATAAAAGGAGGTTCAGGTTTTTTTCCTCAAAACTTTATGTACTACAACTTTTTTTACTGGTTTCGCAGGGATTTCTTTAGATAAATAACATAACTCGCTTAAGAGCAAGTACCCTGACTTAGTTAGATCTGCCCGCAGATGTTGTTTCAGGGTTTGATCTGTGAGTTAGCCGTGCCCTGACTTGGATCACTCTAGAGGTTGTTTCAGGGTTCCATCTGTGAGTTAGCCGTGCTCTGGCATTAAGATCAGACCAGAGGTTGTTCCAGGGTTCGATCTGTGAGTTAGCTGTGCCCTGGCTTCGATCAGCACAAAGGTTGTTTCTTACATCAACCAGAGCGCGATGTGGCTTTTGTAAAGCCACATCGTTGAGCAAATAAAGAAAGCAATTCAAATTAGAATCACAATTTAGTGCTTGCATTAAACTCCACAAAATCCGAAGGGTCAAAATCCGAAATAGTCAGCCCTCCCGGTGATTGTTTTCTTGCTTTAGGTCTTTTTGATATCGTTGGAATTTTTGTGAAGGCTTCTTTCTTTACGTGTCCTCTGTGTCTGTAATTATAAACATGAAATATATTGTCTTGTCTAGGGCGGTTTTCTTCAAGCGCTTGGACCTTGCGTCGAAATTTCCCTTGAATCTGAAAAAGTTATAATTCATTTCCTTTTAGATGCGCAAATATCTTTTTTTTCTTCTTCCAATGCGCTTAAAAATGTATTCGGATTGATAATATGATAATGTCACAGAAAGAGAAATTGATGAGAATAATGATACGTAAAAAAACTTGTACGACATCAAATTACCTCGGAATTTCTCCAGCAATGAAACACAAAAATTAAGAATCCCTGTATGAGAAATGAAAAGTATAAGATTTTTAAAAAAACATTCATAATATTATCTTTTATTAAAAAAGCATATTATTGAAACAAAATCGTGGAATAATAATATATGTCTGACTCTCTTTTCGTTTGTTTGACGCAATGAGTGTCCTCTTCCTCACCAGAAGGCCATGAGTTTTTTCAAGGTTTTCCAAATTTCCGGTTTTTTCGATAACAATATCAACATACGTGAATTAAGAGTCGTGTATATGCATAGAGTATTGAATGCAGTGTAAGTGTGTATGTGTGATAAGTGAAATATCGCCAAATGGTACCTAATCTATCTAGCTAGGCATAATATTTTTATGTTTCAGAACACGCGTCATCCTCCTACCCTGAGCTTGAGAATAAGATTTATTTGTATCCCTATAAATGGGTCTTTTCATACACACTTGTCAAACAAAGAAATTATACTCTAGGGAATGACGCTTGGTCTGAAATGGGAAAACAGTGGATTTGGTCTATGGAAGCTAGTATTCACGCTGATCTTTTGACTTCATTAAAAGTCTCGAATGCTTTGTTAAAATTAAAGTTATTTAAGATAAAACCAATCGCTTTTTACCTGGGTTGAGTTGAGAATGGTAAAAATGTACAAGCCAATAACGTCTGCTCCCAGGATACATAGCAGTCCCATTAGCCACGTGACTCCAAGTAAAGGAGCTAATACAATCAGTGCTTTGATACTGGACCTGCGTATTAGATTCGTGAAGATGAACTAAGTCAATCTCGTACCCAGAGTCTGCGGCGAAAAAAGAGGGCTCGGGCATAATCAAATTTTTGGCGCAATTTTTCGGAAGTGAAATATAATCAATGAAAATCATGCTTTCAAACAGAGTTCTGTGTTTAGTTACGATCAAAATAAAAATTTGAAATCGGGAACATATTTTTTAATTTTTGGCAAGTCTTTTAACGCATGCGCTCTTTCTTGGAAGTCCAAGAAATCCTGGTCTCAAAAAATGGATTATGCCAGAGCCCTCGTTTTTCACCGCAGGCCAGAAGAAACGCAGGCTCTGGGTACGAGATTGAAACGAAGCCTGTTCAGAAATGACAAAAAGGTAACGTGCATCTTTTATATGGCTTGCAGGAAGTTAAATTGCACGTGCACGTGCATAATGGAAGACATCGATCCTCTTTTCGTTGTCTCTGTGTCTGTCTTTTTGTCTGTCCGTTTTTCTTCCTGCTTGACTCTCTGCCTGCCTGTATGTATGTTTGCTTTTCTATTTGTCTGTTTGTTTGAAGTCTTTGTTTGCTTACTTGCTAACTTGCTAACTTGCTTCCTTGTTCTGTCTGTCTGTCTGTATGCCGGTGGGTTATTGGATTAACTAATTGGTTTCATTGAAAAGTCCGTTTTGAACAATCGATTTGTTTGCTCAGTTGTCCCTTTTGTCCTTGTCTATTCACTCTCTCCTTTCTAAGAGCGAAAGGAAAGGTAGAATAATACACGTCTTAACAAATAAGGGTCTTTTTCACGCGGCAGCCATGTTGGTTGGAACAATAGATTCTACCACGTGTAGTCTCGCATACAAGAGTTTGAGAATGAGTTTATGCGGGTGAAACAAAGGATTTACTCTCATGAGGATAAATATGGCTGCCGTGTGATAAAGGTCCATAGTACGACTTACATTAATTGCAGCTGCATACCTGAGTGATATCTTTCCGTGTTGATCTCCGATTGGCTGGTTTATTCTATTCATTTCTTTGACGACCATTCCAAGAACAATCAAATTACTCTAGAGTAGAAAAAAAAATTAGAACAATAGAATAATAACAGAAACTTGTGCATCATATCTCAACTTCTTCCCAGTAGCTTGCATCAACATTAAGAATCAACCACACCCTAAATCCATTGTTTGATGTAGGTTCTTAAATTCTTCGGAAAACCCAGATTCTTAAAGCCGGGGGCGGAATTGATATCAACAGGGGAGAACGGGGCTGAATTATAAACCCGGGATAGGTTTTTAATTACACGGAGATATCGTAAGCACTCTATTTCCAAAAGAACAAAGCAACAGTAATCTATCTCTCTGAATTCACTATAATTTATTATTACGTGTTTTGCATCGAAACAATGGAATTTAGGGCTTAGTTGATATTTTAAACCAGTTCAAACGCTAGGGCGAGGTTTCGCATTAGAATTCAAGACCTCGGGCATGCGGCCCTCGGTCTTGAATTCTAATGCAAAACCTCGCCCTAGCGTTTGAACCTTTATTTACTAACCAGTATGAGGAGAATCACCGGTGCAATAAACGTCCAAATCAAGTGGTTGTCAACGGATAGCCAGCAGCTGAGGAGAAATAAACAAGAATCATTGCAGATCAATAGTTATTCACATAGTCCAGTTTCGAGTTCCAAATTACTGCTGTGTTTCTTGATTACAGACTCATTTGCTCAGGCTAAGCCTCAAATTAGTATCTAATCACTCGCAAATACCAACGGTAAAGTAAAGAATGCACAACTTCAACAATACAAGCACTTTGAAACTTGACGGACCTTGACTGGAACACGTAAATATTCTTCGCAAAATCGAGGCTAAGCCTGAGTAAATGAGTCTGTAATCAAGAAACACAGCGGTAATTTGGAACTCGAAGTTAGGGGTCATGCAACCCTAATGTGAGCTAAAGCACTTTTTCGTTATCACCTCATAGGGCAATATAATGCGAACATTGAAAATAAGTCGTAAAACACTCTGGTAATAGACCTATCCCGAATTCGCTTGACTGACCACGAAACAATGGTTTGAAGTCAAGACTGAACTTGATTCTTTTATTCATCAAGTTCAACCTCGACTTGAAACCATTGTTTCGTGAGCAGTCAAGCGAATTCGGGATAGGTCTATTGTATTAAATTCGATCTTTCGATGGCCTTTTATGACAACTATTTAAACAGGATTCCCCTGAACGATTAGAGTGCAAAGAATTCATCCGTGAAATACTAATTACATAGAGGATATTACATGGGCGCGCAGAGATACGAATCTTATCTTCTCGTGTTCAATTGATATCTCACGAGTGAGCCCAGCGAATGAGTGAGATGTCTACATTGAACACGAGAAGATAAAATTCGTATCTCTGCGCGCCCATGTAATGTTCTGTTTATTATATAGATATCGATGAAACTTAAATAAAACAAAAGCTCAAAAATTCTATATTAAAATACATTACTATGTCAACAGCGATATCTTCACGTGTGAAAGATATGGTATGTTCCACTGGTGAAAGATATCAAGTTTTCGACACTAGAGAAAACCTGGTATTTCATCGATATCTTTATAATAATGAATAGTACAAAATAGTGCTAATCAAACAATAGAAAACATTGGAATTTGCATGAAATTGTGCTATTTAGTGTTACTAAAGTTTCACAGTTATATTGTTTGCACTCTATCATGAAAATAAGATAAACGCTTACAAATCATCATTAACGAAGCTTGACAGACCACCAGAACCATTGCCTGCGATGCTTAGTGAAACTGTGATGAGAAGTAAAGGGAAACCTGAAGGAAGAAAATATCATATTGAAAAAAAAAAAGAAAATGATGTCTGCGTTTACAATATACCTTTTTAACTTCGTATGCAAATTGTCCTATCAGATCACATGACATTCCCTTGAGAATTGATCTTTTATGACGAATATGGTAAAATACGTACACATGAAAGAATCAACTCCCAAGAGTGGGATCACATGGTCTGGAATGTGCACAACAAACTATTGGGTAAAATGTATATTTATAACTTCATTAGTTAGAGCAGCATCGATTTTTCATTTTGGATCATTTCATCCATTGTTTTTACACAAGCCTCTATTTATCTCTGAGCTGTGCCAAGACCTTGATTTCGTTATATATTAATAAAATATTTGATGATCGTAGGTTTGAAAAGGAAGACGGTCGTTATAGAAGGGTAGCTTACTAGAGGATGCTATGCGCTCGACATTAAGAGGTGGTCGTATGGAGGGATCCATCTATCGGGATGTTATCATTCAATACTCACCCCAAGCAAAGCCATAAACCTGTCTCATTTTAAGGTTGGTATTAAACACCTTGATAACCTGCATGTATAGTTGTATTCCTTCAGCAAACATCCAGCACAAGGCAGACGTGTAGAACAACTGCAGCAACACAGCAACCGAGACGCAAACAACCTTTAAGAGGAAAAGATTGAATATGAATATCCATGCTGAGCAGAAGAAACGGCGTTTTCATCCTTCAACAAATAACTAGATTTTCAATTTCAAATTTCTCTACAATTTGTTTGTTATTATACTTTATAATTGCATGAATTTAAGCATTTATCGAGGGAAAATAAATAGTGTTGAGGCTGATTCAATGTTCTTTGTATTCAATAAAATCATTGGCATGTCGGAATTTCCTATCGCCTATAGGCGACAACATTTTTTGGAATAGGTGTATAGTGCAGTTTTTGTATGACCATGAAAAGTTCATGGCACGAAGACGGTCGTGACACAGCAAAGGAAACGCCAGACAAATCACATTGCACGAGAATTTACTTTCCATCCAATCAAATACCCGGAACACGGCATGAACACGGCGCGGACACGGTCACACCAAGGTCACGGCAATGCCAAACCAATCACATTGCGCGTGAAAAAATCAGCCAATTAAAATTCTAGAAAGCATCACGGTCACGGCACCTCACGCTTACGGCATTGAGCTTTTCACATTCATACGAAAACTGCTCTATACCTTAGGTTAAGACTAACACGGCTGGTGCTCTTACCAAATGGAATCTTGCAGCAGAGCCAAGTAGGAATAGAATATGAGCCACAGCCAAGACGAACACCAGATTCATGCGGATTTGTGACTGCTCTGATTTTGCTTCCCTTTTGAATAAAAAAAGGTGAGCAGAAAAATATCCAACAGAATTCCATGTCTCTTTAGAGAATAACCGTGGTCTTCAAAGGGAATACAATCTTGGTCAAACTAATGGGGTTTTGTGTAATAAAACAGTAACACTGGTACCGAAAATTTAAAGGATTCAGTATTCTTGGAGTTCATGTTACGTTAACGAAGTCGCGTAAAAAATGAGCCAGCTCAACTAGAAACCGTTGACAGTTGTTTCCCAATACAGGCCGAAACAGCTGTCCACGGTTTCTAATAATTGAGCTGGCTCATTTTTTACGCGACTTGAAGTTGTGAAAGGCTTGTATGGCACTCTTCTTCAGTCGTTTCATCTAAGGCTCGTAATTTACCTATTACGTATGTAATTTATATAGAATTGGAAATGTTCAAGAGAAAGCCTGCGAACGTAACATCGAATTAGCTTCCCACTTATAACTCCGATATAATACTTACGTAAAAAACCAATAAGAAAGAAACGTAATTACACACCCAACAATGGACAAACCAAGACCAAATTTAGTCAGGGTCGTAAGGATGGCATCCTCATTGCGAGAAAGCTAACGAGATAAATAGAAACATATAAGATTGTCAAAACGGTAAAAGCGATAAATCAGAGGATGTGTGTAGGGAAATAAATTATTTTGGAATTGGACTTATAGTTTCAGGCGCTGTGATTGGTTGACCGACCCGTGTTTATGAGACGATATTCACTGCTCGAGCGGCGTGATTACGAGGTTCCCCTCTCGAAGACTCGCGGCTCGGCAAGTATTCACCTATAATCAGTTCGCCTTTGGCAATTAACTGTTGATCAAGTGGAAGAAACTACGACGGATCTTTGATTTTTAGGGCGCATTATAAACACAAGAGAGGAACTTTTTTTGTGTTCCTGTATTTTACCTTCTTATTGTCGGTTCTCATGAGTACAGCAAAGTGTGTCAGGTGATTACATGAACACTCTACGTGTTCTCCTGTAGTGCTAGTAACAATGCAGCCATCACGTGACCATCCTGCGTCCTTTTCACGTCTAAAAAATATGACGTAAACTTATCGTATAACCTAGTTTAAAAGTTTTTTAAAAAAACTTTCCAGAACTCTTCACTTACGTCGTAGAAAAACGCCAAAAGACGCACTCCTTTTTAGATTCAGAATCGGCAGCAGACTTAAAGAGAATAAATAAGCAAACAAATTAGAAAAAAATCTTATTGGCTTGAAGAACCTGGCTTGTAAATAAATATGGTTGCTCCGTGATTAAGGTCTATTGTGCGACTTCGCGCGCATGCTTTGGAGAACGAGTTTATGCGTTACCTGCGGGGAAATCTTGAAGACCATTGTAGCATTGATTTTAAGATTCTGTCGTTTTGGCTTTATGCTTGTAGATATAATCCTGGATTTTAGTTCGTACCTAGAACAAAAAATAAATAAATAAATAAAAGCATATAAAATGTTTATTACATGAACAAGAACAGGGTTAGGGTCTTGCTTTTTACACTATTCTTGGAGGCAAACACATCTTTGGCAGCTTTTTAGACCTCTTTATTCACCTATCATTTTGTAGCTTGTAACTTTGGCCTTCCATCAAGTAATGCATTCGTTTGAACGCAATACTCAAGATCAGCGTGCCTGATAAAGAAATAGATAACATTTGAGTGATCCATGTTTGGCCACTTAATCCTCCACATCCATAATTCGTCGCTGACTGGCTTGTAGATTTTTTTGATAATATAAGAGGACAGCGGCATGCGTATGCATAAAAATGACGACCGTCATAGGTGATCATGACGATACCTTGGTTCTACTTCTATCTAGCTGATCCAAGAGAAGATGTTGGGTGATCAGAATCGAGAAAATGTGCAAAACTGAAGTGTCACTTTTCCTCTTAACATTGATTTGCAGTCCACCAAATGGAGAAAAAAAGACGTAGTCAATAAGAGGTTGATAGCAGTAACACAATAGCTAATGAGTTTTATATTTTTATTACAACGGTGGACAGGTTTTTATTTTTTGCTGGTCAGTAGTCCCCTTCACGGTTCCCTGCGCCATCTTGAAAGGTAGCCGGGCCTTTGCAACGAAGCAAGACGAATGAGCTTGAAATGATAGATACCTTCTTTTTAACGCCTTGGACAATTATTCACATGTCTCTATCATTGCAAGCTCACCGTTCGTCTCGCTTCGATGCAAAGGCATGGCTACCTTTCAAGATGGCGCAGTGAACCGTGAAGGGGACTATTTTCACAGGCTTCATGACACCTCGGTTTTGCAGTGACGTCATTTCTACGTCACTCTTTCAGATCAGCTGGATGTTTGTTAAGCGTACATAGAAAATAGAAAGTGACTTCCATTTGTTAAATCAACATCCGTTAGTTCACACCTTGCCGTCAGCGCGCACCTCAACACGAAGCACATATATGATCTATGAGCTTCGTTTTATCTATCGCATTATAACAGAAACTTACCGTTGGTGACAAAGTTTTCTTTTGGTAGAATTATTGTGCTTTCCTCGCCATCACTTCCTGATACTCCGAATTTGTAACTGTCGTTTCCTGGGTAACACTTTTCACCCTGCAAAACTATGACAAAATCAATCATAAAGATCTTGCCATCAAATATTAGGAGCTCATGGCGAGAAATTCTGAATTTCAAGAATTTCAAGTTTATATGACCATATATGTATTTAGAAGTATAATTGCTAGTCACGTGTCAGTTCTATCTGTAATGTTTATAGTTTCTGTGATAGTCGTCGTACCTATATTTCTTTGGTTGTAATAAAATGCCGCACCATTCCAATGGTAGTCGATGTAACGAAGTGCAAACTCTTCTAAAACTTTGCTTGCAGTCAGAGGATTGTGATTGGTGCTGTAGTCTGTTGGTTTCATTGACGTAAGAAGGATTTCCATCATGGCCAAAGATTTCTAATGAAAATCATATTGAATTAGTTGTTGTTTATTTTTACATACGTCCTTGTACAGACCAGTACGTATGTTTCGAGGTGGGGGTTGGTGTGGTGTAGTGAGAGTACCAGAGTTGGTGAAGTGATAAAACGCATTTTAGCGCGGAAATTCCATTCGAATCCACAGTAGTCTAACAACATAAGAAGAAAAAAAAATTTTTTTACTATGAATGAAGCACTGTACAAAATATACTTAATTCAACTTGACTTGGCTATTCCAATTCATCCTAGGCCTTGAGAGTAAGATTATATGTCTTCTCATGCACATCGGTTGAACAAAGGATGAAATGATATTCTAGGGAATGCCACACGTTGTGTGTGACGGGAAAACATTGCACCTAGAAGAATGACGCTCGGCTTGAGCCAACGATGTGCGCGCGCTCAAAAACCACTGAATAGTCTTCACGATTTCATTAAAGAACCATACACATTTTGAAATTCAATTACAAGAGGGTAAAACCCTCAAATTTTGCACGGGACTCTATACGTTTTATGAGCTTGTTAAAAAAAAACTCCTAAAATTCTAGGTTATATCATTTTTTAGAAAAAGATGAAAAAGTCGTTAAAAAAAGGATTATTTTGTTCGACTTTATGAGAGTTTTTGATGAGAAGACAGAAGGGACAAAATATTACAAATCGATGTGCTTCTTTGTCGTTTTGTCAAAAATATCCACGTATTATTTATCGTAGAATAATATACACTAACCGTCATTTGTGCAATCATAAAGTCTGCAAAGAACTATTATCTTATGGATTTTTTCAGTTTTTCTGATCACTTACGGTGGCGCAATTTTTGTCCCAAAAACTCGCGCGTAGGCATCCACTAAATGCCCATTATCTCGAAAACGAGCTCGGGAAGCCCCATTTTTATTTTCATATTTGGAATCAGCGTTAAATTTCAGGGTAAGGAAGTTTCAAGCTTCAATTTTCTGTTTATTTTTTATTTTCAAGAAAAAGAGATTATATTCGCGAAGGCAGGCCTTCAAAAACGTGAAACCAAGTGTTTACTATTCTAGTAAGACAACATACTTACGTTCAAAGATGAGATGTCCTTAAAATCAAGATTGGTAATGTTTTCAATAAAGGAATCAATCTACGTAAGAAAGACAAAATGATTAATATAACGCATGCGCACACCACAATAGTCTCCTCCGTAGCCGTCCTTAGGTATGGTCCCAGATCCTCACGCCGAGTCCGTGAAGATGTAGGACCGAATCTAATGACGGCAGCGAACCGGAGGGGACTATAACACCACAAGTTTCTTACCAACGTAGTCGTGAAAAGTGCCACTTAATATTTGGCTATGAACATGAACGACCTGTCTATAAAATGACTAAACTGTTTTTGATTAAGCTTTTGAAGATGAAGATGGCCTTCATGATAATACCCTATTTCTTTGCTTACATTATTTTCGCTTCCCATTGTGTCTGCAATTACACTGGCAGAAGATACTGGCACTTTTTTGATGCTGCTTGTCAACACTACCACAACAGGAACACCAGGAGTACTAGCGGGCCAGCTTTGACCGGCGGAGGTTGTTGAACTTATCGGGGAAGCCGCATTCTTGTCACTTCCCATCGTATCTCTCAAACTCGCAGAAGTCAACGGCACTGTCTTGGTGCTGTTTGTCAACATTTCCACAACAGAAACACGAGAGGTTCTAACAGGCCAGTTCTTTTTGGTGGAGATTGACGAACTTATCGGGGAAGCCGCATTCTTGTCACTTCCCATCGTATCTGCAATCACACTCGTAGAAGGCAACGGTACTGTCTTGGTTTTGCTTGTCAACATCTCCACAACAGAAACACGAGAGGTTCTAACAGGCCAGTTCTTTTTGTTGGAGGTTGACCAACGTATCGAGGAAGCCATCACATTCTTGTCGTTTTCCATCGTATCTCCAGTCGCGCTCACAGAAGACACCGGTGACAGTGGTAATGACGTATGTGATGATGGTGACGATGTTGTCAAGTATGATGATATAGGCGATATTAATGTCCTTGATAATGATAATGATGGTTGTGATGAAACTGATGCTGCTGATAATAATACTGATAATTGTGGTGATGGTGGTGAAGGTGGTGAAGGTGAAGGAGAAGGCGATAGGAAAAAGGTGTGTGATGATGTTGATGCTGATGATGAAGATGAGTGTGGTAATGATGATGGTGGTGAAGGTGAAGGTGAAGGTGAAGGTGAAGGTGAAGGTG
>NW_022260069.1:138630-169853 GCF_009602425.1 Actinia tenebrosa
CAATACAATCCTGGACACTTTTACAGCACTTTTACATCTATCATTATTGCAATAGCAGAGCATGTTTTATTCCAGTTAGCTTCTCATTAATAACTATAGCTTGTATATATAGAATTATAAAGTCTTGACAGAAATCAAAACAGCAGTGATATGCATTCAAATGCAAATGCAAATGAGACAAAAAGCATTGTATCCACCCGATAGGCTCACTTGGATGATTCTTAAAACAAGAGAATTTGTCATTGTGGACTCAATTGTACTAACAGCTATCACAACAGCCAGCTGCTAATTTTTCTCATCTATTTTGAATCATCAAGTCTCAAAAAGATCAGCCTAGTTTGATATCGAGCGAATCAAATACTTAGTTAAAGATATATCTTTACGCGTTGCTTTCGATGCATTTGTATAGAGTAACCAGACTTGGAAGTTTATTTACCGTGCTATACATATGTTTTATACAATGAGGCAGATAATAATATGCTCATTCTCATCCAATAATTGTATATCAGTATTTTTACACAAGTGAGTATAATAAATTGGTCACAATTTACGTCTTATGCTGTTATATTCATCTAGAGGTGAATATAACGTGCGAACGCGCACGCTCGTTTCTCGATGTGTGCTGCTTGGAGAGATAAATATAATATAACAACAACAATAACAACAACAACGACAACAACAACGACAACAGCAACAAAAGAAAAAAAACTCTCCATTATCTATTAAATTCACTTGTGTTAAAAATACTAAAACGATTATTCGTTATTTCATAACTTCAATTCATTTTGAGTTTGACCATGAAGATTGTCCGATATGTCTAGCTCAGATAAAGCCATATTTTCTTGTGGTATATTGAGAGTGTTAACCACAGCTGTCTCTGGTGTGGTGGGCTTATTCGGCGTTTTACTATTTATTTGGTTTAGATTTTTCGATCGACGATAGTTATTAGACGATTCTTGCTTAAGGTGACTGTCATCAAACGCTTGTATTTTGCGCTGAAGTTTGCTTCGTATCTGTAAAATACGCATGCGTGAATTGAGCAATACATTCTATACTTGAAGCGGTTGGGCGAACAAAAAAGGTGGTCGTACGATTACCTTTTTTTGTTCACCCAAACCCGACCGCTCCAAGTGCAGAATGTCCGTTTACCCTACTAACCCTCAATCCAACCAACTCGAGCTTTTTCACTTGTATACCCCGTCCCATGTCACTCAGATCCCGGAAAAATGTATTTGTTTTGCTCATGACTTTGGTTGAGTTTAAATAACGACCTGCTTGAAGTAAAGGCTACATAGAAGATATTACACGGTGGCGCGAAGATATGACGTTTATTTTCGAGTGGAGAAATATTTTGTTCAACACGAGAAGATAAACTTCATATTTTCAAGCCAAAGTGTAATTTTATTTTTGATATAAAGGTACACGTCCCAAAATAAAAGTTGTTGCTATGTGAGCGGGGAAACATCGAAAGTGTCATGGATACATTCACTCGTGAGGATATAGATACGATACCCTGTTTCTTGCACTGAAAAACATATAGACAACTAGAATCAATTATACCAATTCAAAAGTCTTACCTCGGAATTTCGGACACAATGAAAGAGAAAAATGAAAAATCCCTAAAAAAAGAAAAGATACATAAAAAAATCATAAATATTGTAACACCCTCCCCTTCTACAACTCCCTTAGACCCTTTCGTTAGCATTATTATCTGGAGGTGACTGCCTACTGTGGTACCTTCGATTTGAGCCCACGATATAACGTGTGAGCAAAACCCATGAATAGCCATTGAAATGTCATCGAGGGACCATACAAGTTTTGAACTTCAAGAAGGCAAATTCCTCAAAGGTGATGTTGAGGTTGACAGTGAGGTTGCGAATGCAATGATAGAGATCTTTTTTCAACACCTTGAACAATTATTCACGTCTCTATCACTGCAAGCTCACCGTTCGCTTCGCTTCGATGCAAAGGCACGGCTACCTTTCGAGATGGCGCAGGGAACTGTGGAGGGGACTATTATCACACAAAAGTGGCCAATCACCTTGAAGACAACAACTCACCTGTATGGAGTTAAGAATAGTGAATATGTACAACCCAGCAGCTCCTGCTCCCAGAATGCATAGCAAACCCATTATCCACGTGATTCCAAGCAAAGGTGCCAAGACAACGAAAGCTTTAAAACTGGACCTTAAAAGGATTAAGGAAGAAAGTGCCAGGTGAGACGTTTATGAATCGTGAATTTTATTGGAACCCTGAAATAACCTCTGGCTGGACTGATCAAACTAAAGTGCAGATCTACCTCACAGATTGAATTGAAATTTAGTGTATTGGGTTTGGTAGTTGGAGACAAACAGCTGAACCCGGAGAAGGAATGACGTAACAATTAGCTCTACCGACACGTGATATTGACTTAAGCAATAGCGCAGCGCAGCCGTGACGTCATCAATACGAAGACAAAGGCGAAATTCGTTAAACAGAATGCAATGTTTGTCCGAATCTATTGAACCCGAGCAGAAACTTATAAAGGGATCGCAACGTAACATTATAACATGCTCTGAAATATTCAGATATGCAAATTGGGCGTTTTGATACCATATTTGGAATTATGAGTTTGGTTTCAAGATGGCCGCTCCTATCACATAGCAAACTTCATGCTAAATTTCCTGACCTTCAGAAAAAATTATTGGATCTCTAGTCAATCAAACATTGAGGGATTTTTGAAGCAAGATGTCTTGATTTACTGAAAAGAAATTTGTCAAGAAAAAAAGTTGGATATCCCCAGAGCATCTTAGGAAAGAAATGTTTGGCTCTTACACGTTTCAACTCCCTTATTACTAATAACTCTAAGCTAACTAGTCCCTAGAGCCGGTGATAGGCCCTGGGTTGCAATACGGCAACAACTTTGAATCTTTATTAAGTTAAGACTAAATATACTATTTTCGATAAAGGAATTCTTGGTGCATACCTTAAGGCATTTGCACGTTGACCAGTTCCCATTGGCTTGGTAATATTTTTCATTTCTTTCATCACCAAACCAAGAACAATTATGTTCCCCTGAGAAGAAGAAAAAACACACTCTAGATGACAATAAAACAGGCCCAACCTATTAGTTTCCCATTTCTCACCACGTGAATTCTCTAGAGTATCATTTCTTTGTTTAACGGTTGCAAATGAGTTCTAAGGGAACAAATATGCATACAATTCAAATAAAGAATCTTATTCTGATTAGAATGACAACGTGGTCTTATTTGCATGGGAAAACATTATGCGTACGTGGATTGCATCGACCCAATCCACGAGTCTAGTTTTTACAGTTGCGTAGCGTAATATCTATTCCCACTCGTACTCATACGCACATTTGGTCATTTTGTACATGATAATTTACGCGTTAGAAATAACGAAATTATTAATCATTATTATTATTAAGAAATATATCCAGGGTGCCCAAAAAGATCAAAGCGAGAGTGACCTTAGTCGTTAAATATCAGAATTGAAACAATTGCCAATCCAAGGCCAAGAGTGGTCACTTAATAGAGGTTCTACTTAAAAAATATGAACTTTATTACCAACCAGTATCAAAAGAAGCACCGGAGCAATAAAAGTCCAGATCAAATGATTTTTTGTCGATAACCAGCAACTGCAACGTTAACGACAAAAAGGGTTAAGGAAAAATTATATAAAATATTTATTGATTATGGATAAAAAAGAAAACCCTTAAACGTACAATTCCTCGTTAACGAAGCTTGCCAATCCACCATGACCATTCGAAGCGATACTAAGTGAAACTACCATGAGAAGAAGAGGAAAACCTGGAAAAGAATTTTTAAGAATTGCCAACAATTAGGAAAATCGGTCGAAAGTGGAAAAATTGTGGCCAGAGCAGAGACAGACAGAGATGATTATTTTTCGAAATGGTCGCTATAGAGGTGCTTGGTTTAGTGGAAGTGGTCGGAATAGAGGTGGTCGTATGAATTGATCCTTTCGTGGGCATGTTATCATTCAATACTCACCCCAAGCAAAGCCATAAACCTGTCTCATTTTCAGGTTGGTGTTAAACACTTTGACAACCTGCATGTATAGTTGTATTCCTTCAGCAGACATCCAGCACAAGGCAGACGTGTAGAACAACTGCATCAATGCAGCTACTGATATACATAGGAACTTATTAAGAAGAAAAAAAGATAAAGTCGCCTATTAAATCAGTATATATTGGGCGCAATATGACAAGATATTACTCAAATATTAGTATAAAATATCTACATTTTCAGTTAACTAACAAAACAACAATATTGATACTCACAAGATCGCCTCTTGCAGGAGAAGCGAGTAAGAACAGAATATGAGCAACAGCCAAGACAAATACTAGGTTCATGCGGATCTGTGACTGCTCTGATTTAACATCACTGAGCAAAAAAGAAGTGGCGACTCAATCAACCGATAGTGTATCACACTTACTGGAATTTTCATAAACATGTCACTCTGTATCTGCAAGCTGCACGCTGAAAATTTTTTTTTTTTTTTTTTTTTTTTTTTTGCTGCTGTCAATCAAACCAGTCGGTACTCAGTCGGTACCTTTCATATTTTTGACTGGCGGCAGTGAAAAACCAAATTTCAGCGTGCAGCTCGCAACTACCAATCGCGATTTCGAATGTTTTTGAAAATGGCAGTAAATCGGTTGCCTTATTTCTGCGTAGAAAACGATACGGCGAAATCCAGCAACGATTAATTAACAATTAAATTGTTTTAGTATAAATACACAGGTGATTCTTTCAAAAAAAAGGAAAAAAAGAAGATAAAAGGCATTTTTTTCCGGTAACAGCAACAAAGCGGCTGGCCGCCATTTTGGATTTTCGCTTGAGGTGATTATCGTGTGATAGTGTGGGTTTCTTAACCAATCAGCGCGCGAGAATTTCTATAATCACCTGCGTATTTTTACTAAAAAGGAATAACAAGTATTTTTATGGAAAATAAGAAATATCTTTGAAACAAAAAATGATAAGAAATTAGAAAATACAAAGTTCAGTAAAATACTTACGTAAATAAAAAGTATGTCATGAAGGTCAAGATACAACCAATGATCGACAAAGTTAGGCCAAGATAGGTTAGAATCTCTAAAATATCCTGATGCTCGCTTGAAAGCTGGTTAAGGTAAAGGCAGAAAGATGTAGACTTGACTGACGTCTAGTGATCACGTGATAGTACAGTTATCTTACCTGATCATCCTTGACTTGCATGAGTACAGCAAAGTGTGTCAGGTGATTACATGAACACTCTACATATTGGTCTGTAGACTTCACTAACGTACAACCCTCGCTTGACCATCCGGGATCTTTGACTTTTCTACAAAGGTACAGAAACATCAATGTGTCAACCGCGTGATCTGAAATATTGACGTACAAATGACGTCACTGCAAAACTTAGGTGACATGAAGCCTGAGAAAACTTACCAGCAAAAAAAATATAAACATCACTCACCATTGCAATAAAAAATATAAATCTCATTAATAATCGTGTCACGGTTCTCAACCATTTCTTAGAAACGTTTTTTTTTTTTTTTTCTTTCGTCGGTGGCCTTGAAATCTATGGGAAAGTGACAATTCAGTTTTGCAAATTTTCTTGATTTCGATTGGCTAGTATTTTTCCTCAGATCAACAGGAAATCTTAATAGGTTTTCTTTGAGAGATTTGATCCAATGATTTTTTTTAAAGCTTTCATAAGTTTTCTCGGAAGAGGCAAATATAATTTTACTATACCAATATAGTATAACATAAACTTTTTTTTTCAGTCTCAAAAACATGTACTTACTCTGTTGCAAACTCCCAAAAGACGCATTTCTTTTCAGGTATTGGGTCAGAAACAGGGATCTATTATAAATAAGTAAACATTTTAAAATATCTCTGATTTTTATATGCTGAACAATTATTATTAAATTTTGATCAGAAACAAGCTACTGCGCATGCGGGTTTAAATTCTTTTTGATTGGTTTTTCAGAGTTCTCTCTGCTGGAAAGATTTGTTTAGGATTATTTTAGCTTATCTATTGATCAAAAATAACCGGAGACCATACTCCCAGACCCGAATGCTGAAGCGTCGTATGGCAGCGCGAAGCATTTACGGCTATGGCAGAGATTTCGACCCCGACACCGCTATCCCCGGGAGGAATTACAGACTGATCAGGAAGCTCGGCCGAAGCCTAAGGGAGAGGTTAGTCGGCCCCTAGACCGTAGATGATTAACCCCTTGCTATGACCAGCAGCCCTGACATTTCGTTTTTATCACTGAGTACTATACTCCATTAGTCACTCCTTTCCATGTGGGATGCCTAAATTCGCGTTATATATTTCCACGCACATGCTCAGTGGGGTTCAAATAAAAATCGATGTCTTCTCAAATTTTAACATGATGGATTTTTTAAAGGATACGAAAAAAAAAAAAAAAAGAATTGCAAAGAGAAAAATAACCCATTAAAACAATTATATTCCTTTTTCTAAGACTATAACTTTCAGACTAACCTTAAATCCAATTGTCGCGTTCTTAACCAACTTGTTTTTCTTTGGCTGAATGGAGGTTGATAATATCTTGGACCTCACTCCATATCTGAAAATAACATTTTTTTAATAGTCGTGTTCTAGCGATTTCGCACTAATTGATAACACTTTTCGCTCACACGCACTATACCACTTAATTCAATATTCTCTGCACACAACGCTCAACTCACATGTTGATTTCATTTGACTTACAGTTTGGGTTGACAATCAGAATATTTGCAATAGTCCCCTTCACAGTTCCCTGTGCCATCTTGAAAGGTAGCCGTGCCTTTGCATCGAAGCGAGACGATCGGTGAGCTTGCAATGTTAGGGACCTGTGAATAACTGTCCAAGGTGTTAAAAAAAGGTCTCTATCATTACAAGCTCACCGTTCGTCTCGCTTCGATGCAAAGCCCCCACGGCTACCTTTCAAGATGGCGCAGGGAACTGTGAAGAGGACTATCGTAAAATAATTGACATGAACTCAATGTATACGTACTTGTTACTCGTGTAGATATATTCCTGTTTGTTTAAGATATCTTCAAGGTTGTTATAATAAATACTTAAAACAGCCGTTCCTGGAAAACGAATAGAGTAGTTCATAAATATACTACATTTAAATAATTGAGCAGGGTTCATGCAGAAATATTAAATCCTTCAAAAGCTATGATAATATCAAATATTAGACCCATACGACACTAGTCAACCAGGAATCAGATTGCTGAACACGTACAATTCTTTGTAATTCTGCTTCCAAATGATTTTCATTGACGGGTAAAGGGAAGTTTAAAAAAGGCTTGCTCTTTCTAATGGCTGTGCTTTCGTTTTTTAAAAACTAGCTATTCAGTCCGGCAATAGCGGCATGGCATATGTAACCCCATACGGTCTATTATATGGTACAAGCCCCTTTTATAATATCCTGGTTCCATGAATTTATCAAAATGATTCAGTGTTTTAAGAGATACCATTTTCAACGAAGTTTTCTTTCGGTAGGAAAATCTTGGTGTTCTGCTCCTGTATACCATCGTCTGTCTCGAACTCGTAGGAAGTGGTTCCTGGCAAGACTATCTTTGCGTGTAGGACTGGAAAATAAACGATAAATAAAAACAATTACATAATTATTAAAGCAATATGAATTATTACTATAAACCTACGTTCGGTCTATCACAAATCCTGCGCGCTGATTGGCTGAGCTACTAGCAGTCTAATAGCGATATACCACTAATAGTCCTAGTGTCTAAAAGTGCCGGTATTGAAAAACCAAAACAACCCAAAATAAATTATTTCAATCTTTTTTCATACAGAGGTGGCGGAAGCTAAAAATCTTTGGGGGCGGGGAGCAACACAGAAGATTATATTTAGCGTTATGTGATAATGACAATGTTTTGTTTGATTGCAGACGCATGCGCCGTAAAACAATGACTAAGAACCAATATTTTTTGAGGTGGCCAATCCCCCCCGAAATATTTGGAGGGGGGCACGTCCCCCCCCCCTCCCCCCCGGTTCCGCCGCCCCTGTCATATTTTTTGTATCCATTTATTTGGCTTAATACTAGATATATTCTAAAACAATTAGATCCCTGACTCGTTATTGACTCGTAGACCATTTGGGCTGCGGATCTAATAGTCCCTTTCACAATACTCTGCGTCATCTTGAAAGGTAGCCGCGCCTTTGCATCGTAGCGAGACGAAAGGTAAGCTTGCAATGATAGAGACCCTTTTTTTAACACGAACAAATATTCACATTCGATGCAAAGGCACGGTAACTTTTCAAGATGGCGCAGGGAACTGTGAAGGGGACTATTTAAAAGAATTATTTTAGTATTTTTAACATAAGTGAATATAATAAATAAGGGAGAGAGAGTTTTTTTTTTTTTTTTCCTTCAAATTTTAATCATCTCTGCAAGCGGCACAAATCGACAAAAAAATACGGCGCGCTCATTGGTCACAATTTACGTCCTATTCTGCTATATATTTGCCTACAGGTGAATAGTGCAGTTTTCGTATGACTGTGAAAAGCTCAGTGCCGTAAGCGTGACGTGCCGTGACCGTGATGATTTCTAGAATTTTAATTGGATGATTTTTTCTCGTGCAATGTGATTGGTCTGGCGTATCCCTTGCTGTGTCATGACCGTGTTCGTGCCGTGAGCTTTTCACAGTCATACGAATACTGCACTATTCACCTGTAGGCAAATATATAGCAGAATAGGACGTAAATTGTGACCAATGAGCGCGCCGTATTTATGATATTCACGTGTGTAAAAATACTAATGTTAAATAATTAAAACCTAAAATCTATTACCCAATTCTTAAAACATAATTCAGATAAATGACTTACCAACATTGCTTTTCTTGATGACTATTTCTTTCTTGTTCGAATTATATTCCAAGTATCGTAACGCAAATTCTTCCAATTTTTGACTTGCAAGTAGAGGCATCTGATTGGTGGAATTAGTTGAAGATGTTCCCATGGCAACAAGTATGTTTTGCATCATGTCTACAGATTCCTTCAAATCATGTGAGAGTAATTCAAACTCAGTGTTTTGATTTTCGCGCCTTGAAAGTTCATATGTTCTTTATAAACTAAAAAATTCATTACATTTTCTCATCATAAGAGGGTTGAAATGCGGGGTAGCAGCTATGCACTAATTCATTTAATTGTATCATCACTCTATAACCCCATATAAGCAATAATTATATTATTTCAAATTTTCTTTAATTCCAAAAAAATTGGATCGTTTCCAATCGTATTCTTTCGGCCCCTGTGTTTAGACCAGACTTACTTCCAATGAAGAATTTTGCTTTATATCAAGTTTGGCAATCTTTTGAATGTAGATCGATACCTGAAGAAAGATGGAACGTGTTAGACTGTAGTAAATATGTGAATATGCTGACTCACAGACCCAGTACGCAAGATAGCGTTATTATTCCCTTTAGCTATGGTCAAGGGAAAATGAACTAAGAGAAGGAATCCCCGTGCCCCATCATGTGCACACTTTGATGCTATTTTTAGAATCATTGATGCTATTTTTAACTCGTTACCATACCCGCGCGATAATCATGCTACCCTTTAATGCCTCGTTTAAGGACACGAAAAGCGCCATATTTCGCTACGTCCACGTCAAAAACTTAGGCTTTTGTTTACTGCAAGACTGGAAGCCGCCTACCCTCAAGAAATCAACCAATCAGGTTCTTCGCTCAAAATATCTCCAAGCTAAAAATAGCATCAAACTGTGCACATGGTGGTTACAAGGCTATATAGGTAGGATTCCTTCTCTTAGTTCATATTCTCTTGCTATGGTGTAATATTTTCCATTGTACAGCTTGTGGCTTTCCTATGAGTATTATTTCTTTGTTTATTGGGAAAGTTCTTTCTAGGACTATTTATTGTTATATTTGATGTCAGAATGAAGAGTATAAATAAAATAAAACTTATAGCGATCGCAAAGCTCAGTTATTAACATTTTCTTCTAATTCTAACAGGCATAAGAGTAAATGTTTTGGACCCAGGTGTTGAAGTTTGGTGTGAAATGTGATCGTCCAGGTGAGTATAGCCTTGAAAAAGACTGTTGTTGCTGCTCTTGTTGTCGTTATTGTTGTTGTTGTTGTTGTTGTTACTGTTACTCAAGATGTTGCTGTTGTTGCTACGCTGTTTTTCTTGCAGCTATTTCTACTCTTGTTGTAATTTTTGTTGCTCCTGCTGCTGCTATTGTTGCTGCTGGTGTTGTTCTGATGCTGTTATTGTTTTTGTGGCTGCTGTTGTTGTTGTTGCTGCTGTCGTTGCTTCTTTTGTTGATATTGTTGTTGCTGTTGTTGTCGCGGTTGTTGCTGCTGGTATGGTGTTGTTGTTGTTATTATTGTTCTTTTGTTACAGTCATTGCTGGTGATGATGATGACGTGTGGTTGGTGTTTGTTTTTGATGTTGCTATCTAAATTCGTTTGGTCGCAGCTTCTGTTAGTCAACATTTTCCATACATCGGTTCACTGGTCAAACACAAAGCATTCAGTCGAGGTTGCAAGGTTCAAATTTGAATAATCCTTTGAGTACCTTGGCGCCTAGCTTGAGCGCTTTGCGTTCTACCAGTGAACCAATGTATGGAAAATGCATGGCGAATTGTAGTTGCTAAATCACACATTTATTTTTCCCTAGTACTCTATAATTATGTTGTTATTGAATGTCGTTGCATATCATTACCAGATTGTTGTCCAATGGTTGGCTTTGGTTGCTTTCACTTCCTTCCGGGCTTATAGGAGGCGAAGACATTGGTGTTGTCAATAAAGGTACTGATGGAAACTGTGATGATGGCGAAAATGTTTTCTTTGGTAATAATGATGGTAAAGATCCTTGTGATGGTAATATTAATGATGGTGACGATGTTGATGATGATGATGATGGTGACGATGTTGTTGTTGATGATGATGATGATGGTGGTGTCGTTGATGATGATGATGATGATGCTAATGCCAAAGTTGTTGATGATGATGTCGTTGATGACGATGGAGATGGTGATGATGATATCGATGAAGATGGCAGCAATAGTGATGGTGATGATGATGGTGATGTCGTTGATGATGATGATGATGATGATGCTAATGCTGATGTTGTTGATGATGATGTCGTTGATGACGATGGAGATGGTGATGATGATACCGATAATTTAGATGGCAGCAATGGTGATGATGATGATGATGATGTTGGTGATGATGATGATGATGATAAAAAAGATGGTGATGACGATGAGGGTACTATTGAATTTGATATCACAGAAGAACTACCTGAAGAAAAAAAGAAAGACCTCAGCTACATAATATTCTCAAAGTATTATGGAGCGTATACAACGAAATTCCAGATCTAATTGGCTTCCACTACTAATGTATTGTCATACTACGAAAATTTCATCTGATAATTCAGTTTAAGCCATTTCATGTGGCACGTTATGGTTTTATAAAAAATAAAGCAGTTAGTTTCTTACCTGGAGTAGGAGTTTCATTTAGCTCACAAATGAAATAACTTTCATGGTTTTCATCGGTAGCGGCCCATGTGAGATCCCATTTCTTGAAGAGAAGATATTTATTACCACCTACAGCACCCAATAAAGAAGATATTGATACCTCAGCACCATTCCCCCAAACCAATAGTCCCAGACTATTCGTCTTTGCTCCAACAAAGTATTCTTCGTGCTCCATGTCATTAAGAGAGTTTACAAAAGTCAGTGGGCGTCCGTTGTCGAAGTAAATAAGATGAGCCCCTTGTTTTGCTAAGGAACACTCTTTACTGGCTTCGCTCCATTTTTTCATGACATTGTAAACCTTGAAACACGAGTTGTTTATTTCTTGCCAGTCTGGTGGGCATGCGCAGAACACTAGAACAAAAGGTGAAGTCGTTAGTGCCATTCTACCTCTCTCTCTCTCTCTCTCTCTCTCTCTCTCTCTCTCTCTCTCTCTCCTTTTATTTTTGTATGGCATAGATTTTTATTTTACGGCCTTAGTGAAAAGCAGTGTTATTACGTTGATGTTATGAACGTGGTCAAATAAAGGTTATTCATCCATTCATAAAAATAAAGTGGAGAATACAAACAGGCATGAGAAAAGAGAGGAAAAACAATCAGAAGAAAGAAGAATAAGAGAGCAGAACAGACCAGAGTCGAATTGAAGATACTTGTTAGCATTTTTCATGGTTACCAAAAAAAAGATATCGCAAAGCCTTGTGGGATCAAAATCCGAACAAACATTGCAAATAAAAGCTTTAAGAGATAATTCTCTTCGTATTCAAGCAGTGAGCGCCAAAAACTATTTTCTTGAAGCAAGGCTGTTGTACCACGCTAAAATCTTGTTATTCAGAAAGTTTAACTCGTTTGGAAGTGGAGATGACCGATGAAAGTGGAATCACAGTGCTAACCCAGAGCAAAAATTTTATTCGACAATGAAGTTTAGACCTCAAAAAAAGCCTGACAAAGCAACATTCTAAAACAAATGTAACAAAACATCTTCGTTCAATTGAAAATACCGCTTCAAACAGGCATTTTATCATAGTACATCAGTTTCTAACTGTTTAAAAAAGGTTTTGTGTGTTAACCCAAAACGAAAATTGGGATCAAAACTCATACGAAAGTCTAGTTTTTGGCGCTTTTTACCATTATTGCTCGTTATTGAAAAAATTTCCTCTTAATTGCATGGAAAATAATAATATTATCAGTCGAAAAACCATAGTTACATAAATCACTATGACGACGCGTCACTGATTCACTGCCATATGGAATTTAAATCTGTTCTTTTCAGGGTATTTAAAACTGCGCAATTAATTCTAATAATTTACAATTCACTCAAGTTGAACACTTGAACTTGCTACTTCTAAATGTTTCCGTTCTGATTGCGAAGAAAGGGGAAAAAATTAGCGTCTTTGCTTAATAAACGGAACGGAAGTCCACAAATTATGCTTGTACACATATAATCACCTTGCAGACAGATGTGAAAAGGATTCAGTCTTCAGAAATGAATTAGCAAGGAAGTGCAGCCGTCTTCTTCGCTTCTTCTCAATTATTATGAAATTCCTTATTTTACATCTATACATCTAAAGATCCAAAGGTTACGATAATTTTGCTTATCTGGTGATCTCTAATTTTCACTGGTATACTCCGTATTATTTCTATAGCCCTTCTCAAGGCTCTAATTAAGGCGCTTTACAAGGATAGAAAGAATATTTACTAAATTAGAAAACATATATTAGTATATACCAATGTCCTGAAAAAAGTTTTTAAAACCTAATCTTCTAAGAAAAATTAAAGGAAAGGAAAGAAAAGAAAAGGTAAAAAAAGGCTTCCACCTTTTTCTTTCTCCAAAGTGTTTTGTTTGTGATTTTTTACAAACTTCATCGTGGAAATGCAAATAGAAACGCTTTGCAATTACAGAAGCGTAAAGAACTAAAGGAAAGGAAATGTCAAAAATGCTATACCAGAAGCGATAAAGCAACAAGAGAAGAAATAAAAGGAAAAAAGAGTGTTCGAAAAACAACAACTTATTGGTAAAATCTGGAAAAATATGTGTATAAAAAAACCAGGTTAGAGGATAGAGTATGATTTGTATTCAACTAACTGGACTTCATATCAAACCCTTTGAACGACCCAACGCTTAAATAACCTCTGTGCTAAGTCTGAGCAGGGCTAACGCACAGATTGGACCCTGAACGCACTCTGGAATGATCTAAGCCTTAACAAACAGAGAATATTGAATAATTCTGAAAAGAGTGTGCAAACGTGCATGCAGGGAAATTAATGATTTAGTTTATTTCTTCCTAATCGGTTTGAACATGCAAAATAGGCCAATTTACTTAAATTAATAAAGAAATCTAATAAGTTGCAAAAGCTTTACTTATTTACTTTTTTGCTTATTTATCTTATCAAAAAAATAAAGTAAAAAAAAAACAACAAAAGTCAGAATTATTTTCACAATATTAGGATAACTATTAAAAATATTTCGCTCTGACCCCAGAAAATAAGAGGGAAGGAAAAAAGAAAGATAAGTAAAGAGATTAGRGAAGGAAACTAAGGAAATAGGAGGTTTTTAGTGAAATCAGAGTTAAATCAGTCCTTGTTGTCAAACAAAAGAGATATTTTCACAATATTAGGATAACTATAAAAAAACCTCACTCTGATCCCAGAAAATAAGAGGGAAGGAAAAAGGAAAGATAAGTAAAGAGATTAGAGAAGGAAACTAAGGAAAYAGGAGGTTTTTAGTGAAATCAGAGTTAAATCAGTCCTTGTTGTCATATACGTGCACAATATTTGAGATCTTGTGTTGTTTTTTTTTGTTTTTTTGTTGTTGTTTTTTAATGTAGCAGGAGAAATATATAGGAAAAAATATATATATCAATGCGCTCGTTAGCAGCTTCATTTTAATGTTACTGAATGATCAATCAATGGATTTTTTTGACACATGAAAAAATTTTGAAGCGCCGTATTAAAACAGGTGCAAGTGAGCGGCGGCGAGGTAAAAGGAACTAGCCAGGAAACAAAGCCTGTAGCGTTTCGATGTTTCGAAAGTTTTCTGTACAACCAAAAATGCGAAATTACCATTCAACCTTTTGAGTTAGCCGTGCTCTTCGAGAAGCCAAACGACTGCTTCAGGATTCGATAAAATTGATTGTTGATATTGGTAGATTTTTAACAACTTAAAGCCACTTCATTTAATAGAAGTTTGAAAAGAGCTAAGCCAGGGCTAAGGTTATATTAACTAATATACCGGCTGATATCGGTAGGAATTGATTTATACTCAAACGACTAATCTAGCAATTTAAATACTGCTTCAGTACTTTTGGTAATTAATTGAAGACAGAGGATAATTATACGTACTTAAGCACATAAATAAATAAAAAGGAAAGTAAGACTTTTTTGCCAGCAAAACACACATTTACATCTCTGCAAAATAGAGATATAAGAAGAAAATGATATAGAAAACTAACAATATATAAATATAATATGAATTGTTATCATTAAGAAGTAGCGAAAATGCTTATGTAATAAAAAACGACGTACGGGTTATTGATCAAAAACGTTTTGCAGTCGCGAACGAAACGAATGACATGAATGATGTATTCATTGAAAGAGGAAAAAAGAAACGATGAAGAATGAAATGATTCTCACTTATTAAATCATTCGTTTGAATCCAACTTACCAATCGTAGATGCCAAATAGAGACTTAAAACGACCATAAGCCACGGTCTTAAAGAGCCGCCAATTTCGGACATCTTCGTTGCTAAGAGCTTTCTACAAAGTAAGTTATTCAAAAAAGCGAGTCACAGTTAGTGAAGATCACATGACGTTAATAATATAAATAATAATAAAAATACAATTAACTGATAAATTAAACATTTACTTATTATGGCTCCAATTATTATTAGTTTTTTAAGCTTTCTTTACAGAAAGAAAGAAATAATTAGCCAATAGTCTGTTGATTTTAGATTTCAAGTCAGAGACAATACTTTTGTGATATAGACCAATGAATCCTGACTGTAAACAGCCCATATTATGAAAACAATATATATATTTATGCACTGCCTAAAAGCGGAGCTCCCGCCTACGGAAGTCGCAGGGAGAACAATTTGAATGAAGCTGAAAGGTAAAAATACTAAGATCGGGAAAAAATCTTCAATTATTTTTTATTCGAGATGAAGATACTTTCTCCCATTATAAAAACCATGCAGTGAATTCGAATCGAAATGCATTACATTGTTTTCTTTGCGCCAGTATACACTCCCACATTTTGTACACAACTCACCACCACCCTCAGGGGCTAGTTTTGTTCTTTGAAGATTCTTCGACAAAGTTTTCCAAGGCCGACAGTTTTCCGGCTTTGAATCTCTTTTACTTAAAAAAAACAAAAACGAAAGATAACTATAGATAATCCAATACAATATCAAGTTTAGTGRAATTTACCTCGGATGTCTTTCATGGAAATCGAAAATCTGGAGATTTAGGACAAATCAAGACCAAAAAACAGACTTGAAAACTGGTCAAGGTGAGCAAAAAATAAGGTTTTCTTAATTAGGTCTTTTACAGTTTTCCAAAAACAAAGCTTACATTCATTTAAACTTGACAAGAACAACTGAGACAAAATAGAAAATAATGAAAAAGGCAATGCAAAATACAAAATGACTAAATTCTTTGTCAGTAAATCGCGTTTGTAAATATTTTTGAATATTTTCTAGCTTTTGAAAGTGAAAATCTAGGTCTTTATACAATAACATCTCTCAACAACACAAATTTAAGCTCATTTTTATAACCATACTTGATCGAACAGCTTAATAAACAGTTGAATGTTTGATAAAAATTTATGATTCATTCAATAATTAAATAAATTATCTGTAGAAATATATAAAATTCTTGAATGAAAGTCTTCATTGTTTTGCCGATGAGACCCCGCGATAGGAGGCGAACAAAGCTGCATTTTTCTTGAACGAAAAACATACGATAGTTGGTTAAAAACAACGGAATTGTTAAAGTGTTATATTTCCTCCAGCATTAAAATAAATTAAGCTTATCTATAGAATATAAAAATTTTTGAGAGAAAGTCCTTGATTTGTCGTTTCGTCGAGAAAAATGCTTGTAAAAATATATATATATATATACGACTGATTGTTTGTTAAAAAAACACACACCTGAATTCTTGAAGAACACTTCTTGATCCATCTTTGACTACATTTTTTTAATTGTTTTTGGTCTATAACTTGTCCTAAAGCGATTTTTTCTGTGCATTTGAGAGCCGCATTTGTAAGTAGTTTTGCTTTGATATCAAGCGGGATTCCTGTGTCGTGTATCCGGACGGACGGACGGACGTACGGACGGAAGTGACGTCAGCCAAGCCATGAAAAATCAACACGATGGTTTTCTTAAGTATGGTGCTCCGCGCGGGAGCTCCGCTATTATTAGTATAACTGTTATAATTAGGTTACTCCACTGATTAGTCATCTCAAAATCTTTTTTTAACATTTGATATTAAGATATTGAATAAGTTATTGCTAAAAAAAGCTGACAAATATATTTAGTTTAGTAAAAATACACAGGTGATTATTGAAAATCTTGCTCGAAGACTCGCGTCTCGGTAAATATTCCCCGATATTCACTTAATAATTGTTAAATAAAGCCAATAATGGTCTATCCAAATCCTGCGCTCTGATTGGCTGAGATACCAGTGGTCTATTAGTGACAGACCACTTTTAATTAAAAACTAAATTATTTCAGCAAAATTGTAACATTGTTTTTATAGGTGGGTGTACTGTTTACATTTCCAAAAATCAACTTTTGAGCCATAAACGATTGGACTTAAGAAATATAAAGAAGTAATAACTGTTGTTCATATTTATCAATTTGAGAGCAGTTGCTTCATTAGTTCCGAGGAGATATAATAAATTAAAGTTGCTAAATTGCCAACCAACATACATTTACTGTCAAATTTCACAACGTTAATTTGAAAAATATCAAGAGATTTGTCTTCAAATTCTCAGATATCTTCCAAAGCGATAGGATCTTGCCACTTTTAACATTTGTTTGTTTATTGCTTGAATTTCCAAGAACTTCATGTTCTTGATCAAAACAAATGACGTCATCGTACGCCCACCTATTCATTTATTTGACCAATTATTAAGTTTATACTAAAAAAAATAGACTTCTCGCCCTCTAATTGGCAGGTTAAATATATACGTACACCAAGTCTCAAAAATTCTGACATTTATCGGATACATATATGTTTCAGTGTAATTTTTGCTGAAAAAATTTTAAAAAGTATTAAACGAGGAGCAAGTTTGTGTGAAACTTTTTTTAAATCCTAATTATTTGGTATTCAATGTTATTTCGGCAACAATTTATATTTAAATCAAATAGTTCCTTGTTGGTTGTTGTTACATTCATTGAAACTCAGATTATCACACGATAATCCCCTCCAGCGATAATCCAAAATGGCGGCCAACCGCTTTGTTGCTGTTACCGGGAAAAAATGTGTCTTTTATCTTCTTTTTTTCCCTCCTTTTGAAAGAATCACCTGTGTTTTTTTCACCTCAGGCTCAGTGAATATCGGGAATAATAACCTACAACGTCGTTTCGGTTATTATTCCCCGATATTCACTTCGTCTTCGGCGAATGATTGTTAAATAAATATATAAATTAATCCCTTACAGCTCTTTTAGTCGGGTACACTCAATCCTTTACTTCTCCTTAGCAGCAGATCTTCACGAGAAATCCATAATTAGTACATAAGCATTCAATTTATAGTTCAATTATGATAGACCTGACTTGTGTTCAAAGGTGTGAAATTGTTAATGCCCTACGAGTACAGGTGCAGATCCAAATAATAAGTGGTTCAATGTTTATAGAAATTACTGTTGTAATGTTAATGGCCCAACTATTTTAACAATAGGTTGTGTCGCTCTGTTTTATCCGTTTGTCCAATAGATTTGTTGCTGGTAATTTAAATAACAATAAGCGTTAACCAAAATAAATTTCGTCATTAAACGATCACCTATAAATTCTTATTCTTCGTAGGTGTAGGCCTCAGCATGAATTTTTTATAATAAGTTGGCTTACCGGAGGGATACGGACAGGACAATGAGTGTATTTCTGGAGTGCATGCGAACAACCCGCTCATGACTCGGGAGCTCTAGCTCGAGATCAGAATATCGTTAATGTTAATTAGTGTTGGAGATTTTGTTCCCTTGTATAGTCGAACCAGGGCCCGGTCGTACGAAGCGTGGATATCGCTATCCGACAGATAAATCCTTATCCAGTGGACAAATCGAAGCTGTTATCCAATAAATTTATTCACTGGATAAGATTTATCTATCGGATAGCGCTATCCACCCTTCATACAACCGGGCCCAGGTGATCTAGAAATTAGGCGCGCATTGCATTATTTGTCGCAGCGAAAATTTTCAAGTATTTTCTATCATGTCTCGTAAAAAGAAGTATTTTCCACCAACTACGAAGGATTATGCTTTTCTAAAAGATATCTGTTGTATCTTTCCACGGATTAGTCTTATTTTCTTTAATGTTGAGTAAACAAATGTTGTTTATTGAACCGAAAAACCTTGAACTAGGAAATATTGAGCTTACGAACAAAATGTTCGCTGATTGGCTAATTCGAGCAGGCAGATAATACTGCTCGATACTTTACCAAGCATTAACGAAACAGCGCAGTGTTTAGTGTTTGCCTTTCCGAATAGACCATTTTACCTAAGGCGTAATGTTTTCCCTTTTCAGATCGTGTGTTATTCGTTAGAGTATTATTTCTTTATTTAACAGTTGCGCAAACTGTGTGTTATTCGCTAGAGTATTATTTCTTTATTTAAAAGTTGCGCAAACTGTCAGGGAACATCGGGAAGCATGTTTACTCAATATCGGGTAGCGCATGCGCACTTTGAAGATAGAGCTAGCGTTGGTAAGAAACGAACTTTTAGAAAGTTGACTTTCGTGGCTAAACGAGGAAACATTGGGAAACATTGTTTCCATGCGTCTTGGAAGCATGAAATGTTTCTGCCGCACAGCAGAAACACTTTTGCGTCTTGGAAGCAAAATTTGTTGCACGCAGCAATATTTCGCATGTGGCTAAACTTGGAATCATCGGGGAACATGCGCGCGGGAAACATGTTTCTGGAAACTTGCTTCCTCTTTTAGCCAGGGCCTTAGACGACACAGCGCGCACTAGCCATTACTTACAACCACGTAACAGTAACTTAAAGCAATTGAATATTTCGTGAGAAGAACGTGCCCTAAAGTATTAAAGGTAACTGATTTGAATAGTGTAATAAAATGTTTTGTCAGACTAGATAAAGACCGGCAACGAATACGCTTTAAAAATAAATTACAAGTTTTAACGAGTTACGGTACTGAGTCATGGAACCATTGAAATCGCATCCTAAGATCAATGAAATAGGGCAAGTTACACATGGATTTCATTTGCACTTACCATCGATCAAATTCTTGTTCGAATTCGATCCTTATTACTTTAGATCCTGATACACTTAGTTAAGTCAAATAGATCGACCCAATGGAGCTACGATTTATGCTTGAATTTGCTTAAATGAATCTAAAGAAAACACACAGTTGGAATTCTTAGTTCAGAGGCTGCAGAAAAATAGTCTTAAAGGAACTGCTCCTTCCTTGCAACAAAGAAGCATTTTCCTATTTGTCTAAAGGCAATAATACTGAACCAAGATAAAGTTTTTTCATCAAGTTCGATTCGATGAACACTCAGCAAATAAAGAGGTTATTAAGGACTGCAACCAATAATGTTCAACTTGGAAACCCGGATATAGGCTAAATTAGCTAGATGTCATGCTGCCATCCTCTCTATTCAACCTTACAAATGTTGATTTTAAAGTCGGCACATGCCAGACTGTAATCAATCAACCAGAATTAAGGATAAGATTCGGCTGATGAAAAAGCTTTTTAATGAGTTTGAAGGATTAATTAGTACATGAACCAAAAGGCAATTAACTATGCTGTTTACTGAAGTTTTGGAAATTAATCGTGAGGTCCATGAACGTGATGAAAAATAAAACATACCCGAATTAAGTTTGAAAGGTTTGAGACAAGAGGGGAAAAACTAACCAAACTCAGTGAATTGAAAACAAACAACTGTCAGTAAAATAAATATAAGACAAACAGAAAATAAAAAGAAATTAAAAAGTATATATTAAATTTATTAAAAATTGACAACAACAAAGAAACTGATAGACCTGAAGTATGATGACGTTTTATACCTACACTTCCTGAATCTAGAACGGTAGCATTTTTGTTACGGTAATTTTCACTATTGCAGCGGTATTCTCAAAGGAGTTCTAATATTTGAATAAGAGTATGGTGACGTTTTATACCTACACTTCTAGAATCTAGAACGATAGCATTTTCATTATGCTAATTTTTACCATCGTAGTGGTATTGTCAAAGCAGTTTTAATATTTCAAAAGAGTCTGGTGACATTTTATACCTACACTTCCAGAATACTTTCTGGTAGCTTCCCAGCTATGATAATTTTCTCAGATGAGTTTTTACATTTGAATTATGAAAAAAGATGTTGAAAAAGGTTGTGATCAGTAGTTTAGGTATGAAACGACATTTGGGGTTAGGGTCTATTTCTTTGCTATTTCTTAGTACACGCTATAATGAAGAATAAATGAACAAATGAGTGGAGGATCAATTTTTCAGAATAAGACGTTCGTTCGCTTTCGAAATGAAAATGATAGGAATGGACTACTTCTGATTATTCGATTACACGAACTTTTCTTTTCTCTCTCTCTCTCTCTCTCTCTCTCTCTCTCTCTCTCTCTCTCTCTCTCTCTCTCTTCTGATTATTCGATCGGTTTTAATGTTATTATTTTGTGTGTGTGTGTGTGACTGCAACTATAAACTTAAACATTTGTTCTAATTATATTTCAAATTTCTAATACCATCAAAAGTAGTTATGAAAATGAGCAATATCTTATACTGTTTCCTAAAATCTGCCATAGGTCGCGTTTTACCCTTTATAAAGCCGCCATGCCATATTAATACCTTGAGTTCCAGAAGGATTTTTTCTGGGAAATCATACTGAGAGCGGCGAGTACAAACTCGTCACTCAACTCACATTACAAGATACTTGGGACACAAACACAAATGAACATCTAGAAATAAAACCAAAATACATTATTTCAAAAAAAGAGTGGTGAAGGCTTTTTTTTTTGCTTGTTGTTATATTCATATGTAAATAATATTCATATATCAGCACGAAAGAAAAATGAAAAAAAGAAGTAAAAAAGCAATTGAAGATCTCCCATAGTTTAGCTTGAGTTAGCAACATGCCGTAACAAAGCCTTCAACAGCGTCTTTTGAAATAGCCTTATATACCTACAAAGGAAGATGTTCTGTGCATCTCAGCAGTGACTTGTGCTAATAGATCCAATCATGGAAACCACTCACAGCTTACACTCCAACTATAAAACCCAATAAAACAGTTGGCTAATTGCCCTTCATAACACATGAACAGATCACTTCTAATAACTAGCTTGGTTTCGTCGCTATTGACTTTTATAAGTGTTCATTGCTCAAGGGCTTCGGCTTCCTTATCGTAGGTTTGCTGTAACACTCATATCTTGTTAAATATCGTGGTTGAAGGCATCTGGTGCTAAATCCTCTGTTGCTATGATATGGGTACCCATGCAACCCATGCGTGTGAGCGAAATGCGCCCCAATAAGTGCCGAAAGCGCTTGAACGACAACACACAATAGAAGTGATTTATTTATTATTTTTAAATGATGATAAAGAGATAGCCAAAGGGAAGTACATCCTTTTTCAGTATAATTTTGAAAGAGAAAACTAAATTAGAACCCGGCAATCTTTTTTGAGTAGCATCAAATAAAGCAACTAAAGCTCAGCTCCTTCGGGGCAAAAGCCATGTTTGAAAATTTGGGATTCAAAATATAAAAAAAAACAAAAAAAAACAAAAAAAAACAACAAACAAACAAAAAAAAAAAAAAAAAAAAAAAAAAAAAAAAAACAAGGTAACACCGTGTTTTGTGTGGAAACCGGTGTAATATTTGTATAGGAAATCGCGCGATTTCGAGTACAATTCGGAATTTATAGGTACGAATGCTGTTTTGAAAGTTTTCGAAATTGGACGGGCCTTTAGGCGAGAGTCTAATAAGAACTTTCAAAACATCACGAGTATCTATGAAGTCAGAATTGTACGAGAAGATTGTGCGAATTTTTGTTTATAATACATTCAACAAAACTGAGCAACTTAATTGGGACTCTACAGAGTACAATTTTGGATTTTGTTGTACTCCTTTTGTCAATCAGAATCGCGTAACTTTGTCGATTGCAGCACCTGAATTCAGTCAATATTCTAGATAACTAGACAAGATCAGTCAAACCTTGAAGTTGTCCAATTGAATCCAATTCACTATATTCAACAAGAATTCACATCAACCAAAATGGATAAAGTGTTGAAGAGTGAAGTTTTCAATTTTTTACCTGAAGTTGGATGGCGGGCATTAAGAACTGATCATGAGTCGATCATCAAGGCAATAAATCAAAATAGATTACAGAAACAATGATAAAGCCATTAGTACCAATTCTGATTAAACAAAGAACAAAGGTATCTTACTTAAGCAAACATTCATTACTACGCCAGTCCTAAGGATACGTTAGAATATTTACCTATACCTACTTTTTAAAAATGAAAAAAAAAACCTAAAGTACTGAAAAACTTTTCGGATTATTGTTACGGCAAGTCATCTGCTATCATCAGTGTAACGTTGAATGGATTAATCAATTCAACTTTACATGCACTGACGATGGCATATGAATTTTTTTATTCTTTTACGTGTTAAAGCATATTGCTGAACAAAGCGATCATTTTCGATTTGGTAAACGTTGTATTGAATGCACTCTTTTTGACAGGAGTTGATTGAAGGTTTTATTGTCTAAAAATATTTGATTTGACAAAAAGGTTTAAATCGTTTTCTTTTTTTTTTTCCCAGTAAATAACCAGTACTTGCATTGATAAAGAAAAGAAATGGAGATAGCTATCTTGTCGAAGCAACGATCGATGCTCCGCAATCGAGTTTTGAGGAAATGCGAGTCTCCACAACAATTAAGGGAGCTCAAGACTACCTACTTGCTAATACAATATACGAGATATGGTGGATGGAGAAACGCATACATGTACAGTATTTTGTCAAGTTCAACATTGCTAATTACGCGGCTACTCAAGGTATTTTACCTCTTGAGCCGTCGCGTGGCATAAATTGTATTGGATTGTGTTAAGGTCGGATTCTCGTTAGCTACGGCATAAATATAAGCAAAATGTCATTTTTAAACTTGATTGAAGCTTTTCTTACTGCTATTTAGAAGGGGGGGGGGGGGGGGGGGGGGAAATAAGCAATCCAAGTAAATTAGAAGCTCAGAAGGCAGTACATTTGTATGGGAATTCGAAAACAATGTCCNGGAGATAAGCAAGCCAAGTAAATAAGTTGCTCAAAAGTCAGTACATTTGTATGGGAATTCGAAAACAATGTCCAAACTTCTTGGTGACCGTAACACAATCCAACACAATCTATACCACGTGACGGCTAGCTTTTAAAAGGTGCATTGGCCTCAATCATGATGACGTTTTATACCTACACTCCCAGCATCCTTTTTTGCTAACAGATTTTCACTATTGCCTTCGGGCATTCTCAAAGTAGTTTTGACATTTGAATATGAAAAGAAATTTTGAAAGAGGATTGTGGTGGGTATCAATCTTAATTGGGGTTAGGGATAGATTTGCTCAAAGTCGACCTCTGCGAAAACGAGCGTAATATGCGAGCGTAATATGAGGTCGCAAAGCGATCGAGCGAGCCGACGAAAGGCAAAGCATACAGATGGAAAAAAATTATAAAATTATATTAAGCAATTGATTATTCCCCTCAGGCTCAGTGATTATGCATGGTGAATATTTACTTTGCCGCTCGAAGACTCGCGTTTCGATAAATATTCCACCGATAATCACTTAGATATATGAGGAATTCTATATTTGAGTCGTATCTAATATACTTTGAAGATGAATAAAAAAACACTTCGCCGAAATTGAATAAGGCATATGTCTTCCCGTTTGACACGAGCCTTAGCGTCTGTCTGTCTGTCTGTCTGTCTGTCTGGTTTGTTGAACTTAACTAAGTAATACGGAAGGAACTAAACAAAAGTCATACAGTTATTTTTAACAAAAACTAAAACTAGGCGTTTCTCTGAATGAAGAAGCACGGGGTCATTTGTTGGCAAATTCCATGCATGGTTGAACATATATATGACATGAATAGGTCAGTGTTTAGTGTAAAGGTAAGGGCATATATTATGAGTTTCTAATTCGTAATGATTTTTGGGTGGGCAAATTTTAGCGAATTTTCATTATGCTACTAGGCCACAGAGGGGTACTCCATCCAGTGACGTCACTTGGCGAATACAATGGATTCCATGGTTACGGGAATTACCCAAAACGATTGGCTGAGAAGCCTTATCCGAAAAATGCGAAATCTAGCCACTCCATGCAACAGGGAGAGGGTGGGGGTCGGGAGAGGATCATAAGCGGGGTTGGTCTACAGCATGAAGAGTCAGACATTGTCACGTGGGGTTAGAGTAACAAAGATTCCATCCTGCGGCCTTGTAATCAATTCAGCGCAAACCCTGATTTGATCACGTGATTGCTCGGACTTTACGTTAAAGTGACGGAGAATGTTGGCCAACACGACCTTTTCTTCAAGTAGAGCAAAACGTTGCCCTAAATGAAAAATTAAAAACATCGTAAGTTTCAATACGAATCTGTTTTCTTTCATGAAAGCGATTAATTCATTTCTGCTCATTTATTGCGCATGTCACGAGGGCTTCATATCAAAACGAAATAACCACGACGACCGCGTCCTGTTAATATATTGAATATAAAAAATCACACACATACCGATGCAGTTTCTAGGTCCCGCAGAAAAGGGTACATAAGCGTATGGATGACGACCTTCGCTATTTTCAGGTAAAAACCTGTCTGGGTCGAATCGCTCAGGATCTGGCCAGACATTTGGGTTATGATGTAAAGCCATGGGAGCCACTACGACTGTTTCTCCTTTCGGGATTGCGACTCCGTCTAAAATGATTAGAATAAAGGATATCAATAAAGGTGTTTTAAATGACGTTTACACGCTTAGGTTCTTTAACAACCATTTTACAACTCCTGGATCTGCCCCTGGAATGAGGTCTATAAAATCTTACCAATGACAAAGTCGTCGGTTATTTTCCTTCCAAAGAATGGAACAGATGGATACAAACGAAGACTTTCCTTTGACAACATAAGAAATAGAAAAGTAAGGTCTATGGTCGAACCAACATAAAGTAGTGTTTAATAAATGAGCAGGAGTGTTTTATCGGGTATAAAACACGAGGTGTAGCCTCGTGGTGTTAGACCTCATAAAACACGATCTGCGAGTTTATTGAACGAATAATTAATGAGCATTTAGGGTCCCTATTCGTGACATGTTCTTGTACTCTTTTGGTAAAGATTTCAAATCTATATATAAAGATACCCTTGTTAAACTATTATCAGGTATAAAGATACATGCACTTGATGAATTTGAAGGACCTGATAGGTCTAAATGCTTATTAATTATTCATGGGGTTTTGAATAAACGATATAAAAGATGAATAGGCCAAATCATGAATGCCTGTCATTAATTAAAAGAAAAAAGAAAAAAGGAAAAAAAACCCGAAATATTGATATTAATATTCTAGGGGGAAAATAATATGAAACTCGATATTTGCTTAAGTAAAATTGGTTATGACGGGTAGTCTGTTATCGTAGGTTGGTAAGGAGATTCATTCAGCTGATTGATACCAAGCATTAGAATACTCTCTGGTTCATAGCGCATGTCATTGTAGGCTGGCAATGAGATTCATGAGATTCATTCAGCTGATAAATTTATCCCAAGCAATAGAATAATCTCTGGTCGATAGCACATGAGGGGCAGTGCTGGTAATGAGATTTACGAGATTCTTTTGGCCGATATACACATGGATACCAAAATAATACCTTAATAACGCACTCCAGATACTTCAGATCCTTCATAGAGTCGACAGTAAGCTGTTCAGGTCGAGATTCTGAGAAGACATAATTAATAATCAATATTTATTTCAACATAATTTGATCTATGATTTAAAATTCCAATAGTGAAATATATTTACTGCCACAAACAGTCTTCACCTAATTTATCTCGGTTAACATGTCGACACCTTCTGTCTCTCGGATGCGGATTGCGCCCAAACATGCAGGACCAGAATGCATTATGTTTATCGAACAAAAGAAAAGTAAGACCTATTCCATTAAGAATTTCAAAAGCGCAATTTGGACAAGGAAAAAAATAATATATATATATATATATACCAAAGAATTCGTCAACTTCTTGCTGTGCTTTATTCTGTACATCAGGATGTTGACCCAACAGAAGGATGACCCATGTCATGGCTGCAGCTGTGGTGTCGTGGCCCTGAAATCCAAACAAAGTATCTCATAACTATGACTAAAATGGGAAGGTACGGTTTTTACTAGGAGGGGTGGGGCTTCAAAGGGGTCATCAGTAAGAATTTGAACTTTTGTGGAGTGTCAAAACTTTTCAAAAGAGCATAAATAAGAAAGGGAATTGAAACTTCTTAATAACGCGCGCACCATGCAAATTCCTGATTGGGCTATTTTTAGTACCATCATAAACAAGTTATTACCATTCGCTAGACACTTTAGTATTATTGTCGGGAACCCAACGGGTATAGTACTGCAAAACCTTCATATTTCTGTGTGCCACAGGAAGCCCATTAAACATAATGCTACGAGCGTACATATATTCTTATATTATGTATTATAACTTGTATTTAATGGAACTAAGCGATATCTTGCTTCCTTGAAACTGAAAATCGATGACTTTACAAACTTTAGGATAACTAATAAATAGAAACATACCTCAAACATGAATGTGTCTACTTCTTCACGGATGCCTTCTCTATCGATCTGTCCATCATCAAAGGCATCAAGTAACAGATCGAGGAAAGCCAATGGACGTTTCTTACGCTTCCCAGTGAACTCGTCCACTTCCCTTTCCTCTTGTCCTGCTGATGATTTCCTTTCTAACAGACGCTCGTCAATTACCTGAAAATTTATCAAATACAATCAAATATCTATATCTACCTCATGCTCCGCAATAGAGGTTCCTTTTAAGAGCACAGCACACACTACAGAACACCTATACTATATATCATATATACCATACACACCAAGTCCAATATTTATTTTCTCACTCACAAACTCATCAAAATTCTTAGAAAACGTGCTGAAATGCACGATTGCGCAAACGTTTTTCTCTAGTGTCCAGAGTACCTTATTCGTAAAGCCATGTAGCATGTTGAGACAATGTTTGTGTATGCGTCCAGAGGATGACAGATGAAAAACGAAATCAGGCCATAACCAAGGACTCTTTGCACGTTGAAGAAGTACCTCGCTCATCCTTAAAAAGAAAAAGGCAAACGTTTTTTTAAAGGTATAGATTTAAAGTTCAAATTGAAAACGCTTATTAACATGTATTCATTCAGTCTTTCAAATCAGTCCCAATTTTAGGGCTCTCTCACAGTAGAGTAGTATTTGACTCCTATTTCACTCGAACGCTCAACTTTGCGCTACACACGCTCACAACCGGAAAACTATATATTAACAAGAGAAAGAAAGAAATAACCAGATATTAAGGGGGGAAAAGGAAGGAAGGAAGGAAGGAAGGAAAGGAAGGAAGGAAAGAAGGAAGGAAGGAAGGAAGGAAAGGAAGGAAGGAAAGAAGGAAGGAAGGAAGGGATGAAAGAAAGAAAGGAAGGAAAAAGAAAAACTAGATCGTACCTTAAAACAGCATTTACATAAGGAGAGTTTCCCTCGATCTGAGCATTGACTGACTTACCCATCGATGACTCTGTAAGAACAATGGCACTAAAGGTTACAGGCTCACTCTTAGTCTCGGTTGTGCTATAATATTCAGCTGTTCAACTAACTGAAAACTCGTGGCATTTTAATCAACTCGTATTGTTCCGTAGTACGTACATTCCTTATTATACAATGTGCCTCAATATAGAAAAAGAAATTATTTTTTTGCACAATCGAGACTAAGACTGAGCAAAGGCAAACTCGAAATAGGAGTATAGAGGCTTTTGCACCATCACGTGATGGCACCCATGACGGGAACAATTGAATCTGGTCTAATCTGATTTACATAAGAAACAATTCAGTTTCCCAGGGGAGAAAGACTCTGTTGTTGTGTCTCCTGTCATGGCTGCCATCACGTGATGGTGCAAAAGCCTCTATTCCACAAGTTTGGGATCGCTGTGCTAAGCGTATTGCTTATACTTCTATATAAAGGCAGAGCAGACAGCATACCACAAATAATGTCCAATGCGCATCTTGTTATTTTAGGGAAGATGTCCAGTTTTCCTTTCTCGCATTCATCCTGAACAAAAGAAGAATAAACTTCAATTGAAAATATATTATATATACGGCCTGCTACCTGTTAAGCGCAGAAAAGACGTCAGTAAAATGATTTAATTTAAGCTGTTACCAAATGCCCCAAACCCAAAAATTGACAACTTAACATATATAAGTACTTCTGACAAAGCAACCAGCTCAAGTTAGGTTAGATGAAGATTTAATTGTGAATTCGATTCTAATTGTATTGAACCCCGAAACAAACCCTGGGTCAGCCCAAGTTGATCAAAATCAGGGCACAGCAAACTTAACTGATCACATTTGGATTAGGAAAAATGCTAGAATTACCATGGAGGAGAGAACTAACAAATTCTATTCGCATTTGAATGGACTGCTTCGAAGCTGCGACGGCCATCTTGCCAGGGGGCAAAATAAAACAAAAACGACAGTAACTATATAGAGTTTCGTGTGATTGTGTTTCTTTTATAGATAAAGGTGATCGATGAGCCGTCTTAATTCGTATCTTTTTGTGATTCTCTTGTGGTGAGCTGTTAATATCAATCGACGTCATTACTGTAACAAAGCTTTGTTTGCCCCTTGGACGCAACATAATGCCTTGCCATCAAGATGGCCGCTGTATAGTTGAAGTTAAGTCCAACGAACCAGGGACCCCTAAAATGAGGCAATGACACTACCGCTACACCACCCTCGATTTGCTTCATAACTTTTCAAGTATCAGTTTACAAAAAAGATAGAATCCAAAGAAAATACACAAGACTTTTTTGTTGTTGTTGTTATTTTAGGACAAGGCACTTCTTTTTCCTCACCTTCAGAACAGAAACAAGAATTTTGGACTGTTCTTCAAACACTTGAATAAATACATTCAGAATTTTGAAGTGGAATGTTGGTGTTATTTGTCTGCGACGTCTCTTCCATTTTTCGCCAGTGCTGAATATTTTAGAATGAATAAAGTAATAAATATATCAAATGTGAAGGGGGAGGAGAGAAAGAAAGAAAGAAAAAAGGAAGGAAGGAAAGAAGAAAGAAAGGAAAAAAGGAAGGAAGGAAGGAAGGAAGGAAGAATGAGAGTGAATGTTGTAATGATGTCTTTAATTTCCATGGTATTACAGACCACGTGTCATTCCCTAGAGTATGATTCATTTCTTTGTTTAAATGGCTGTTGCGCATGAGAAGACACAAAAATATGGATACATACTGAAAAAAGAATCTCAATCCCTATGGACTGGCAATATTTCTTCTGTAATGGGAAAACACTGTGCACCACAATGAATGAGTAAAGCTACTAAGTCAGACATTAGAAATTTCATGGATGAAAGTCTGAATAATGAGAAAATGTCTGTTCAGTCTGGAGTTGTTTTGAGTTGCTAAAAGATGAAAAGTGCTCTGAATCAGTACCTTGTTAGAAGTCCTTGTATGGAATAACACAAACATCATTTTAAAAAGAAAGAAGAAAAAAAAAGATTAAATTTACAAAATGTATCAAAAAGGTTTTAAAAAGTATAGCATATTTGAATCTGTCATTTTGAACCAAGGGAATGCAATATTTAAGATAAACTGTGTGTAAAACTAATTACAGAGTGCAAAATCCTTACCAGTTCCTAGCCATGGATGAACAAAAGTATACAGAAATGACTTGGTAATGTTGCGAGAGCTGCTTAATAATAGCTGAAAATGAAAATTAGACAGAAAAGTAAATAATTATTATAAATTCCTTGCACAACAGCCTGCCCTGTGAAAAACTGCTGAAATCCATCTGGTCTTAAGTCTGCAATACTTGGTGGTCTGTGGTCTTTAAATGTGACTAAATGTAATTTAGGCAAAATTAAGATTGAGGTTTTGCTGGCCAGCTGTGTTTCTCTGGTTCCAATTTATGGTCACCTCCTTATCATGTCCAGTACGACCAGCTATAACTTAAGGCACCTAATATCAAGTTCATCTTTATCAATGACTTTGATTGCAAAAAAATTCTGCCAAGCAGCAGCACAGGCTATCTGAAGGAGAAAAGGGGAAAGCTCCAATGGCTTGGTTAAGTGAGGTTTAATCAGATGCAATGATGTACCCCTCCATTTGAAGATGTTTTTAAATAATGTATTCTCCTGTCACTGAAAACTATGCAGCATGTACCCATCTATGGATTTAGTAAGACTCACTCCCATTTGACTCCATACCCCCCCCCCACCCCC
>NW_022260069.1:169953-184959 GCF_009602425.1 Actinia tenebrosa
CCCCCCTCACCCCTTGGAAATTATCCTTCCCCCTTTCCCATGGTGGAATTTCTTTTTAAAAAAACCCCACCACCAGAAATTCCATTTTCCTTCCTTATAAACCCTTCAAAAACAATTATTAGTCCCTCTGTCCTCCCCCCCTTCCCCCCTTGGAAATTTCAAATTCCTCAGTAGGGGATATGGATCATTTTTGGAACTATACATTTATATTTAATAATAACCTCTGCAAAATCAGGACGAAAAGTGAAGATCATGGTGTGAAAGGGACCAAACCAAAGGCAAAAGTAACCATTCTCCTGGTACTCCTTGGACCATTGCAACAACTGATCATTGAAATCTAAAAATAAATAAGTATTTTAGAATTTCTAGCTTCTAGAATCCCTCACTTAAACCATCTGAAAAACCATTTTAAAACCCATCTGAAAACCCATCTTAAAACCCATTTTAAAAAGTGAAATGTCCTGTCAGCTCCAGCAAGCACTACAGAGAGCACCCTCAAAAGTGAGAATTGGGCTTAGATTTAAAAATATATTATACTATGTTTTGTAAGTATTTATAGACATGATATAAGAGGAAGAAACCTTCTAGAACCTACATATACATAGTTCTGCCTAAATCATCATCATCAGGTTTGGGTCCAGGTTTTTATTGCATACATACATACATACATGAATACATAAACTTTATTTTCACACGATAAAGTAATTAAAGCATATGCTTATGGGGTGAACTGAATCAAAATGAAAAAAAAGCAACTTCTAGCTTGTTATTGGGTTCGTGTCAGAGTCCTTTAATGGGTTTGTAGTTGCCATTTAGGGGGTTTGATCATTGTTAAGGGGGTTTAATAATGGATTAGGGAGTGTGGACAAACCCACTAGATCTGCCCCTCATCATTATTACTATTACTATTGGTTAACTGGCAGGGTTAGAAAGAAGAAAGAGTTAAATTATCTATCAAGTAATCACTAGCCTCCTTAACGTTTCAGAAGTTCTTTGTGTCGATCCATACCCTGTGAAAATTCTGTGAAAAACCTGTGAAAACTATTTCTGAATTCTTCAAAGTCCACAAGTTTTTCCCAGCCAGTAAGTAGCTTTATACGCACTGCAAAGAACATCTGCAAAGGTCGGCTTCCCGACCCCCTCAATTATTTAAAGGCAAAAATCATATTAGATACTGGATATATATATACACCTGTATACACGGTACTTATTTTTTTCGCAAGTAATTTGTATGATAGTCAATCTCCTTTCACTGATAATCTTTTTACAGAGGATTACAAGAAAATACATGTTTATTTAGCTTAGACAACAAATAAAAAGTGGGTGTTAAATAACGATGAATTTACGTCTCAAATTTTTAATACTCACCACTACCATCCCTTTTAAACTGCATAGCATTTCCAAAGAAGAAGCTTTTCTTTGGACCAGGTAGAGTTTCCAGTACTTTCATTGCATTTTTTGCCCTTTTCCATGCCATCAATCCCCACACCGCGAACACCAAAGGTACGCCAACGGACAGGGCAAGTATAAGTGGCCAAAATTCGGATCTTGAGGTCTCCATTGGTTTGATACTTTCAAAAGTTCCCTTCCAAAGCCTGTAAGTCTGTCCCTCTTTGAGCAGAAGTATGGATCGACTCGTTTACCGTGTCTTTTTGCTGCAAGAAACCGCCACAACGATCCACAAGTTTCTAAAAATGCCACTTAATGGCTAGAGAAACCGGGGTGGGGTTTTCTAAAGTGGCATCTGTCAGAACGTGCTGTCCAAGGTCCAGCATATGTATTTTTTTTGTCACGCAATTTTGTTCCATCGAAACATCAAGAATATATCAAGGTAAAAAAAAACAAACTTGGGGAATAAAAGAATAAAGAATTGATACAAACCAATGCCTTCACTTGAACACAACAAAATATATTCAGGATCACGCGAGATGGCCGCGCGAAAAATGATATCGATAGCAAGTACATAATCAATAAACAGATAAAGCAAAGCTGACATTGATTGACCTTGGCCTCGTTTTCGATAAGATTATGAGTGCTAGTTTATGGGCACGCTTTTTGATTGTTATTTATATCCTTGAATAGACTTAGATTATAGGATATTAGAGTGGACGGATCGTAAAAAGAGATACTGAAGTTCATAAATAAGATAGTTTCGCTCATCATGGATTACTTGTATGAATCAAAAAGTGTGGCCCGCATGAGCTCGTTTATTTGTTTGCCAATACTCCTGGTGTTATTGGGATTGTTCATATGGAAAAGAAAAATAGACAAGGTTAAGATGCTTGAGAAATTTCCAGGACCCAAGAAAAACTTTCTGTTTGGAAATACGCTCCAGTTTGCTCGAGATCCAAGTGGTGAGTGATTTAATACTAGCTGCTAAGTTTATACACAAGATTAGCTAGCTCGATCATCGAGCGTTTACCTTCGATCACGACCAAATGTAATCCAGCGTAAAATATGCACAGATAGTGGGCTTTATCATAAATAGTGGCGTGTATTCCTTCCCGTGAGAATAAAAGGCCAAAAGAGGTCGGCCGCCATGTTTGGTTGACATGACAAAATACATCAAGACCAAATGTCAAAGTAAACCAAAATGGCGGCTATGACGTCACATGCACGTACCCAAAGAATAGACCCCTTACACTGAGTCCCTCCAGGAATATTGTTCTGGGGGACAAAACAATTTTTTTTTTTTTTTTTTTTTTTTGCATAAGAGAAGACGCCCTATTGTTTCGTCGCCCAGAATAATTCCTCTAGGAATTTAATGCCAGGGGTTTATATACAGATGACTTTTTTCACTCACAATAATCAGGGTTTACACCGCTAACACCTTGGCTTTCAGAATAAACTGGTGGATGCCGGCAAGAGCTTTGATTTGAAGTTATCTGCCTGCTCTTTTTTTTTTCTTTTCCATTATAATAATAATAATATAGTTCATCTATTGGATCGCGGCCAGCCTAGCTACTAAGACCTCTGACAACTTACTCCAAATCTTTTTAGAATTCCATGCTCACAGGAAAACATATGTACCCCGATCACCCATTGCAGCCTCTCATAATAATGATGTTTCGTCCTCATATAATGCCATAATAGTATAGTATTCTTTGGGTGCAATTAGTTACCTCATAGCCACCATGTTGGTTGACAATCATAACCAAGCATTACTGATCATCTTGTTAGATCAACCAATTCAAGATGGCAGTTTTTTCATTGTTACAGTATTTACTGATCTTGAGGGAATTTGATTTTGAGTCTTGTCCATGGTTGCATGTACTCCAAGAATAATATCTCTACAGTATGTAAAACTAATGTTCTCTATTTTTACAAAATTATTGTAAAAACAGAATTCCGTGACCAGGTACTCAGCTGGTCCAAAGATTTCAAGGATAATGGCATGTTCTGCATCTGGCTTGGTCCGTTTAATCCATTCATATATACCTTCAAGCCAGAATATGCAGAGGTAAAATACATAAGAAATATGAAGATAAATGAAGGTAGATGTTGACTGCTGGTCTTTATTAGGTACTCCACCGTAGGAAACCCATTAGATGCTTTCATTTATCATTGTCCATACAATTGTAAATGCAATTTCTTACTGTGTGATAATATTATAATCTTGGTCCAAATGGGCTACTGACTTGTGTAGACCTGGTCTAATCGTTTAATAGCTTACTCATCTGATTTTAGTGCCAGCAGGGTTTTCCCTTATTACACAATAGAACAACAGAATATTTATATTTGTTTAATTAATGCTTTAACCTTGAGTTAATATGTTTAATTTTATATAATTATCTAATAAAATCTGTGTCATGGGAGTGTGAGGCTTTGACTAGTTTATGTGTATCTGCCTTATTGACCTAGAAAAAGGTTGTTTACTGGTAAATTTTGCAGATATTACTGAGCAGCTCACACCAGATCAGCAAATCTTACGAATATGTATTTTTACATCCATGGCTCGGCACAGGTAAATAATTAGACTTAATTAAATACATGTGGATTTCATAGTTTGGGTGGCATGGGTGGCATGGGTGGCATATTGTAGTGGCTTAGTGATGTACTCTCCTTTCACCGCTGTAGTCCRGATGCAAGCTCCGGCCCAGACTGGATCACATGTGAGTTGAGTTTGTTTGTTGTGTTGTTCTCTCCCTTACTTGCATGCCACAAGGGTTTTCTCCATGCACTCCAGTTTCCCTCCTCCGTAAAAATCAACATATATGCAAGTTGAGTTTTGTATGTTGTAAATATAGAATGTAGTGGTAGTGCGTGTGGAGGGAACCTCACAGAAGAGCCTCGTAGGAGTGGTGGTTTTACAAGAAAAGTTTAAGTTTAAGTTTATAGTTTGTATTTGCCTCTCTATATGCCCCTAGCTACCAAATGTACGATCATGTGTCTCTAAAATAGTAATGAAAATATTGAACAGCTTTATATGAGGTCCGATCCACTAATGACAAATCTAATAAACAACATTAATGGTTTGGACGGGAGGAGGGGGATCCCATACATAGCCTATACTGGATATATGATGTTAACATTTATCTATACTAGCATTTTCAATTTTTATATAGGGTATTAAATAATGTTTTGATGAATTTTCATCAAAACTTAAAAAAGTGAGTGTAGCCTCCAGAATGCGTACCATTATTTAAACACTACTATCAATACTGCTACACTATAATCTCACATTGGGTCACTTCCCTATTACTCACTTAACCACACCTAGTTCCTTCCCCCCCCCCCCCCCCCCCCTTTTTCCAAGGCCTATGGTATGATTTTATTACTCACATGATTTATTATTTTACCACAACAGTTTAACTTAATAGTACAGTCCCAGCATTACAGTAGACCATTAGACTTCATTATGGTGTCTTTGAGGTCTGCAGGTCAAAATAAAATGGGACTGAACTTTAAGTGTAACTGTTGACTGATGATTGACAGGTCTTCTTACCAGGTATGTCATTGCATTAATTACCATGCAATTAACTATTTCACTGTCGTTCTAACCCAGTACTCACTTTTGAATGTGCCCCTCAGTGTCACTAACTTGTCCGAGATATTTGTCTCGTAGTACCCTCCTCCTTCCCATCCTCCTCCTTTCCATCCTCCTCCTATTCCCCATCCTCCTAGTTCCACCCTAGCTCCACCTTGCCTGATATTTCAGGGTACCCCTCAGCATTCCTTACTTGTTTCTGGCACCTGGTCACATAGCATCCTCCTCCTTCTCACCACCCTTCTCCTCACCATCTTCCTCCTCACCATCCTACATGAAGCTCCATCTATACCCCAGCCCCCACTTTTCAATGTGCCCCTCAGTAACCCTAACTTCTCCCTCACGCCTTATGGCATATACATAGCATCCTCCTTAGCATCCTCCTTATCATCATCCTCCTCATCCTTCTCCCCCACCTCCTTCCACCCGGCCCTGATATCTGAATGTACCCCTAAGTATCTCTAACTTTTCCCTGGCCCCTCATCACATAACCCAACTCCTTCCAATCCTCCTACCATATATAGCTGATATATTACCAGGATAGCAGGGCCAACAGGACTGGAAGAAGCTCCCTCTCTTTTTACTAGAAAAACATCTTATTTTGTTTTAATTTGAGTTCTTTTTTGAAGAAAGAAAGAGATAAGTACACCCCCCCCCCCCCTAAAAAGTGCTCTGCTGCCCCTGAACACAAATTTCTCTTTACAGCAGTAATGACTGTAATATATTTAATAATCTTTCAGCACTGGAGAAAAATGGAAGAGGCGTCGCAGACAAATAACACCAACATTCCACTTCAAAATTCTGAATGAATTTATTCAAGTGTTTGAAGAGCAGTCAAAAATTCTTGTTTCTATTCTGAAGGTGAGACAAGGTCTAACATGGTGTTGATCTTATTTTATAATTGAGTGCACTTTCCATATTATTTTCTTCCAGTCTGAATGCCAGGAAGGTGCTCTAGATATTTTCCCTCGAGCCGCAAAATGTGCATTAGACATTATTTGCAGTAAGTAAATTAAGTTCAATAATGTCTTTTTAATTGGTTAGCTTATATTTAAAGATTGAAGAGCTGAAATTCTGACCTATTAGATAGTAATAAGTTCTAATGATCAGCTTAAATTACTGGGCGACTTGACTCTCTGGCCACTTGACCAGATTCCGAATCACCAGTACAGGTGGTAGGTGTGGTACATTTTTACATATTTAAATTTTTTTATTTTTTTCTCTCTTTTTCCCTTCATTCTTCTTTGTTTCTTCTATTTTATTTTATTTCGTCATATTTGAATATTAATTGTGTTCTCTTTTCCTTCTTTCTTCTTTCAATTGCTTTTTTTCCCTCTTTATTTCTTCCATTAATTTGTTTCTAATCACCATTATTATTTTTCCATTATATTGCAGTTTCATTCTTATTTCTTACTCTTGTTTCTTTCTTTCTTTTCTTCTTCCTTTCTGTGATTCATGTTTTCACTCCTTCTGTACGTTCCACTTTTCCCCTTATAGAGTCATCGATGGGTAAGAATGTTAATGCTCAGAGAGATGGCAATTCTAGATATGTTGCAGCTGTTACAGGGTAAATCATTCAATCTTTGTTATCATTTTTTCTGATTCTAATGTTCGTTTATACATTACTATTCACAACATTCCTAATGATAAGCAATAATGAAATAACTTACAATTTCGGTTCATTAACAGCTAAGTGTACATATGCACGTGAAGGACGCTAACTGGATGGCTATAAATAAGAAGTGGACCAGAAATACTCCATCCTTGCTCAGTTCCAGCGGAACACTGGTTGAAGAATAGGCCCACCCTCCCTCCCTCCAGATTCACTTGGGTCATATTCTCTTAACCAGTCCTAAGCCAAGCTGTTCCCAGCTTGGCTTAGACCGCTGATCAATATTTTCCCATTCCTTAATTCAATTGAGCATGAATGAGATTGTTGTAGAATAGATTACTATGTACACTCCCAAAGCAAATGTGGTTTAAACATTTACCATATCGATATTATACAAAAACTTTTCTTTACAAGTCTTACACTGGTTTTGCTGCAGGATCTGTGAGCTCATACAAGAACGTCAAAAAAGTCCCTGGTTTTGGTCTGATCTCATTTATAGCATCACTCCATCAGGACGCATGCAGCAACAGTACCTTGAAACTCTTCATGGCTTTACCAACAAGGTAACAATGCAGAAGTAACTCAATTTACCAATCACACCAGCGATCATCCTTACTCCAGGGTCATCACCTCACACGATTGCATTCCTAATAGATTCCCCCGGGGGGGGCTCTCCCCTATATTCATTATACGGGTACGTGCCGCCAAACAGGGTATGGTTTTCAGTGATTCTACTCTGGAACAGGGTGTATAAAATCGCGCTCGCTCTGGGACAGGGTATATGAAATCACGCTCTCTCCTCAGGGTAGCTATTTTCGCAATACCGGAACAGAGTATGGTTTTCAGCGATCTTGCTCTGGAACAGGGTATGAATTTCAGCGATTTTACTCTGGAGGAGGGTCAGGGTTCAGAGGGCTCAGCGGCACATCCCTACCCTAAAGGGGCAAGAGTCCCCCCCCCCCCCCCGGGAATAGATAGGGTTCGCTTTTTCGTGTCCTGCAGACACAACTTGAATTGGTAATTTGTTATTCTCCCTCTTGACTAGATGTACTGTTAAAAGAAACCTCTGTGAGGAGCAGTAAGTAAATTTAGATATTGATTGTATTTTGTTTATCGTGCAGGTGATTGACGAGCGTCTGTTAGAAAGGAAGTCTTCAGCAGGACAAGAGGAAAGGGAAGTAGACGAGTTCACTGGGAAGCGTAAGAAACGTCCATTGGCTTTCCTCGATCTGTTGCTTGATGCCTTTGATGATGGACAGATCGATAGAGAAGGCATCCGTGAAGAAGTAGACACATTCATGTTTGAGGTATATATTTGAAGAATCAGTAACATTTTCACTGAATCATGAGTAACATTTTCACTGAAAATGTTACTCATCATTATTTGGATGCAGTTACTTTTAGTTAATATTGGTTTGGTTTCAATGCTATTTTGTTATATGATTAGACATAGACGTTTCTGATTTGTCTGTTGAAATACTCTGTGTCGTGGATAATTATTGTGTATACCAACAAAATGTACATTTCGTAAATATAAAGTTGATACTAAGGGATGGACCATCAGGGGGGGGGGGGGGATTTGGGTTGCATTAAATTATGTTGCACGATATTTATTTTTTCGCAACAACCCCAGCATGCATTTGTGTGTGTGTGTTTGCTTCATATTTCTTTATTGAAAAGATATTTTTGGGGATTTACGCAAACACCCCTCCCCCACCCCCCTAAATTATCTAATGGTCCGTCCCTAAAATCCATGTTTGACGACATTTTCACGACAGGGTCACGACACAACTGCTGCTGCTATATCGTGGACCATACTTTTACTGGGTTTACATCCTGAAGTACAGGATAAAGTACAGCACGAAGTGGACGAGTTCTTTGGTAAGGTGCATGCGTAGTTCATTTGGTTAGTTTGCGGCCTTCGGAGCTAGAGTTCCATCGTTCGATCCTAAGACTGAATCTACACCTCTGTTTCAACTTCTCTCTAATCCGTGTAGCTTCGGCTTTGAATACTCTTAAAACAAGGCACTTATAAAGAGAAGGGGTAAAGTGCGCACCGTCGGCTTCCTAGGATACCAGCCGAAGGAACTACCGACGTCAAATATAGTTACTTTTACCTTTTTGCAATATTTTCAGTGACCAGAGTGCAAAGAGCCTTTGCATATATTTCAAGAGTCTTGAGCGAAGATCCACGTTGTCATTTCTGCGCATTCCTGTGGACGCGCGCAGAGATTACACTCGTCTTTACTGAATGTAGAGGGAAAGGGAACGCTCGCAGTCCATTTTTTGGGGTGGGGATTGAATACTTTGTTTTAAATATAGAATAGCTCCATCAGTATTTTATTACAATAAATATATTTTTTAAAGTAATCTTGAAAAGCAACTTGATAGAAGACATCGGCTCCATAAGTACTGAATATAAATATAAATATAAATATTCTTAATATGTAGAATCTCGAGCAGAGGAACTGACTGTTGATTCGTTGAAGGATTTGAAGTACTTGGAGTGCGTCATTAAGGTAAGCTGGACCTGTTTTAGCCAAATGCTTACATTTTATTGAATTCTAACAGTGCTCATTGATGAGTGATACTTTCTACACAATAAAGGTAGTAATGCAAGCATTTTCTTTTGATAAGAACATTGAGAATGTTTTACATCATGGTTATCAGGGGCGCTTACCATTTACCCGGAAAAACCGGAAATTCCTATAAGAAGACAAATAGTACGTGTCATTCCGATCGGAATGTCTCGGAAAACTCGGTCTTCCGATTGAAGTAATCCACTTTTCCCGCTCTTTTTGGTTCTCGCGGTAGACGCGTGTACCATTTGTTGGAAGTCAAAGTTTCCCGCTCTTTTTCCATCCGGATGGGTTAGTTTTAGCTTTTTAGCCTCCTCCGCAGGCTACCCCATTTATTCTTCGTTGGGATTCCTTTGTTAAATTTTATGGCAGAGAAGAACTAGGGACGAGAGAGGAGGAAGAGTGGGACGAGTGGTAGGCATCCAAGGGCACGTATATTTTGTATCACTTATATCAAACGGTCTTCACTTTATTTTCTTTCGTAGGAAAGTCTTCGCTTGTATCCATCAGTCCCGTTCATTGCAAGAGAATTATCAGAAGACCTAACTATTGGTACGACAATTTAAACCAACTTTAACGGATTTTTATTCTTTTTATTATCGCTACATGGGTCTATTACCCAAGTATGTAACTCGTCCACAGGGAAGACAGGCATCAAAGGCGCAAAACCCCAAAGTGAAATTATTTACACTTCCGGTTGATAATCGTCGTCGTTGATTTTGAAAATCTTAGATCTGCTAGTAACCCTTAAAGGTCGCCGCAATTTGAAAGGCCTACATTTGGTCTGGCAGGTGCACCAAATTGAAACTATCGGTGTTATCGCTATATTGTACTGTGAATCTTACTCTTCACAGATGGAATACCAATACCAAAAGGAACCACAGTAGGCGTGGCACAAGTTTCTCTGCATTCCAACCCAAATGTCTGGCCAGATCCTGAGCGATTCGACCCAGACAGGTTTTTACCTGAAAATAGCGAAGGTCGTCATCCCTACGCTTATGTACCCTTTTCGGCGGGACCTAGAAACTGCATCGGTAAGTTTTCTAAGACAAATTTTATCGAAACAGTAACCTCGGTTTTAATAACACTAAGAATGATAAAAAGAAGCACCAAAGAAAAACGTTTGCGCATGCGTGCATTTTAGCACGTTTTCTAAGAATTTTGAAGAGATTGAGGGTTGTATCGTCGTGTACGGGAATTGTCAGGGGAATTCTATTCAAATTCAAATTTCGAGTAATCGGCTAGTAGTCGTACCCTACGATAGCATAAATTAAACTATAATAAATATTTATGTACACGCGCTGATGATACATCGTTTAAATATGACTAAAACATGAGACCACCCAACCGAATTCACTTCGTGGTCTAGTGGTTAGGTTTAGGGTTAGGTTTAGGGTTAGGGTTGGGGTTGGCATTGTAGTAGTTCTTTGGTGCCGAAGGTACCGAGTTCGATTCTTGGTGTCTTCACTTAATTTTTTTTCTAAGTGAGGAGAAGCAAAATTTCCCACTCGTGTGTTCGGAAACCTATGACGTACTTCGTTAATCCGTACACGACGATAGTACCTGATTGAGTGAGAAAATAAATGTTTGTTTCCTCCAAGTATACTAAAAAGTTCGAGAGTATACTTTTGTCAGACCAAGATACTGTATTAACAAACACAATATGGATTAGCCTAAAGTTTTAAGCATGGACACTAAGTTCTATTTTGTAAAGTCCAATTTATAAGGCATGTTTGAAAGTTAACTTTACACATGTTTTGACTAATTTGCATACGGATTCAGAGCATGCGCAGACGTTTTTCATTCGTGTCGCTATTTCTTCGATCTTGGAATGGGACCTATCGCGTATTATCTATCACCGTTCGCCCCTTTAACCTTTTTTGAAATAGCTGTATTTCGTCGATTAGGATTCCCCCGGCAGTGTCGCTGAATCATCGCCAATCAATTGCCCTATTTCACTATGACGTCACTTCAAAACAACCTATTGTTTAAACGCAAAGGATCATGGTCGTCGGTCAAATCAACGCAAATTCACCGAAAATTTTCTAAAACCCGTATCAATCCACGAAGAGAAGTAGAATAGCCAGCAAACGCTTATAATTTTTTTATTACATATTTACACATATTATATCTGAAAACCAGGCCATTTTAGATTAAACTGTTTCGCTAGGAGCAAATTTTGTTGAATTTTCTATTGGATTTGGCGATTCTATCCCCCACATAAACAAGCAGTGACGTCATAGTGAAATAGGGCAATTTCAGCTCATTTTTTCTTAAATATTTAATTCAGGTCAGCGGTTTGCTATCCTGGAGGAAAAGGTCGTGTTGGCCAACATTCTTCGTCACTTTAGCGTGAAGTCCGAGCAATCACGTGATCAAATCAGGGTTTGCGCTGAATTGATCACAAGGCCACAGAATGGGATCTTCGTCACTCTAACCCCAAGAAACTAAGCAAATTTATTCTTACAAGTGTATGAACACGCGGTTTGTTTCCAATTGAATGCCTTTGTAACCTGAGAAAACAGACGTCCTTTCGCCCATTGCCTCGCCCCGCGCCAAAGCGGCAAAAAGATGTCTGTTTTCTCATGTTAATATTACGATAAACTTTATTAAAAGAGAGTGACGCAATAACCCAGTGGTTTATCTAACTTACGGCTTTTGTTTTTAGCCTGTGTAAGAAAAAAGAAAAGAAAAAAAATAAAAATACACTGAGAAAATTATTCCACTAAATTAGATAAAGTATATCATCCACACCTTTTTTTCCAAAGCAAAAATTGTTCTCATTGGTATTAAATATCTCTATTCTATCTTATTGATTACAAGCGAATCGATATTAATTTGTACGTAAATGTTATAAAATTGATAAGCCTTATATCTATCACGCAAATGTAATTCTACTTCTGATAAACACTCAAACAAATACGGCTTCGATACACGAACTGATCATAACATAACCTAGATTTTTTGCCTGGATTGTATTAGCTTGCAGACGTTGCTGGTTGAGAACGGGGAGGATTGAGGCAAGTCATGGGCGGCCTGTTATGTTGTTACACTAGACCGGCTGTCCGTACCTCAAACTCCGTGCTTCTCTTTATTATTATGACTTAAATATGAAATATCGTAATAAAGGGTAGAAATAGTAATGTTGTTTGTTCTTTTTTTTTCTCCCAGCTCTCACAGGAAAGATTACAATAATATAGCTTTTTTAGACGTATTATTAAAAAAGTAAAAGAGTGAAAAGCGAGAGTGCTTTGGAATATTGACTTGACTGTTCTATAGATTTGTCAGGGTTCGCACTGCTGCTTGAATTCCTGGTAAACTCCTGGAATTAGGAAAATTTCTTCCAGGGCCCTGGAAAAGTCCTTGAAAATTTCATTTTTTACACCAACTCCTGGAAAGGTTCTTGAAATTTCTATTGGTATTAAGGTGCTGACACACGGTGCAACATTGCATGCAACATTGCACGCAACAGGACTGTTGCGGCGTGTGTCTACCCCAAACTTGTTGCACGCAACGTTGTATGCAATAAATCTGAAGTTGAATCGCGCTCTATTCTTGCAACATTGCGCGCAACAAATTTCATCACGTGAACATGGCTCCAACATTACCTGCAACATTTTGAAATTTCCAGCCAATCACCTTGCACCAAATTTATAACCGCTTACCAAATATCTTAACATAGCAGCCTGACACAAGCGATGTTGCGTGATTTTGTTGCAACTTGTGTCACCCCGATTCAAATTTGTTGCTTGCAATGTTGCGTGCAATGTTGCACTGTGTGTCAGTACCTTTTGGCTAAATTAGGCTGGAATTTTATAATCTCCTGGTTAAACCCTGATTTGTAACTAACTGAATTATATATTAGCTGGTCATGAAAAGCTTCTGATTGCTAATGTGGTGGTTGGTAATTATAGCAAAAGTCTCAGTACTTAGCTGAATTCTGCTTCGGTTCTTTCATAGAAAGACAACTAACATGTTATTGATTTGAATACCATGATGCTTGGCTTTAAGAAGTAAGGGTGAATGCAAACTAGCTACTCGGATGTTATGTGATTTCCTTTGTGTATTGATTCTGCCATCCGTGTCATCCATCTATAATGAATCAAGTAATATATTTGATCAAAATGATTAATAAGCATCGCCAGCAGCAAGTACTAAGTAAGCATCGCGAAAGCACGCGGGGCGGGTATGGTAAAGTGGGAATCAAGCACGCCAGGTGGTATGCGTCGCCTCTCACCAACGTGACCCAGGTTCAAATCCTGGGATCATAAGTGAATAGAGTTGTTTGTTTGTTCTCTTCTGTGCTTCGAGAGTTTTTTCCGGGTTTCCTCCCTCCTACAAAGCATTATGGTAGTGGGAGTCAAATGACGCCATCACGCAAGCGTCTTATTCATGGCTGCGCTGCGTGACAAGGGTCTAAAGAAAAACATTTTCTTCAGAATGCATTCAAAAACAAGTCCTACCTATCTCGGTCATTTTCCGTTTCTGCAGAAAAGTGGTACGTCCTTAGCGAGTCATTAGGAGGACTGCCATAAAAACAATAGTGTTTGCCACGTTTATCTCCCATCTCGATTGTGTAACCAAGTAACTTCGCAACCCCCAAGGCAGTGGTATTTGACATATCAGAGTAGTAATACAGGTAGCCGTTCTTCAGGACACAGTAACGGCGCTTCCAGTTCTTGATGTGGTGACCCTTTTTTGACAAGTAGCCGTGGCACTCGGGGTCTTTGATGGATAGAGCTGGGATACTGACGTTGTGGACGTTACCCTCTGAGATTTGGAAACTTGACTATGACACAAAAACAAGTTTGTTATTCGTGATTGATGCGGGGTCTTTTGGGAGGAGGACGGGTGGTCAAACTACAAAAGGTTTTTTTACTTCTTGACCAGGAATCGAAGCACCGGGGACTTTTACAATAACTGTCGGTTTTCACAGCCGCCATGTCGGATGAATTTAACAAAAGATTCGTCATTAGTCTCTTTTATTATATCATCCAACATGGCGGCCATGTCTTTTGTTAATTTCCTTGGGAATAACTGAAAACCAACAATTGCTGGGTTTCACATTGGAGGCGTACATCCATTCCCATAAGAATAAAAGGGCAAAAGACGTGTCCGCCATGTTGGTCGACATAACAAACGAACCCAACCCCATTTTTTACAGCCAATAAAAATAGCGGTCACATGCAGCCCAAAAATACCTACCCCATCAGGCGCGACTTTATTTGCTGCAGTCATAAGTCCCACCATCCATTCTCTCATTTCATCTTCATTGCTGGCGCTAAGGTGGTAGCTTCTTGCACCTCCTTTATCCAACTTAAAGCAGTATTTTCTGCTGTCCTCGGGTGCCTTGGTGATGGAATAGTTACAAAGGACTATAACTCCACAAGGCACTTTGTCTTTAGAATGCTTGTAATAGTACAAGCAATTATCTCCCTTGAGCACAAACCTGCAACAAACGAGAAAATGTGACTCTTCTCTTGCACAACCATTTTACCAAGTTCTAAAAATCAAACCACTTGCCTAACACTGATTTTCATCGGAATTTTGCATGAATTGTACGCTTACGCTTTTTCTCTTGCAACCATTCTACCAAATCCTAAAACTGACCAAATCAACTGACCTATCACTGATTTTATAGGGAATTTTGCATGAATTGTACACCTTTCACTGATATCAACTACACTCGATCTACAGTCCAGTATTGTCCATTAGTTCACCAAAAGTCTCCTGTAGCTCAGTCTTAAAGCATCTGCTAGATTTTGGAACGACATGGGTACATTTTCCTTCAGGAATTCTGCGGTTTTTGTTTTGTTTTGTTTTGTTTT
>NW_022260069.1:185820-200064 GCF_009602425.1 Actinia tenebrosa
CCCCCCCAAAAAAATTATGCTAGCTTTGCAAGTCCAAACAAGAAAAAAATTCCAGAAATATTCTAAACGCTCAAATGATCAAAACAGTAATCATCCGTCCAACCACAACACATCACGGTTGCACGTTTTTTAGAATAATTAAATGGCACTGATGCCAATTATTGGGGAAAAACTCGTCATCAATAATGGCCACCGCAAGTACAGCAGTGGCGCAGCTCAACAAATGTCGAACTGAAAATGTAACGTGTATACACTCAATTGAAGAATCGTTGTCGGGTTCAGAAACATAGAACATAGAAGCTGAGACCGAAATGGCACATGAGAAGTACGTTATTTCAATGCATGCTGTGACCGGCGACCCGTGGCATCATCTACTGTTTTTAATACACGTTTGGCATTCTAAACCGACTGCATGGATGGCGCAAATGAATAAATTATAATATAATTATGCCATTTCCCATGTGCCATTTCGGTCTCAGCTTTTATTTCATATGTTTATGAACCCGACAACGATTCTTCAATTGAGTGTACAGTCCATGTATTACCCTGGAGCACAGCTCTAGCCAGTTTGAATTGGTTAGAGTTTTTTTTGGAAGGATGGAGGTAAAAAACTGGCGGGCCGGAAGACCCCTCGGATTTGGATTGAAAGAGAAACAACCACATTAGCTCACATGGGGGCGACTGGGATTAGAATATGGCATATTGAGAGAGCCCTCTTTACCTGAAGTTTCTCCGATGACGCCGTCTGTATTATCTGATAGGTCCTTCTTAAACTCCTGCTCAGATATCGTCGACGAGTCTGATCCAGTGCGGTTTCTATCAACGTCTAGTAAACTGGATTTACTCTTCATGGAAAAGTCACCGGAGGATGTATCAAAAGTATCATCTTCACCGATGTCTGACTTGGAATCTGTATCTATTCCTTCATCAGACAGTGCTGGTGAATCCGGTCGACCATGGTGGTTATCATCATCTAAACTATCTAGAGAATCAAGACTTTTACGTTCGGAAATTCCACTCTCGTCTGTCATAAGTATTTCTATTTCTGCTGCTTTCCTATCAACATCGTCATCATGCACCTCGGGAGATCTTTCTTTGCTTCCCTCTTCCTTGGCATCCTCAGGTTTTCCGTTTACACCCTCGTCTTGAGTGACACCCTCCCCTACCTTAGGATCGGGTTTTTCTTCATTGATAATTGTCTGGTCAAAAACCTCTAGCTCACTGCACTTCTGAGAAGACCCACCATTTACAGATGTGTCCTCATTAACTAGATTGCTGGTTTCAAGACTGTCATCCTTCTTCTCTTCGACGTTTGCATTCTGACTGCTTTCTGCAATTCCATCAGCACTTGGTTTTGAAGGATCATCTTCCTGGACACTTTCACTACCAGTATCCCTAACATCATCTTCACTGTACTTTGTCGTTACCTCTGTACTTCTCTCTGCTTCAATATCTTTAGCTTCATCAACACTATTTGTATTATTCTTTTCTCCACTCGTTTCCTTCTCGTCGTCTCCCTTGCATTCGGTTGTAACCTCTGTATTTACGTTTCTTTCAGTGTCTTCATCTGCCCATACAGTTTCTTTATCCGTGTTTTCAGTTAGCTTTGGTACACTTTCCTTAGCATCGTGGTCTTTCTCTTCATTCACGGAGATAGTCATCCCTTCTTCCTTAGCGTCTATAAAAGTATCATCACCACTCTCTACGACATCAGAAGTACTTGAAGCGTTATCTTGTTGAATGCTGTGTTTTGGACCCTCAGAAATCATTAAACTTAGCTGCTTTTCAAGATCAGATAGTTCATCTACAGCTTCTGATAAGCTCTTGCTAGGGTTTCTTTTACCTTCCTCAGGTAAACTCTCTTCATTCTCATTTTTCAGTTCAACTGTTTTTTCCTCATTTTTCAGTTCAACTGTTTTTTCCTCATTTTCTTTTATTGTTGCTTCTTTTTCCACTGTATTATCAACATTAATTTGCTCTTTGTCTTTCTCTATTTCAGTAGTATTATTTTGCTTGTGGTCCATGATAGCAGCGTCTTTTGTTATATCCATAAAAGTATGAAATAGCTCATTTGCTTCTTGTTCTTCACTTATCTCATTTACTTGTGGCTCACTTAAAGCCATAGCATCAGTAATAAGTTTGTGTTATTTTCACATTTGGCTCAAAATGTTGAGGTTTAAATCTGTTGAAGAAAAATTTAAACAATAATTCACTCTGGTCTATTGAATCTAAAAAAATGCCAATAATTGTTTGAAAAGTCAATAATAAAACACCATGGCCAACCATGCAAGTCAGTAAATGAAGATAACCACAATAAACATAAATAGATTGATTCCAAGATGTGATGCTCATTGTATTGCTTTATCAATTTTATGGATGCAAGCCAAAAGTAAATTCCATACTCACTACAATCTGTCAGTGTATCATATCAAGAAAAAAATATAAATTTGGGCTGTAAACTGAAAGCAAGAACAAGCTTTAAATTTGCCACTCAAAAAAATAAAATAAAAAATAATGAAGATTTGATTGACTTGATTTGGATTACCAAAAGGCACAAAATTAAAATATCTATTCAGGAAACTCATTATTTTATTTAGGTACCTATTTTCTGATTTCGATATATAATTTTATCAGGGACGTAGGAGCTGACAAGGAGGTTAGGGGAGGGAGGGGGCTATAGCAATTAACAAATAACAATGAAATTATGGTAGATAAGTCAATCATATAATATATTTTATTGGTAAAGCATTTGCCAATAAGCAACTGAAGTAGACCAGATTAGCTAATATGTATCTTTTATTTCTAACACTTAAGAATGCGGTAGCCTTTGTTTATCACAGTCAGCTATACTTGCTGTTGACCTTGTTTTGAATGCACATGCCTTTTCATTATAGCCTCCCCCCCCCCCCCAACTAAAAATTCTGTTCCAATGTCCTACCTTGTTTATATATTTTAAAGAAGTGGTTCAAATTATTTGCTCAGCTACACTTATGATATTCACAGTGATAACAATCAGTGGTATCATAAAAATATAAAGTGAATTAAGGATGTTTTTAAATCTAACATCACTCATAAATAATAATCTTCCCTTCCCATTGACCCTTTTAAATATCTTGAATATGAGGCTAAAATGTTAGCAAATAAAACTTTCAATCAATAAAAAGTTTAATTTAACTCTTTTGTATTGTCGTTTGGCCTTTATAATAATTTTGAGAAAAGCCTGTCTGTGCCAACCATTAGAATTAAGACATACTCTCTATAGTTAGTATTCAAAGTCTTTTAAAAACAGTTCCAAAAAGCCAAATATTGAGACTTAAAGAACTGACTTCTTCCAATTAGCACCTTTTCAGGAGAGAAATCATTGCCTGTTGGATTGTAACAATCAAATGTTACTTTTCTTCTTTAATTTGTACCTGGTAAAGTCTAATCGCTACGCAGCATTACATTTCAACTTGCTGGCTAGTTTTATGGATGACTTCGTTTTTTTATTATAATAAATATTATTATAATAAATTCATATATAGTTGGAAAACATTGCATTAATCATATTGCGTGAGGTAGGATTAACAGTTTATAGTGGACTAACTTAAAAGGAATCGATCATGGTCATAAATGTACTATTTGTAAAACTCACGTAATAAATGTACTTAAACTATGATCGTTATTGAAAGATTGAAAGTATTTATAGCTTCTTGGATAATTGATTACAGCACCATACAGTTTAAACGTACTCAACTTTGTCGTAGCTAGCTGATAAGAAATAGCTCCGTCAAGTCAACTATCTAACCACAAGTAAGGCATATAATAAAATTGCAAAGAAAGAAATCAAATTTGATATCCTAGCCAAAATTAGTATTCGAAGAAAGGTTGGCAAACTATTCATCAACATCATGATCATGCAAATAAAACAAGCTTCCGATCCGAGCCTCGAGCGCTTTAAGGAAATTTTTACTTCAAGAAAGCTAGGAAGCAAATACGGCATAAGTTACTGAAACCTATGAGTTTTTGGGAGCGAATTTCACTTTAACATCAACATGAAAAATTAGACATAATAAGAATGGAAATTTGCTTCAAGAACTGAATATTCTAATGTACTAAGCTTTAATTAGTTATGTGGTCAACGAGTCTAAGCATAGTATAAATCTTAAAATATCATCAAGGAGATATATTTCTTTAAAATAAATTAAGAATATTCAGTTTCAAAGTTGCCTTTTAGCATAGCTAATACGAGAAGAGATAAGTGAATGTAAGCATATATCAAAATGGCTTACCTACACGACTCAATCTTGAAGTTTAATTTACATTTCAATGTAATCGAAAACTCCAGAACTTTGGTGACTTTGGTTCTGCCGTCACGACCTTGACTTCGCAAAAGTTTAGCGTCTTACAGAAACGCATTTACTTGATCAGTTAGCAACAACTGAGACAGTCTTTAAATTTGTTTATCACAATGGAATAGCCTTGCTAGTGATTCAGTCGGTCTGCCAAGCACGAAGGTATCTTGTTTACCTTGCGTAACAGACGTCAATCAAAATGGGATGGGCAAGTACCGAGTAGTCTAAGTAAGACCGGAAGTAGGACATTTTGAAAGAACTTCTTGGTATCAAGACTAGTTACATAGTGAATTCACGGGCTACATACCACTGGTATATGATAGTGATAAAAGGCACTCTCCTCAGACCTTCCTGCGGAAATGACATGAAAACATAAAATAATTCATTGATTGTAGTTTCTCTTTTGGGTTACCTGTGTTACGAGCCAAACGATACAAACCACAGGGAATCCATTTGGCAACGCACGAAAGCAGAAAAAGTGCGAATGAAGAGCCATTGCTGTCTTCTCAAAATTGGGTTCTACTAATACAGTTAAGGAAAAGTGTTGCGGCAAGTTATATAATATTTTCTCAAGGTATATTGGCTTTATTTTTCTTCTAGCTTTCCCCAGGCCTCCTCATCCAGCGTCACTTCACGGCAGCCATGTTTGTTCTCGGGTTTGGATTTTGACCTCCGTGCCATCATTCTCTTTTAGATTATTACATTCATTTTACAGCTTTTAGTTTCAATGTTAAGGATATCGAAGAAAGCTTCATTAACATCATCATTAGTACGATGCTTTAGCACCACAACGCATTTATTAAGAAGGCAACGTCTAGTAATACTTGGTACTGGATGGGGTAGTTACAGCGTACTCAAGCACATTAATAAGAAGCTATTTGACGTCGTAGTTGTAAGCCCAAGAAACCATTTCCTATTTACGCCATTATTATGCAGTACAACTGTCGGAACTCTTGAGTTTCGAAGCATCATTGAACCAGTTAGAAACACTGGGTTCAGAGATGAGCACGATTTCCAACTCGCTGAAGCAACTGCTCTTTTTCCAAAAGAACGAAAAGTTGTCTGTAAAAGTACCCTGAATAACGAAGTTGTCGAATTTAATTACGACAAACTGGTTATAGGTGTGGGGGCAGTGAGTAACACGTTTGGGGTTCCAGGTGTCTACGATCATGCCTTTTTCCTCAAAGAGATTGCAGATGCAAGGAAGATTAGAAATCAAATTCTTAAGAACTTCGAGCTCGCAGTGCAGCCTGGGATATCAGAGGAGGACAAAAGGCGGCTGTTGCATTTCGTGATAGTAGGGGGAGGCCCTACAGGAGTAGAATTTGGAGCAGAGCTATATGATTTTGTAAGACAAGATGTAAATCGCCTATATTCCCATGAGAAGGTAAATGTGAGGGTAACTTTGATAGAAGCTCAGCATATATTACCGTCGTTTGATGAGAAGCTAAGGACATATGCAGAGAAAAAAATGAAACAATGCGAGCAGTTCAAGTTACTTCAAAGTAGTGTAACAGAAGTTCATCAGGATGGTGTAACCCTTAAAGGTGGAGATAAAATCCGTTGTGGTCTGGTTGTGTGGTCTACAGGGCTTGCACCGAGGTCATTCACAGGTAAAGTATAATATGTATGACTCAAGTGTGGGTTCAGGATGTTTGAGAAGGAAAGGGGGGGGGAAGGGTCAAGATAATGGGTATAACAATAGAAACAGTTTATAAATTATTTACTCCTTTCCATCATGAGTTCAGTTCCCCTACAGGTATGCGGGTCATGTACAATGATATAATTATATTTAATAGATAATCCAAAATTATAAAAAATCTCCTTACCTATGAATAGAGCCCAGGCACGTGTGTTCAACAGATATATATCAGCGGACTATTGGAAATAATGTGTTCTGATTGGCCAAGCTATTTATAGTCTATTTTCTATAGTCTGTTATGGTAAAGACAATACTGGGGCACACCAGAATAAGTGTGCTAAGCCCCCAGTGAGAATACAGAGGTTGGCAATTTGCTCACAGTTGTTCCAAGATCATCCTTAGCTTTATAACTTTTGGACTGAAAGTTGGGTCCTGGTCATATGCCGCACTACAGTCAGTAGTATGTGTTTTCTGTTAGGCAGCATTTTTACATGTCCCTACATTTAGTCACCAGCAAATTGTCGGGGGTAACCTGACAAAACAACCTGTGACAGCCTTCTGATTCAAGTAATTGTTTAATTTATAATGACAACCCTCCTTCAATCCTTAGCTATCCCTCTCTCATCTGGGGCTAGCCTCATTGGGAGTACGAGTCCGTTCACTCTGCCCCTCATGTAGTTTACGTGTATCCACTCTCTTTGGATTCCATTTTTTTTATTTATGTAATCTGCATGGAAGTCACTAATAAATAAATAAATAATCTGGTGTACACCAGCAGTAAAGCTGTTATGTTGTTTATTTGGTATTCATTCTTTTAGCCTAAATCATTTCTCAATTTTTTATGATTTTCTTTACAGCATCTCTTGACTTACCTAAAAACAAGGCCCAACAGCTGCTAGTTGATGAGTGTCTTCAAATCAAAGGTGTTGAAGATTCATCATTATTTAGTGTTGGTGACTGCTCCTTCGTGGAACCTAATCCATACCCTTGTACAGCCCAGGTTGCAGAAAAACAGGGTCTTTACCTTGCCAAGTCTCTAGCTCTTTATGCCGAGGGGAAAAACTCTGAGGTAAAGCCTTTCTCCTGGAGTAACCTTGGCATGCTTGCTTACCTAGGTGGGTATCAGGGCTTGGCAGATTTTCCAACAAACAAGCTCCAGGGGTTTAAATCATGGCTCCTTTGGAGATCGGTTTATCTTACCAAACTTGGGAGTTGGAGAGCAAGATTCCAAGTTCCTTTTGACTGGACTAGAACTTTCATCTTTGGAAGGGATGTTTCTCAGTTTTAGCTTGGTATTTTAGCACTGTATACGTTCTGCACCGACTATTAATTTGAAAAAATAAGACTGCATAATTTTCATGTAAATATTGTAAACGATGTAATATTATCTATGAGCCTTTCAAAATTAAAAACAAACCACACCCTATGTCTATTGTTTAAGGTTGGGTTTGAATTTCGATGGAAAACCTGTCTCGGGTTTTAAATTTAGCATTGATACTAACAGGGGAGAGCGGGGCTGAATTCAAAACCCGGGACAGGTTTTCCATCAAAATTCAAACCCTCCATCAAACATTAAAAATAGGGCTGGGTTGTTTTTTAAACCAGTTAAAACACACGTGCTCGGATTTGCATTGAAATTCAATGCAAACCCTCGCCCAAGCGTTTTAACCTTTATATAATGATAATGTCATAATGTATAATTATACGATAAATCTAATCAAGATTATAAAGATAAATTTAATTAATGATAAAATTTAATTAAGGACATATACGTCAATATTTCTCAAAATTATCTGGGATGGGAGGCTAACATGAAAATGCAGAAAAGATTATTCTAGCATCTTGATACAAGCTTAAAACCATACAGCCAAGTAAATAATCTCTTTCAGATCCTTTTTTCTGAGGGGGGGGTGTATGACTTATTCTCGTCTTGTATAATATATATCATCCGTTCCAACTACACAATCCCAGACTGGGGACAATCATCTTACACGACCACTGTTTAAATTAAATAAATTTCAGTTTATTTTACAGCTAGAATTTTTTAACTTTATTTCGAAAATTGAAACCACAAACACATATCAATACGTTTTTTTTCCTTAACTTATACGCTAACAATTTCCAAACTCAAAGGCTATGACTTTAGTGTGATACTCCTTGGACTTGATGAGATCCTTTTTCGATAGACGACTAAACAGAGTAAACTTTGGAATCGTTACAAAAGCGGATGGAAAGCGGATTTCCACAGGCATCATCGTTAGGACTCTTTCTTTGGAAATTTTTTCAAAACGACCTATCTACATATATAAGAAATGCAAATTTAACCATGTATGAAGACGACCATCAGCTATACACTACAGGGAAGGAGGTATCTACTCTAAAAAAAATTCTAGCAAAGGAAAGCAGAAAATGCACTGTACTGGTGCATGTATAACAACTATCGAAAAATTTTGGCCAACCCTGAAAAGCTCCAACTACTTATGGTCAAATCATTAGACTAAGGCGTACGGGGAAGGAAAGAAACAACTCTCTGCCAGCACAGGAAGCCCAGTATAGGAAAAAGAAAAGAGCAAAGAGGCGCCTGTGGAGGAAGCTAGAGCACGCATACCTAGAGATAGATGGACAAAGAATCAAGACAACCGAGAAAATTAAACTTTTTGGAGTGCACATCGTAACTTATAGCCCCTGGCTAAACGAGGCGAACTGATGTTTCCAGAAACTTTTACCGCGCGCATGTTTCCCCGAAGTTTAGCTACGAATTCGGAGTCAGAAGGCATTAGACGACATGTTTAAGCCCTTTTGATTGACGTCCAAAAAACATCATATTGAATCTCAGCGCAAATTCTGTTTGGAATAAAAAGTGCATTTATGCTCCGATGCCACTTTCATTCATTTTCTTCATGTCAAGATGTGCAAAAGTACGTTTAGAAAACACCAGAGAAAAAAATAATCAGCCAACCACAATCACCAACATTGTTAACTAGTTACGGTAAAATCCTTATTAATCCCCTGGGCCTTTTCATTGCAGGATACAGTGTCATCCAGGTGATATAAGCACGCAATTCTTTTTTTTTTTTTTTTTCAGTCACAGCAAAATGCTTCTTTTTTTTTTTCAGTCACGGCAAACATTTCCAAGTATTTTCTATTATCTCTAGTCAAAACGAAACATTTTTCAACAACAACGACGAAAATGTGCATTTTCTATAAGATATTTGGTGAATCATTGAAGAGTTTAATTTATTTTCTGTATTTTCGAATAAAAGCTGTCGTTAATTGGACCAAAAAATTTGGGGCTAGGAATATTGAGCTACGAACAAAATGATTGCTTTGCTTGGGCTGAGAGAAAGCAAACCACCTCGATGTTGTAGCTGGAAACACCAACAGATAGGATGTTACAAAAATATACTTTCGTATATATACTTTTTTTTTCTTTTTTGTTTTGTTTTTCTTTTCTTTCTACTGATAATTCATGCATTAGCAACAGAATTTCGTGCCAAGTTTCAAGGGTGCAAAGCCTATAGCACAACATCACCATGAGTACAACTGAATAAGTCTTTGAAGTTCAATTAAAGGAATAATTATTAAAGGAAGGATGTCTTTATTTATTTATAATTAGTTTGTTAGTTGTGTTTTGAGTCGCATCGTGGTAATAAGAATAAATGTGGAATAAATCAATATTTATTTAGTACGAAATTTGCAAAATTACATATGCTAAACTACAAGAATACAGAAAATTGGTACAATCCACATGCATCCCAAACAAGGTTCCTGTGTATGGTTTATAGTATAAGGGGGTTTTGTTTAGGTGCCGGGTTTCAAAAAAACTCACCAAACGGCACCAAATCGCGCTGAAACCTCGCAAGAAGTTTGAACGAGGTACAAGCAACGACTGTATCAAGTTTTAAAGCAAATTGTTCAGTGAAACATATCTTTGCAGTATCCGCTTCATGATAACTCCCGTCCGTACGTTCCCTTATTCAACCATATCACACAGGAACCTTGCTTGGGCTGCCTGTGTACATGCCAGCTGTAATAGCCAAACTAGCTAAACGAGGCAAATTTTAATATTACATTAACATATTCCTTTGTCAATAGAAATAATAATAGATAAGAAAGAAAAGCTGAGGGAAAAAAGATAAGTACCAACAAAATACTATTCTTATAGTATTGCGACGTGAGACATGGCGTTCAATGCTGTTCTATTCGCAGTTTTCTTCACCTTAGCGTATAAAGGCTATCAGAATAACGCACAAGTCAACAGGAAAGGCAATATTGTCTTTGGTAATTATCAAAAAATGCAAGTTGGCAAAATCTTTGAAAAGAATGGAACTTCCTTAAGTAATTTCACGACCCAAGACGAAAGTGATTGTTTGATTGAATGTGTGAAACAAGAGCGATGTCTCTCCATCAACTTGTACTTTAATGGACCAAGTCAGATACAATGTGAGCTTCTGAATTGGGGAGGAACGGCTTTTCACAGATATCTGAAACNTTTTCACAGATATCTGAAACCAAGAGCAAACTCTTACAGCATGAGGTTATTGGTAAGTTTGAACTCTCATTAATGGCTAACAAACGTTTCGAAGGAGCAAAGGGAGCAAGGAGCAAGGAGATAAGATAAAGTTATACTTATTGTGTTGCCTTCTGAGCAAAGCTTTATATCTGCAGACATACATTTGACAAACGTTCCACAGACATTTTAGTTACCGGCTTCTAGTCTGCCGAAGATAAAGTACACCAAACCCTAAAACGTTAACACATTTGGGATTTATATAAATATCAATATGGAGGACAATGATTTAAATAATTTCTTAACAAAAATTCTTGTAACGATGTAACCATTGTTTTCGAGTTCACCGAAAACATTGTATTTAACTTTTATTAAAACGTTTTTTAAATTGAAAATCACCCCACAATTTACCCGATACATCGATATATCGTTATTCATATTATTTACAGAATTTTTGCAAAGCGCTGTATATAATTTGGGCTTATTAGGAAAACGATGTTCTTCGTTTTGATATTAAAAGTTTCACTTTGAAATGTCTTACACTTTTATTGCAAAAGCTTTTGTCAAAAATAAACAATGAATAAGTATATATAATAGGACTCTATGCTGTCCAATTAAGAAATAATTGGACGAGGAAAATTCCGAGGCAGTCAGAGGAATTTTTCGAGTCTAATTATTTCTTGATTGGGGAGCATGAAATCCCATTACCTATTAATTATATAGCTGCCTGATTAATCCCTTATCAACAAGACCTGTCCAATTAGTATAGGAAATCGCACGATCTTCTCGTACAATTTGGAAATTAATAGACACGAGTAATGTTTTGAAAGTTCTTATAATTGCACGAGCCTTTAGGCGAGTGCAATTAAAGAACTTTCAAAACATTACGAGTGTCTATTAATTCCAAATTGTACGAGAAGATCGTGAGATTTTTTGTTTATAGTTCACTCAACAAAATTTCAGTAAAAAATTCGAAGCGACGCCGTTCATCTTTGTCTATTTGGCGGCCGATTTTCAGTCCATCACGCAACTGAAATGCATAAAAAAGATTAGTTCTTACGGCTTTAAAATTTTATTTATGTTTTTTAAGTACAAAATGATAGAAAATAATTGATTTGACATTGTTTTGGCCTTGTTGCCATAGCGACTTAATTCGGTACTCCTACGGAGTACAATTAACGCTATAATTGTACTCCTCTCGACCAATCAGAGTCAAGTAATTTTGTTGAGTGTACTATAAAGAAAATAATTGGACAGTTATCTATATGGGATTAATGAGAAGCTGTATAATTATAATAATAAGTGGCTTGCACGCGATATATTTTTGAGGTAAAGCCAACAATCGTTAGCTGAAATGTTCTGCATTTTTTGAAAGAATTATTATTAGTGACGAAAAAACGAAAGAGCATTTTTGCACACTGTACCCACAGAAAACACTCCTGCAATGGACTTTTAAGTAAAACGTTTTGTGCATGGCGTCATTTAAGGTACATTTTTAGTGAAGAAAAAAATATTGTTAGTTTTCTCTTACTGTTTAATAAACTCGCAGGAGTGTTTTATCAGGATTTAAAAGCACGAGGCGGAGTCGAGTGGTTTTAGACCCGATAAAACACGATCTGCGAGTTTATTAAACGGCTTAAAAAACTCATGATGTATGTTCTCATATTGTACAGAATTCTTTACGAAATGAACCAAGTTTGATAGAGAAAATCCAAGTCAAAGTTTATGTAAATGACTGAAGACGAATCTATATCAGATATATTAGTCATTTCAGATTGAAAGTGAAGTGCTGCAGATTGATTTGTCCTTTTCCTTCATATTGTGTTATGGGAGACTGAGTAAAATGTTTATATAACATTTGAAATTATAATTGGAATAAAACAAATTAAGTTTCTAATTTCAATTGATTCATCTCCCTCACGAGAGAAAACAGTAAATTGTGTTGCTTTACAACCCACAACTATTAATTTTTCTATTTTTCATGGGCTAAATATATCGATATTGTAAAATCATTGAAAAAATAGACCTATAGAGCCGTTGGATTGCTTCTTACTTGTAGACATTAATATTCAGTAAGTGTTTATTAGTTAAATGCAACAATCTTTGGATCATGCATTCGTAATCATCTCTTAATGTATTTGAGAGGTCCATACTACCACGCTGAACAGTAACAAAACGTATAACAATCTGTTGTCCTCAAAGACGTTTGGCTCAAAGACTCTGTACTGCTATCGAAAGCAAAAGGCGAAGAAACAGTATTAGGCAAAAAGTTTAGAGATATATGCTCTTGATCTGGGGTTGCATGGCTTTCAAAAGCATTCAGATACATCTTGTCACCTTCGATTAGTATGTTATCTATAGTAGAACGACTCCATTCATGAATAGGACAGAATTGCGCACATAAAAGTACCGAAAAACTCACAAATGAACATTGCCTCCCCCGAGAAATGTAAGTGAACTGTTAATGACCTTGATGAATAGCTCTACGAATATATAGAACCGGTTGGTTGGTTACTTTTCTCACATTTTTTATCTCGTATAGACYGCAGCTTGCTGGCCAAACCCTTGTAAGAACGGTGGAGAATGCATAGCAAAYATCGGAGGACAGCCATACATGTGCAACTGCAGTAAGAACTTCACAGGAAAGAATTGTGAAAATGCAGGTGAGTATTGCATCGGTATCAACTATACTCATTTTACTGTGCAGACACACTAACTAAGCGTTGCATGACGACACTGATAGCTAGCATCTACGAGGAAGACTCATACTTACCTTGACCACTTGAAGGAAGTTAACCAATCAAGGTATAGGGCGAAGACAAAGCAATCAAACTTGATTCAAAATTAAACCAATCAGGAGCAAGCATTTAAAACTAGGGATGTATCTGAGAAAATTAAGCTTAGATGTAATCAACAACCAGTCAACAGCCGTGGGAATGAGTGATGAAAATTGTCCATTTCACAGTTGTCTCAAAGGGCTTTAGATCTGTGATCAGCGGAGTTACTTTATAGGCTGTATATTAAGGCGCTATTAGCAGACGTGCAGCTGATCCCAGTCACCCTATGTGAGCTCAGTTGGTTGGTTCTCTTTCTAACTCCGAGGGTTTTTCCGGTCCTCCAGTTTTTCCTCCCTCCTCTCAAACCAACCCTAACTAATTCAAACTGATTAGAGCTGTGCTCTAGGGTCATACATGGATTGTATAGCGTCTGCCAGAGGCGTCTTTACATGCTTTCAGTTCGATCCCATTTGAGCTGCACCACTTCTGTACTTGCGGTGGTGATAAGCCATAATGACAAGTTTTTTTAAAATCTATAGTGAATTATTAGTATATTAGTATTATGCCTCCAAATTGGGATAGGCTGTCGAACAGGGAACAATCCCCTATACTCTTGCACGAATTATTCAACAGATTATTTTATGTCCCCCATTTAGAGGTTTAAAGGGTTTGGAGACAGGGTCTACAGTTTTAAGTCCTTATCCGAGAATTCTAATTTTGCTCGATCAGTCTCTCCCGATAGGCTATACTTCTTTTTTTAATCCCAAGTGTATGCATAGTACAGCATAAAATTTCTGTTTAATTCACTATGTCTTTAGAAACAACTTTGATCAGCCCATAGGTTGTTTCAGCGATATAGATTTGTCTTTCTCTTTTTGTAGGTTGTGTCCTTTTCGACTTTGAAAATGGCATAGCTGACTGGACTCTTACAGGAACAGCCTTCAATAACCAACCAACGTACGGTGACAACAGCCTGGTTCG
>NW_022260069.1:206607-217955 GCF_009602425.1 Actinia tenebrosa
TAACATTAAAATTGACGAGGAAAAAACGATAATGAAAAAAAAAACAGGATCATAAAGGTTGATGGATCAAAATTTATCAAAATTCAAATTCAAAAGATTTTAAGGTGGTAAGTAATGTTCCATTTTGGAAGCAAGATGGGTGGTCACAAATTCCTTAAATTTGGAAAGGCTTACATCATTCATTTTACAGTGTATTGGTAGCGAGTTCCATAGTTTGATAGATCTAGGTAGAAATGAGGTAATAGGTAATAGTCCTGTTTGAAGAGATTAAGTTCTTGGAAATTGTTTCCGTAGTAGTTTCTTGAGGCGGCAAACTGATTAGGTTTAGGTACAGGCTGTACATATTGCTTAAGACGAGTTTATTTTATCGTGTTTTAGTTTATGCAGAAGAATAAGGTCAGCTGTCTGTCGTCTATATTCAAGTCATATGCGTCTTTTCAAACATTACTGGCAACAAATACATGATTGCAATCGCAAGGGAATGAAAGACTACTTTTTACCTTTTGTACTGTACTAAGGTTACAGTTTCAATGTGGTTGGCATTTGATGATTTTCTTGTATTCCTTTCTGAACGTCGGATTCATTGCTCCATATATCACGGGATTGACAGCACTACAACTCGCCATCAAGTACGTCACGATCATGTGCACCTGTCGTGGAAGGCTTTTGTCGTGGCTGGTTGTTAACATCACAATAAGAATTGGAATCCAATTCAGCACAAACCCCATTAGAACCGTAAACATGGTCAACGTGACCTTGATTTCTTGGACACTCGTTCCCAGGCTGTTTGGGTTGGAGGCAGAAGCGATGTTTCTCTTGTGTTCTCGGATTTTCTTAAAGACTTTGAAGTAGCAGTAGGTGATGATTGTGAATGGTAGTAAAATAAAAAAAGCTACCAATATGTTTCCTGCAATCTTTGTCGTTGAGGTTTTTGTAACACGCGAAAGTTTACACATTATTTCCCTAGGAAAAAATTTAATGAAGACAACTTCCCCTGTTCCTATGGCAACCAGCCCTACGACTAAATAAACAAACCAACCACCAAAGATCATAATCAAGCATGTCTTTTTGTTGAACCATCTCTTGTATTTGTGCTGTTTACAGACGCAAACATATCGATTGACCGCCATTACAGCTATGGTGTAGCAGGAAACGTTTAGCAAAATCAACGTGGATGTTACCTGGATTTGACAAAAAGTGTGGCCCAATGCAAACCGACTGACGGCTGATGAAACCACAGAGACCGGCAAAACCAACATCGGGTATAATATGTCGGTCATCGCGAGGGAGAGTACGAAGTAGTTAGTGATGGTACGAAGACTGGGATTACGATAGATGGAGATTACTACCAGAAGATTTCCTCCAATGGCAATCAGTCCAATAAGGATTAAAATACTTGTCTCTACAGCGACGGTAGCTGGACTGCGGTTCCAGAAATCTAGCCATTTCTGAGAGACATGAGGCGTGGAGATAGTCGAATTCATCTAAACATATGAAACACTCAGTTCATTTTAAGAACCAATGGTCTTTTTTTTCTTTTTTTTTTTTTCTTTTTTTTTTTTCTGTGGTAATTTCAAGGCTCGCTAGGTTTGCCTACGTAATTCAAACTTCAAGCAGTCTTGAGGGCAAACATCCGCTATTTCACCTAACATCAAATATACGTTAAAAGTGTATTGTAATTTGTCAGTTCGGATTTCAACTTTACTGCAGTATTATCAATGATGAGTCAAGTACTATTTCAAATATCAATTTTGAATTATTAAGCAATGGACATAGAGCGACTTCATTGTTAGCAAATTCAGTACGAGCTCAATCGCATGCAATAAACAAATAAAAAACTAATTCGTGATAAATTGTACCACTTGAACAGTAGGAAACAAAGAACGAAAGAAAGAAAGTAGCAACTCGTGTTAAAAAAACGAAAAGCAAACAGAAACAATAAATTAAAAATTAAAGTATAAGATAGGAAGAAAGGAAGGAAAGGAAGGAAAGAAAGAAAGTAACAATTCGTGCTGGAAAAACGAAAAGCAAAGAGAAACAATAAATCAAAAAAAAAGTATGATAGGAAGAAAGGAAGGAAAGGAAGGAAAGAAAGGAAAGAAAGAAAGTAACAATTCGTGTTGTTCGTGTTGGAAAAACGAAAAGCAAAGAGAAAAAATAAATCAAAAATTAAAGTATAAGATAGGAAGAAAGGAAGGAAAGGAAGGAAAGAGAGAACGAACGAAAAAAGATAGGTAATCCAAGAAACTCACCTTTTCCATCGAGCATCAAGAGCTGGAAAAAACAGTTTTCAACCGCACTATTTCCTTGACTTTCGTTATCTCTTCGTGAAATTCAGTACTATCTCGCAATAACGCGAGAAACAAAGTTCTTTGCCTCGCCTTTTGAACGATTCATTATCTCGAGCAACGATACTCAACCTACGAAGCTTAGATTTGAGTGATTCAAATTTAACAGCCATCTGCTTGCACCACTCAATATTTATAAAAGCCTTGATAAATCTCCGGTCATTCACTTGATTTTATTATCATCAAAATCATCACTTATCAATGCTTTTATCTTGTTTTGTCTTGTTACATCGACAACTTTTCTTTCTAATTCGTACAGTTTTTTAAAAAGAATGGTAAACTTTTTTGTCCCATTGCTTAGCTGACTGCCTGTAAAAATAACAGCACTTATTTATATACCTTTTATTCATACACGATTATCTAAAATACCTCTGGGCTGATCTATTAGTCAGGGCACGGCTAACTCACAGATCGAACCCTGAAACAACCTCTGGACTGATCTAAGTCAGGACACGGCTAACTCACAGATCGAACCCTGAAACAACCTCTGGGCTGATCTAAGTCAGGGCATGGCTAACTCACAGATCAAACCTGAAACAACCTCTGGGCTGATCTAAGTCAGGACACGGCTAACTCACAGATCAAACCCTGAAACAACTTCTGGGCTGATCTAAGTCAGGGCACGGCTAACTTACAGATCGAACCCTGAAACAACCTCTGAGCTGATCTAAGTCAGGGCATGGCTAACTCACAGATCAAATCCTGAAACAACTTCAGGGCTGATCTAAGTCAGGACATGGATAACTCACAGATAGAACCCTGAAACAACCTGTCTGAGTGTCTTACAAAAAGGACTACATCAGCTCTAAGCTAAAGCCTTAGTTTCCATGTGCAGCTTTAAAATACATATTTTGGAAAAAGGGAGGGAAATGCTTTTTCTTCTTTTTTTTTTTTTTTCTTACTCAGTCTTCTTTTTCTTCCCGTTGTTNTGCTACTGTTGTTGTTGTTGCTGTTGTTGTTGCTGTTGTTGTTGCTGTTGTTGTTGTTGCTGCTGTTGTTGTTGCTGCTGCTGTTGTTGTTGCTGTTGTTGTTGCTGTTGCTGTTGTTGCTGCTGTTGTTGCTGCTGTTGTTGCTGCTGTTGTTGCTGTTGCTGCTGTTGTTGCTGCTGTTGTTGCTGCTGTTGTTGCTGCTGTTGTTGTTGCTGTTGTTGTTGTTGCTGTTGTTCTTGTAGTTGTTGTTGTTATTGCTCTTTTTCTTGTTCTTCTTCTTCTTTCTGTCGTTTTTGTCGTATTTTTCCGAGGTGTTCTTTAGTTGATCAAGAGAATTTTTTAAAAGAATAGTCAGAATTTGTTTAAAAAAGAGATGGACTAGTATAAAGCAAAATATTGTTTTTATGAACTGAAAAAGGAACGATTTCTCAGTAAAAAAAGACTAAATTGGTTTATACTCCTGTTTACAAACGAGGCGGGTTTAAAGTGAAATCCATACAGCTTTAGTTGTTATGCTGACATTTAACAATTCTCTGGTACTCGTATCTAAATACCCTGTTCATTAATCCATATATTATTGGATTAATGGCACTATTGCTTGCAATAGAATACGTCGTAACCAAATATGCTTGTCGGGGTAGTTTGTGAAGATCATCTTTGGACATTAGCGTTATGACTAATAGAGGAATCCAAGTCACAAGATAGCCCACCAAAATTCCAAACAAAGTCCATGTGACCTTTATTTCAATCACTCTTCTACCAAAGCCATTACTGTTAGGAACTACGTTTCTCTTGTGTAGCTTTATATTCCTGAATATTTTAAAGTAGCAAAAGGCGATGATGATGAATGGGATTCCCATGGTGGTTAACATGGTAATGTTCTTAATTACCAAGCCATTTTCAGATCTCGCTGATGAAATAATGCAGCGTATGTTAAATGGATTGTATTTGGCAACTAACAGTGTGTTCCCCTTAACGAGCAATATCGTTATGATAAAAGACAGTACCCAAGAAACACCTATCATGTAACATGACTTTCTTTTGCTAAAAATCTGCCTGTATCTTAACGGTTTACAAACACGAAAAAAACGATTGACGGCCATGAGAGTTATAGTAAAGATTGAAACTCTTGACACACCAATTCCAAATATTGCTTGGAAATCACACATTCCCTGGTAAACAATGACACTATTGTTGATTGACCAAAATACAGTAAAAGGCAACGCCAACATCGGGTACAAAATGTCAGTCATCGCGAGCGAGAGTACGAAGTAGTTAGTGATGGTACGAAGACTGGGATTACGATAGATGGAGATTACTACCAGAAGATTTCCTCCAATGGCAATCAGTCCAATAAGGATTAAAATACTTGTCTCTACAGCGATGGTAGCTGGACTGCGATAGTAAATGTCGATCGAACTGTTTAGCACTTGTTTCATCATAAAAAGATATTTTGGCGCATAAAAAATATATATTTGGCGGTTAATACATGCGTCTGTGAACACGGTTTCCGATCGATAGAAATAACGCTAGGCTAATTCACAAATCAAAGTTGGAATTTAGCGTAGCAGGTATTGCAGAGGGAGGATCACTGAGAACCCGGTTAAACTACTGGCGAGGCAAAGTAACATACGCCTGTATTTAAGCCGAGATTGCAGCTGTGTCCAAATTCTTGTTGATTTTATGGTCTAACCTCAAGCAAAAGACTTTTTTAAATAGCATTTTCGTCATCCATCAAGCAAAATCGAGAAAACTCTAATGCCGGTTTCAACAATGCAAAAGATTTAATAGTCTAGCGATTCATTTAAACAAACTTTTCTTATATGATATATTGCTGTGAAAGCTTTCTTAGACGTGTATATTTCAAATGCCTCGAAAGATCAAGAAAGTGGAAAATTTGACAAATTAAACCTTGAAAAACCGCATAGCGAAGAAAAACTACAAAGGAAAATCTTTGTGCTAGTGTTGTACAACCCTTTTTAAAATTAAAGTTATGTATTAGTTCCTAATATAGATTGATTAACTAAGAGTTCCACAGTACCAATTAATAGAAAAGATACTTAGTCGTCCATCACATTGTACAGCTGACTGATTTCAGTCTATTAATACAAAAACGCTCTTATGCATGAAGTCCATAAGTTAATAAGACTCTCGTGATGAATCTGAAGGGCTTTTAACTTAAGACATCCTCAGCATTGAATAGAAAGTGTAAACATGTCAGACAATTTAAGATAGCTCTATTCAAACTTTCAAATCCATTTCCTCAAAAACACTTTGCTTACGCAGATAAAAATAAATGCTGGAGCTTTTCACCTTCCTCCGGCGTTTCTCGAAGTCTTACAGTTTCAGTTTCACCTGTCTCTCTTATTGATCTTTCTCCGGTTTAACTTCATGTTCAAATCAGGTAAAGTCGGTAAAATTATAGCAGTTTTTAATGAAATAGATACCGACTGTGAGCAATTTGATAGTTAACGAGTTCACTGTCATAGCACTGTTACCATCGCTGTAGATCGAGACAAGTATTTTACTCGCGCTTATTTGACTGATTGCCATTGAAGGAAATCTTCTGCAATAATCTCCCGTCCATCTATCGTTATCCGAGTCTTTTGCTAGCGATGACAGAGGTTCCGTTCCCTTCTACAAATTTGAGCCTTATTCTGGCTTCGTCAATTAAAAGTTGTTTTCTGTTGGGACAAAAGGTGTGCGAGTTGCCGGTTGCTGGTTGGCATGAACTATTGCCCGAGGGGGAGGGGGGGGGACGGTACTCCCATGTAAAAGAACGGGGATGAACGTCGAAAAAAATACATTTCCTCCCTAAAAGAGAGAGTTTGGGCGTTGCAATGTTTTAGTTTAAACCCCCTAAACCAAGTTCATTTTCTCTTACCCTAAGCGATACCATTTCGAAACACCAGATAAATCATTTAAATAAGAAATCATTGAGTTTATTGCAACATACTCTGAAAGTATGGATGGTTTTTAACCATTCCCAAGAGAATTAAATAACAAAAGACACGGCAGCCATGTTGGAGGATATAACAAAAGAATTCATTGACAATTCTTTTGTTAAATTCCTCCAGCATGGCCGACTTGAAAACCATCAATTTAACTGTCGCGTACCCCTAGAAGATACCGCACGTGCTAAAGACCAAAAACTTCTCGTTTTTCACCCCTAAGAGAGGAAGGAACTTACGAGGTGGCCTTTGTCGTTAAAGTGTTTGGAAGTAGCTCAGTGAAATTTTCATTCAAAAAACTAGTTCTACTTTCCGGGAATCAATGAATGCTCTTCAATCTGGCAAGTATTATCCTTCTCACCCCCGTCTCCGCATTGTAGTCTACTGCTACTTGTAACTCTTCAAGAACATCCAAAAGCACAAGAGAAAAATATCGCTCGGCCTGCCACCAAACCAATCAGCCTGGGAACGACTGTCCAAGAAATCAAGGTCACGTGGATCAAATTCGCAGTTTTGATTGGATATTTACTGACTTGGGTTCCAGCTTTCATGATGTCCAAGTAGCTGAGGAGATGCATATGTTTTAAAACATTTAATGGTGTTGTACCTGCCAGGCTAATATGGTAATATCATTTGCAGCACTGGGCAGCTCTGTCATCAATCCTGTGATATATGGAGCAATGAACACTGTATAGGAGAGAGTACCGATAAAGATCGCTGTCGCGCTTTAGATAAATGTTTTATTCAAAGGAACTAAGGGACTGGTCATTATTCATCGAGAGGGGGGGGGGGGTGCAAATAGGGGGTGGGTCAGTATTTTTTATGCAAGGGTTTAAGCAAAAATCAGCAAAAATCAGCAAAAATCATGCTTAAGGAGAAGGGGGGTCAGCAAAAATCAAGCATAGCATATTTAATATTGCACCAGCCCCCTCCCCCCCCCCTCGATAAATAATGACCAGTCCCTAAGGCAAACCAATCATTCAGACTGACGTCGTTCATTACATATGATCATTATGTCATTAATATCCACGAGGACACCTACATCTAATTACCTTTGAGTAAAGCACAAAAAATATAATACACTAAAGACAAATATGTAAACTATATTACAAACGAAAAAGACATTTCTATCGTGTCTTATGTTACACGACAAATTTAAATTTCACAATTTTCACAATTTCTCACCACATCTAAACAAGAGCGTAGTAGCCTTATATCTTAACTTACGCAGCGTCTAGATACCCGGCAACCGAAAACCAATTTCAAAATACTAGATACCCGGAAGCTTTTGATTTTTGAAAAAAAATTGGCAAATAAACACATCTTTGCCCATTGTCAGTATTCTTACTTTATTTAGAATAGTCAAGCACTTCTTTTAACTATCTAGTATTTTTTGAAATTGGTTCCCGGGAGCTAGCATGTTTGATCGAAATTTTTCTGAGTGTCTTCGAATTGACCTTCGTATTCTATGCAGAAGTGCTTGACTATTCTAAATAAAGTAAGAATATATTCAATGGGAAAAGAGGTGTTTATTTGACAATTTTTTTTTCAAAAATCAAAAGCTTCCGGGTATCTAGTATCGTTTGAAATTGGTTCCCGGTTGCCGGGTATCTAGACACTGCGCTTAAGCTAATTAATTTATGCATTTATAGCGTGATATCATTTCTAGGAATTCAAGTGTCACGCGAATTTCCAAGAATCGTCTGATAAACAACATTGTTCAGCCAACTCCCTCAAATCTCGCCAACATGGAATCGTTCGTGGACGATCTTAAGAAGGAAGTCCAATGTTCTTTGTGTAATGATACACTCATAGAACCGAAGATCTTACCATGTTTTGACACATTTTGTAAACCCTGCCTCAAAAGACACGCAGAGCTGATCGACGAAGTCAACGTCTTCAAGTGTCCTCTATGCAAATCACAAACTTCTCTACCAGAACCAAGCAGCGTGGAAGATCTACAGCCAAGCTTACACCTATCAAGAATCTTGAAGGGTCTGGCGTTAGCAGAAGGAAAAAAGGTTTGTTCTGTTTCGGAGAGTCATTCGACAGCATCTTGGTATTGTTTTGATTGTGATCGCTCAATGTGTGAGGAATGCAAGAAATATCATTCAGAGTTTACCGAAGATCACAAGGTCGTTCGTCTGGCTTATTTGAAGAAAGAAGATATTGAGTTCATAATAACAAGAGAAAATCCTTGTCAAAGCCACCCTCATCACAGGCTAGAGTTGTTCTGCGAAGACTGTGATGACATGATTTGCTTGACATGCTGGAAACACGATCACAAGGATCACAAAACATTGTCATTAGATAAGTTTGCTTCGATCAAGAAAGCTGTATTATCAAAGCAGCTGCAGGTATTAGAGCAGTTGAGATTAGATGACAAGGAAAAGCAGCAACAAGAAAAGATTGCTAACACAATCAAACAACAAGGAGAAAAGGCCAAAAAAGAAATCAAAGACAAAACCAAGAAGATCATAGAAAAGCTACAAGAAAGCGAAAGAGAATTGCTGAGACAAATCGACGAGAAGCTGGATACAGCCACAACAAACTTGAATACAATTCATCATATTCCAGCCGTCACGGAATACATCAGGAAGGTGATGGAAAGAGGACTGGCAAGTGAAATGTTGAACATTCAAGAGACACAATGCTCTCAGAAATTCATCTTCAACTATCTTCCACTGTCAGCTAAGATTAAGTTTATTCCTAACCAACAGCTGGTTCAAGAAGTGAATTCAGGGCTGGGAGAAATACGAACCCGTTACAAAACGGATCATAAGATGAGCACTATTGAGGTGGAAACTGAGACTGCGATAGCTTCAACGAAAAAGAATCTGGTAGTGAAAACTAGAACGTCTAAAGGAAAACTCAATCATGATCCAAGGGATGTTATAGACGTTCAAATCAAGCCTAAAGAAAATGTGAAAATAGAAAAGAAATATGTGAGAACTGATGGTAAAGTAGAAGTTGAGTTCACGGCTAAGATAGCTGGTCAGTTGATAGCAGAGGTTCAAGTGAATGGGGATCCTGTATCTAACAGTCCTCTAGTGATGTATGTCATGTCACAAGGGATGAGAACAATAGGACAGTTTAAGACGAAAGGTGTAGATATAGGATCTAGTGGGTTGACAGGTATAGCAGTAAACAAAGACAACAGCAGGATCGCTGTTGCCAATTATTATTCTCATTGTGTCCATGTATTCACCACTGATGGAGATCTCTTACTGACGTATGCTAGTCCACAGGTACAGTTGTCTAATCCTATGGGTTTATCATTTCTGAATGATACAGATTTAGTCATAGCAGACAGGGATAATCATAGAATATGTATAGTGAACACTACAACAGGGACATTGGTAAAAACCTTTGGTAACCAAGGTGACGGGGATGGACAGTTTTATCGTCCATTGGGAGTACACGTCGATGACGATGGTAACATCATTGTGTGTGATACTAAAAATCATCGTGTTCAAGTCTTCACAAGAGACGGTGACTATCAATATCAGTTTGGTTTCACAACACAGGACAAGTTCGCTCCATATGATGTGATAACACATGATGGACTATTTTACGTCAGTGATGGTAAACATCACGTTATTCAGGTATTTGAGAAGAAAGGTAACGTACCGACTAGAATATCGACGATTGGTGGTCAAGGCAGAGCTGATGGTCAGCTGAATGGACCACTGGGCCTGGCTATTGATAATGACCATTATCTACTGGTGTGTGATAAACATAATAAACGCGTACAAAAATTTACATTGGATGGTCGTTTTGTAGGAAGGATTTCAACTGCAGGTTATAATTCAAGGTGCGACGAGGAACCTGCATATATAACTGTTTTAAAGGATGGTCAGTTATTAGTTAGTACGAATAATTCTGGTGTCTTTCGTTTAAAGTAGAATTGTATATTATTAATGTCTATATATAACCATCATTATACTCGTAACACTATTGATCAATAAGTTGTTTCTAATTGTCTATTATTAATGTCTATATATAACCATTATTATACTCATAACACTATTGATCAATAAGTTGTATCTAATTGTATATTATTAATGTCTATATATAACCATCATTATACTCATAACACTATTGATCAATAAGTTGTATCTTATGGTGTTATCTTATTTCCCTTGGCTGTTGTGCCACAACATCAGACAATCAAATATCACAACTACGTATACTAATCAACAGAGAGTTTTCACTCACGTGACAAGTGGATATGAATGTAACAAACAATTGAAACTTTCTGCACAGTTTTTGCATAAAAATAGAGTTCAATTCCCCTATAGGATAGAAAATGTATTGTTTTGGTACACCAGCATGGCCGCTGTGACGTCACGTGAAAACGCTCTATTAACTTTCGAAGTTTGTCCTTCTTTCGTCAAAGACTGAGGCGGTAAGCCGTGTGGGATGGGCTTGGAAATTTACCTATAACAAGGCTCGTAATTTACCTATTACGCAGATCTTTTTTTGTCAGGTTAAGGTCATGATATGATTACTACCTTATTTTATTTACACCGATAAACCTGTAATACCCATAATGCAGTGGTCTTGGTACATAGGCCATGTGTTTGGTTGCCATGACAACCCGTTGTATTAATGCATGCTGAATTCAATATACTATACAGAAGACTGATAGAACTAGATGATTTGTAAATTTGCGTTGAAATTTCAATAATAAAGTTTGACTTATATTCATAGAATTGTGATCATCTGCATTTATTCATTCATTCATTCATCAATTCATTCATTCATTCATTCATTCATTCATTCATTCATTCATTCATTGATTCATTCATTCATTCATTTACTTACTTACTTACTTACTTATCTATCTATCTATCTATCTATCTATCTTTAGATTCATGGATGGCCCTAGTGTAACCTAATAATAGATAGCATTTTTCGTACTCTTAAAAACGTGCTATTTCAATCCAAATACAGTGGATTGACAGATATTGATGCTGTTTCTCCTCCCTAGGAGTCACTCTTTCATTGCTTTCGTTTTCAAATTTTACGAACCTCACAAACCTAGCTATGTTACATTAGGGAACATGGTCGTGGATTCTGCGGTTTCTTAATCGATCAAAAACCCAATATGATAGGAA
>NW_022260080.1:7359-22055 GCF_009602425.1 Actinia tenebrosa
GGTAAGGTGACAGTGATTGGTTGGTAAGGTGTCAGTGAGAGGTTGGTAAACTGTGAGTAAGTGATTGGTACAGTCAATGGGCGTAAGTATTTGTCACTTTTGCAAAATTATCATTTGATAGTGACTATACCTTGGCTTTTTAGTTCCTGTAGCTCTGTTATAACTTCAGAATCCCTCAGTCTGTTGTTCTTTGTACACAGGCTTACGTGAACATGTTTCTGCTTACTAAAAAAAATAAAAAGCATACATCACTCTACTCACATGTTATGCTTTTGTCTCCAACTTTAGTTGCTTTTTTATTCACTTTCAGACATTTTGACTCAGTATATGTGTTTGTGAATGTGTTAATACACAACTAGTTTGCATTACGAGTGATCCAGTTATTCAACAATATATCATCCAAAAAATTACCAACATCTAACCAACTTCCTACTGCAAATTAAACACATGTCTTAGTATCCCATCGATTCCCTAAAACACACTACATGTAGATACGCCAAATTGTTTTACCTGTCTTCTGCTGTTCTTTTCTTAGATATAACACCCCAGACTGGGTTCTCAAAGGTCGCATCAAGTAACAAACATACAAGGTTGCCAAGCATTAGCCACTTGCTATTACTGTCAAATAACAATGAAATTATTAAAAACACTTGTACAATTTGTGTAGAGGGATTACAATGGATTTCATATAAGTTTGTTCCAGAGTTCTGAAATTTGCCAATGAACTTCTTACATTTGTTGCAATGTTTGAACCAAATTCCTGAAGTTCAAAATAAAGTTCGTAACGTTCGTTTCAAGGTAGGGATCAAATAAACTGCCATTTTCATAAACATGCGAAATCTTTATAGACTGATCTGATTGATCAATTTGTTTTTCACTGCCGCCAGTCAAAAACATGAAAGGTACGAAATGATTGGTTTTGAAGCCCACTATCCCTGGGATGTATCTATATATTGCCCTAGAATACTAATATATATATGCTGCCCTTGAATGAGTAATGGTCAGAAGTTAAACTTTGAAAATTTCTGCTACAAACTTTTTTATTAAAAAAAAATCTTTTGATATAAATGAACTTAGAACTTAGCTGGAATTGAACCTTTGGCTAACTTACACCACACTTTGTAAACAATGTACACTGCTGTCTATTTGATAGAATTAGTTGAACAAAAGCATTTTAACTCTTATGATGAAGCTCATTAACCTTGCAGCAAACAGAAATTGAAATGCATTTTGTTTAGCATTCCCCCATATCATGGGAATTAAGAACAATAATCTGATTATGATGAGATCATTTGGGACTATTTTTGTGCAAAAACCTTATCAAATTCGAACTAAATTTGTTAAATACTACAAACATTGGCATTAAGACTAGCCAAGAGCCTTTGGGATGTATGTGGCTTTAAATGCCTCTGTTCTCAGTATTTAACTCTTACAGTACTTACTCTTGGTCAGCATCTAGGTCACTCTTATCAGTTTCATTATTGTGGTGACATTCTAACACAAGGGACAAGCCTTCATGTATCGGCAGCTCATTGCGATCAGATATTTCAATAAGTTTGACGCTAAAAGAAAATAAAGAGCAATTATATATCAATTATGTCACATGTTGGAGTCCCTGTGTCATAAAAGTCAGTTGCACACATGCGTAACACATACATGTTAAAGATGGTGTCCTGTCTTGCCTAGTTATACAACATGGTGTCACAAGTAGATTAAAATATTAATTATCAAAGTTTTAATTTATCATTAAGTCAGAAAAAATCCTTCCATGATTTTGATTCGTTTACAAATTGAGTGTTGGGGAAACTTATTAATTGAGTGCTTGGGAAACTTATAGATTGAAAATTATATAGCACACTCCTAATAAACAAGAACAGTGCCTCATGGCCAGATTCACGTCCTGTCAACTGACTGTCGGCTGTTTGATGGTAGTTTGTTGGGCATTTGTAGGCCGTTTATCAGTAATTTTTTTCAGCCATTAGTCATGCATTCAATGACACTCAAACAGTCAGTGGACAATGGCACTGGCTATAGGATGCATAACTGTAAACTGTGGTATTTCAGTGTATGCACATTGAATAGCTCTTCTTACCAGTAAAGCATATTGTCTTTAGGATCACACTTTCTTTTGACCAAGAATGAATGGATTCCTTTCTTCACTTTGTGAAAGCACTCTACTCGAAGTAGAGCGTAATATGTCTCAATGTATTCTTCTTCTGATTTGTATGCAATTTCATTCTTCTTTTTGTTAACCTTTTTCTGTTTTTTCTCTTCATCTTCGTCTTCATCCTTCTTTACTCTCACAGGTTGGAGGCCTCTAAAATCAAAGTCTAATAAGAAATATTAATTTGTTAAGGTTAAATGTAGAGTAACATAGCCCTGCACAGCCCTGTCAAAAGTAGACATACATACAGACAGACAGACAGAAAACTTTATTTATACATAGTAAAAACATCAATTAGTATACATCCTAAATTCAAATAAGTTAGAATTAAAGCTGCCATTTGCATGTTTTCCATATGATTGTATAGACTAGAAAAGGTATTCATTGACTTTTATAATGATAATAATACTCTTCCTTAATTGGAAGGAAAGTTTGTCTTATAATACAGGTAAACGTGATAAGAAATTTTTTCAGGCCATCATAACTAATTTCAGAGTCACAGTACGAAATGAATGACCCTTAATTATTATACATGATATTTGAAGACTTCAGACAAGTTCAATCAATGAAGCTTACAATGAGGAACAAGATAAAGTTCAATGACCAACAAGATAAAACTCCAGTAAATAATCTTAAGCACAAATACTTGAAAAGTTAACAGTTTTTTGAAATTAGAAGGATTTGTATGAGAAAGAGAACTTTGGCCTTTGCCAGTCTCATTTTCATGTTCTGGACTGATTTCAATTGCTCATAACTCTACAGATATTTGCCTGCATATTATGTTGAAACTGTAGACTTTTACTAATTCCCTTGATGTCAGGATATTCAGTTGATAACATAACAATTTCCTAAATTATTGAGTAAGCATTTGATTTATGCCATTTTACATAGGGTCTATTATAAAACAGAAGGATGTAAATTATTGCTAACCTGGGTCATGTTCCAGTTCTGTGGGAAGTGGAATAACTGATTTTTGATTCCATTTTAGATGCTTTGGTTTCTCACTAACTCCAGTCACGAAAGGCGCAATCATAGAAAACAGTTTTCGATTGAACTCAACTCTACTTTCGACTGGAATGCAAGTCAGACTTTTTAGGATACCAATAGCTCTAACTGCACATTCTGGATGAGCTTTAAAGAGGTTTTCAAGGACATTTTCCACAAGATTTATATTATCAGCTGTCTGCCAAGCTTCATCCTTGATGATTTCTGGTAAAGCTTTGTTAAAGAACCTGCTATCTTCCAAGGCATCCCAAAACCTTATCATTATAGTGGTCATCTGTGTCTGTGCCTGAAAACCACCAAAGATTTTACATATTTCAAGTATGTTCTTGGATACTTCTCCATCTGGCTCCTTGTCGTTTTCTTCCTTCATAATAGATACATTTATTATGTGTTGCCAAACAGCAAGTGATCTGAAGAAAAAAGAATAAAACCTCTATTAACTGGGCTTTAAATGAGTACTGATAATGTGTCTATCTATTTGAAATACTTGCACATATAAGGTGGTTATAAAACTGTCTGGTGATTATTAGTTTGGTAGTGCTTGGGATGAAAACCAGGATAACAGCTGGCAACATAAAAAATCAAAGTTTTGGAGGAATTAAAATTACATTTTTTTATGACAATGAAGCTAAGAATGACATCTTTCTATTGCCTTAGAAAAGATCCACCACCACCACCACCTTCCCTGCAGATAATATATAAATGAATGGTCCTCGCAGCCTGTTACATGTTTATACAACCTATCAGTCTCCAGATGTCTGGCATTTTGCCTTCAGTCAATCTAATTTATGACAAGTTGCTTGATTGCATTCCTAGTCATTCCAATCGAAAGAGATAAATAATCCAGCAACTCAACACCCATTTTCCCATGCATGTGGGAAATAGGCTTCTGAGTCATGGGAATTATATATGAATTAGGATTAGAATGCACTTAGCTTATTGCAAATTTGATTAACAGAAGCCAAAACTCCACGCGTCTGTTAAGTCTTATGTTGCAGAAACATGAAATGGGTTGTATATGATTGCTACTAGTAAATAAGTGTAATCACATTTGACATTAGATGTAACACAGGTAGCCCAATTCAAGTAATAACTGTAAATACCTTTCAAAGTTTCCAAGTATTCCAAAAGGGTTGTCTTTGAGTTGTTTTACATTCTCGACAAAATTTTCCACCACAACTTCAGATATACCATGAGAGCTAAAAAATTTTTTTCAATTGCATGGAATTAGCATCAAATTTCATCTATGAACATGCAGTTTTCTTAATAGTTGATTTTTTTGTAAATACTCTATAGTGCAAGTTGCTGTGATGTAAGCTATTTTGTCATTCTGTATTAGAGATGGATTTGATGGTCCCTAAAGAATGAATCTTAATTTTTAACCTATATAATATATTATACAATCATTATTTAAATACCTATTAGATAGTGTGGAAAAAAATAATGCTCACCATGATGATTCTGGATTCTTTGGTTTCTCACTAACTCCAGTCACGAAAGGCGCAATCATAGAAAACAGTTTTCGATTGAACTCAACTCTACTTTCGACTGGAATGCAAGTCAGACTTTTTAGGATACCAATAGCTCTAACTGCACATTCTGGATGAGCTTTAAAGAGGTTTTCAAGGACATTTTCCACAAGATTTATATTATTTCTCTGCCAAGCTTCATCCTTGATGATTTCTGGTAAAGCTTTGTTAAAGAACCTGCTATCTTCCAAGGCATCCCAAAACCTTATCATTATAGTGGTCATCTGTGTCTGTGCCTGAAAACCACCAAAGATTTTACATATTTCAAGTATGTTCTTGGATACTTCTCCATCTGGCTCCTTGTCGTTTTCTTCCTTCATAATAGATACATTTATTATGTGTTGCCAAACAGCAAGAGATCTGAAGAATCAAAATTTTGCATAATATTATGAAGGAATTAGTCAAAAAAAAAATCTAAACAAAGAGAAAAGAGGGAGGTTTTTCCTTTCTATTGCCTTAGAAAATTCACTACCATCTACCCTCCCAGAAAGAAATGAATGGTCCCTTACCGCCATTTGCATTGCTATGCGGCCACCCCAGACAAAAATCGCGATGAGCACTTTGCAATAGACTGCTGTCAATCAAACAAGTTGACGTCATTTACACGCATTTGGATTGGCCCGGATAGGCCCGGTGAGTGTGGCTCATAATACTCGTAAACAATCGACAAGTTTTGGCGCCTTTTGAATCACACACGTGTGTAAATGGCATCAACGTGTTTGATTGACAGCAGTGTATTGCAAAGTGCATGTCGCGATTTTTGTCTGGGGTGGCCGCGTAGCAAAATGCAAACGCCAGTAAGTGCTACCAGTATGTAAATAAGTAGTTTACAATGCACATATGGGGGATTAATTTAATTTCCCAAAAACATTAAATATAACATAGGTAGTCCAATTCTAGTAATAACTGTAAATACCTTTCAAATTTTTCGAGTATTCCCAATGGATTGTCGGTGGGTAATAATTGTCTTACATTCTTGAAAAAAATGTCCACCTCATCTTTAGACATATCATAACAGCTAGAGATAAAGAAAAGTTTTTTTATTGGAATCATATTAATCATAAAAAATAGAAAACGTGCACACTTGCTGTGCGCAGTTATGAAGCATTCAAGGGTTGACAGAACAGAAATATTAGGAGAATATAAAAGCATGACACATAGCTGATTGCCTCTCAATACTTCTCAAGTGTTCTGCCAATCCCCAAGTGCTTTATAATATGCAACTTCATAGAGCACAGCAAGCAACTTTTTTATTTCATTCATAACATATAAATTAGAGAAGCCATAATTTTAGACACCAATGACAAAAAGTGCATGCACATAGGCCTATTCTGAAATAGCAAACATGGTGCATTGTGGTCTATCTTTAATTAATTTTGTAGAACATCTTTTGTTCATCATTATACAAATCTACCAGTTTTGTCTGTAATCACAGAGTGGGACAATCATGAACGGAACCACAGATCCAATTGCTAGGTGAAAGCCCAAGATCGAATTCGAATTGGAATAACATATATAAGGCTTGTCAGAGTGGACGTAATTGATTACTAATCACCCGGTCATGCTATTAGTTTGTAATATTATGATTACCGTACCCTGTGTGCCACATGGCCTCTGGCACCCAGGGTATGATTACCGAGGAAGGTAAACCAAATTAAGTAAAGTTGACTTTGGTAAACCAAGATCGGAATGAATTACAGTCCTTTTTTTTGAAGAGCCTTGATTAATGCAATTTGTTACCAGAATACAATGAGCAATTTCAAATCAGAAATGCCAATGTCTTATTATGTCACATTAATCATAAGAAAGAGTCACAATGTGATGAATGGAATGTGATGGAAGAACAGTCTAGTCGTCCCTCGTGTTTAAATTCATGAGGGATATTTAGACTAAATGTCCCTCCTCACTATTCATCCAGAGGGATGTTAGTGATTAAACGTCCCTCTGGAGACAATGGATCCTGAGGTAATCATGATATTATATTTCATTATACAGTACCTATCTCAAATCGAAAGAGTCTTACCATTTTAATTCTGGATCCAAATCACTTGTCTTGCTTTGAGTCAACTTGGGGTTGACAACACTTATAACATCCCCAGTTCTGACTTTAATTCCAAGACCTACAAACTCTCGATTAACTTTGACCAATAATTCCTCTGATCCATCCAAAGTGATTAAAGACACGTAGCTGGGAGATGTCCTGAGAACTACACCCTCAATTCTTGCTTTGTGAACGAAGTCATCCTCCTCATTTCTCTCAGAATCTTGGATAATCTTATATGCATCTTCAAGTWTGTTGTCTACCAGTAAAGTAGATCTGCCATCAAGGAAGGTTTGGAAATCTTTAGCGAAGACGTCGAMATTTTTAGATTTTTCACTGGCATTAGGTTGAGCTGAAAATTCCTTTAGATATTGAAGCCTTAGTTTTAATTCTGGAGAAGATTTTACGAGTTTAAGTGGCTGATTTTGATATTCTTCTTTGACAGAAGAAGCAAGTTTAAATTTTACATTTTCAATGAGTGGTTTGAGCTCGTTAGCGAGAGGAGTTTCATGAAGAATGCTACGGCAAGCTTTGAATTCCCTAAGGATCGCCTTGATCGCCTGGAGCTCCATACTTATAGCTAAATGTTAGGTTTTCGCGTCAGGAAAACTAACCTCAACCCAAAATTTTCTGGATGCGAAGCCCTCGTCAAATCAAGCGCTTATAATTTTGCCGAAATTGGAGGTAGAGATCAAGACATTGTCCAGCCTTATTTTTATTCCTTGAAGATAAGCCAAAAACAAATTCATGGTATTTTTAACACGATACTACGCTTTTTTATGTTAAAGTTAATTTAAAATGTTAATTTAACGTCATATTATGTAAGTTTTTTATGATTATAAAAGCCATCCTTACCCCTACCCTCAAGGGTTTTTCTTTTGACTCTTCCAAGAATTTCGGCAAAATTACGTTCTTTTTCCAGGAATGATTGCTCCAAGAATAGCAAGTTGCCACAAGTGGACGAGGCCGGAAGCCTTTGCAAAACTGAATGAAATTTTATAAAACATTGTAGCTCAAAGGAACACCGATTTTGGACTTTGATTCAAGATCCTTCAAGTCATCGGTTTGTAGCCGCCAAATTTTGAAGATCGTTTAGCAGGTCAGATGCGAGGGACTTGGAACGACTTGGGAATCTATTGGAATTTCAGGAATGGACTGCACTGGAGGACTGAAAGTGGGTTTGTATAGACAGTTTTATATCCGTTTTTGACCCTTTTGATTTAGTTCAAAAGAAATTTGCATCGATGCTTCTTTATATTCCTAAAAACAAAAATTTAAGTTTTTTTGACTATGCCGCAAGTCTTGCAGTTCTGTTTTCTTTTGTAGTTAAGAAGAATTATTGTCAAACAAGGCTGTATTGCTGTTAAAGCAAGGATGCTTCGACTATTTTGCTTTTTGTGCGCGTTAATTTTTGTTTTAGGAACGTGCTTTAAATTAGTCTCCCCCACAGCCGCTTTCAGTGTCTTCACGCAACGTTTTCTCCCCTGCTGTGGGGGAGACTAGCTTTAAATTAGAATGTTGAGAAACTTACGATCGAGTCAATATTGTTTTGTGTGGGGTGAGGAATTCTTATTCTTGCCGAGTTAGGTTTCCTTTACTTTGAGGACTAAAATAGTTTATAATGAATCTAATGTAAATTTTTAGTGATTATGAAAAGCCATCCTTAACCTATACCCCAAGGTTGTCGTTGTTGTTGTTGTTGTTTTTTTTTGGCCAAGAATTTCGCCTCAGTGATTTCTCTTTCCAGTAATTGATGCTCCAAAAACAGCAAGTTGCTACAAGTGGACGAGGCCGGAAGCCTTTGCAAAACCGAAACATTGTCTTACAAGGCATATCCGCTATGATAAACGAAGAAAAGTGGGGATTTTATGTCAAACTGGAAATCCTGTTAGTTAGGCAATTGCCGCCAAACAATGATTCAACTTGAATCATTCTCGTTCCCAGACCCCATTAGGTCTGATCTTCAAGACTTCAAGACTGGACTGGACTGGACTGGACTGGACTCTGGATAGGTGTAACGGAGTTGGAAACAAAACGTATTATAATTATGATAGAATGATACTTGGGGAATCACTTGACAATTAAAAAAACGATAAATAAATTATAAATAAATAAAAGGGGGGAAACAAAAGAAAAAAATGATACTAGTCAGTGCAAAAAATAACCCAAACTTTAATTTATTTCCGTAATGCATCACAAATTAATCACACTATTAATCTATTTCTTTATTTTAGGGTTAAAAACTCCATGTGAATGGCTTGGATTGTTTCAGTCCTTTCTCTCAACACCGATGGATCAAAGATTGACATCCATTGCATCTAAGAATTTATGGTCAATAAGCTTTGGAACCAGAATATGCCTAAAACAAAACAAAACAACAAAAGAAAACCTCGTTTTAGCCATTGTTGAAAAAAGTAGATATATTTATTGAAAGAATCTCTAAAACGTTATGCCCCAAAAAACGTGTTCAAACTGATATACTTAACAGTTACTAGGAATAATCAATTTTTAGATGTGGAAGGGTCGGTGGAATCTACATTCGATTCTATCAACGACCCTCTTTCCCTGCTAAGCAATGGCGAGCCCAGCCATCGTTTGTCAGTCTTCTTAGGTGACAGAATTTTGTATTTGATGAAAACAGATATAAATGAACTTCCCTTTTTGGTTCTGTAAAATGTTGATGAACATCCCGTAGATTCCTCCAGGCTTCCTCCACCCCCTCCCCCCTTTTCTTAAGATGAATGTAGTACATACCTTACTGGTAAAAGTAAAATAAGAAGTACAGGGAAAAACATTTTAGTGTAAGCAGACCCTAAAAACCCAAATCCACAAACGATGGCGAGCTGTAGGAACTGTATACCAGTGTAGATGTGGATCTTTCGTTGCGGCACTCGACGGATGTAGTGATTGGGAGGATATGCTGACTATTGAGATAGATAGGAATTAGATGGTTTTTAGTATTTGTTTTATTAGGCTGTCTGAATCTTTCAAGCACTAAAAATTAATACTTTAATGAATGATTAGCCTCCATTGCAGACGTCCTGCGGGGTTCGGTTCGGATCCGAACCAAACACCACAGGACGTCTGCAACGGAGGCTAATAAATGATGGGACGAATTAACAAATGGGAAAATGGATGGATCAGGTTTTGGGTAAAAGGATGCATGCAATTGGGATGGATGAATACACAAATGAATGGAATGATGGATTGAAAGATGGAAGGTTGAAGTGTTGGTTGACGAAAAGAAGGTAAGAAGGTTGGATGGATGGAGAGAGGGGGAAGAAAGAATGGATGGAGGGATGAAAACATGGATGGATGAATAAATGGATAGGGGATAGATAAAAGTGTGAATTCAATGAAGGGGTAAACTACTTGTAAAATGGATGAATAATTAGCATTATCATGCATAAAGAAGAAAGATACTTGTACTAAATCATTACCTGTTCAGTAACTAGCAATAAAAATCTCTCAAACATTTGGTTATTAGACAATGGAGTGATAGCGACAAACAGGAATAGACCATCCAGTACAGCAGTGGGAATGTATTTCAGTGGGATGGGTATCATAAGCAATGAAAGACCAATCATGATATGAGATATCAATATCGATAAACGATTCTCACGAACTTTGATGATTCTAAAGAATAAGAATAATGACAAAAATAACATTCAGTATTTCGTATTACACTAAAAACAGGTTACCCTAAAGCGTAGGGGGCTAAAGAAAGGTAAGACTGCTGGATTTTGACGAACGACTCATAAGCGTTTAAAAAAGTTAATACTAAATGTCAGAAAGTGCCTTACAGAAACAGATAATAAAACTAAATGTCATGATAAATAAATAAAATTCTGGTCTGAAGTCATGGTGGTTGCATACTCACGTGTCGAAAACATGACCTTGGTCAACCCTCTCCTCGACATCAGCCAACGCCCTGACGTGCAGGGGTGAGTGAGGTAAAGCAGCGTGTACCCATGGCAACCCAAATAAGGACAGCACACCATTGAGTATTGCTACCACAAGGAGGTCCAGATGATGGGCACTCCCTTTCTTAAGCCTGAAAAATATGTTAAATATATTATACCTGTGTGGATACCAAACTTTAGATGTTCCAATTCATTAGTTGCTTCTCACCCACCCCACAACCAATGACCCTAATTCCAACACCACACCATTCTCACAACCTACAACCCCCCGACACCACCTGCTCAACTTCTACACAACTCCATCATGATCACTAAACCACTTCACAACCCCCCCCTGACTACGGCACCACACCACATCACCCTAAACCCATCACACTTGCTGTCTTATTTTTTATTGAACCCTGAACCAAACTCTGGGCTGGAAGGGCACAACTAACTCACAAATCAGATTGCAATTTAGCTTGTTCTGTTTGGCGAAGAGAAAATACTCCCTCTCTCTACTCCAACAAAAATAATGAGTGGAGGGGGAGTAAGATATAAGATAAGATTTACACTCGTTGATTAATTCACCTGTTACTTGGGTTATTTACGATGGCACTACCAATGTTCTGTTCAACAAAGAACAACAGCGACAGGCAGAAACCCAGCCCACAAGCACCAAATATTGCTCCAACAGACAGACTAGAGAATGCTGGAATCATGAATTTGATGGGTGTATCATAGTCCAATTTATGCACTGAAATGGAAAGAATATACATCTTTATAGTTAATTGCACATGTGATGACAAAGGTATTGATGGATACGGCATTCAAAAAATACCATCCATCAATCTCGTGAATGTTTCCACACAATTACTAGTAATTTCAAAGTAATAGAAAGTCTCTAAACGCATTTCTTTAACAGCAAACTTGAAACGTAAGTGAGTTGACAAGCACAAATAGTGAAAAAGAATCGAAAAGGCGAATACTTGATTTTGGTCGGAAGGTTTACAAGGGGTAAAATAAAATCCAGGAAAACGATGAAAGCGTACAACGACCATCTTGTTAATTATACAACCTGCTCAACTATCATCAGTTTGACACTTAATGACTTTGATCGACACGACCCCAATCTTGACAATGCGACCACCTTGTTATTACGAGAACCTCGTTAATAGACCCTTTCTAAGATAGCGATTATGGTGTATTGTGGTTTACTTCGGTACGAACATCTTTTGTTCATCATGCTTTATATCGTAGCGAACCTAGACCACAATGCAACATATTTATTGAACTCATAAAAGGCCTATGCGACCACATATTCAGCACAGATTCTTACTTACTTGTGATGTCTTTAAAGACGAATGATCCAACAAACGAGAAAAATACCACTGACATTGGAAGTGCGTAGTCTGCAAGAGCTTCTCTCTTGTTGGCATCAAGTAAAGGACTTTGAATAGAAGACAAAACGATGGTATAAAATCTGAACTCGAACTCAAGAAACTTGTGTTAAAATAGAAATGGTGCTAAGTCTTGTGCTTGTAGAGAGAATCCGGGGGGTGAGTGGGAGATAAATGTTGTTCTATAATCCTCAAGTGCTTCTACTTTGCTCAACAATAAAAATTGCCTGCGCGCAATAGAGGCAACATTCGCTACGTCTGCCCCTTGCAACGCAACAATATTGCACAGCATGTTTAACCTGATTACTGTATTTATGTAGCCTAGCCGCGACCTCGTGTCCGTTCGTTTGCCCCTCATAGTGCTTGCCTTTTCCCATTATTTTTATTCTATTAATCTTTAGTTTTACCTATTGATTACTTTTTTTTTTTTACTTTTCGTTTTCTTTATCCCTACTTTAATAATTGTAATGACACGGTGATGGACGTTTCTAAATAAAAAAAAATTAAATGGCCCTTTTCTCCATCACCTACCTTTTCTTAAAGTTGTAAAGAGTAACGCCCATCAATACACAACCACAGCTGAGGAGTATATACAGGGTTCCGCCCTCTCTAGAACATATACACTGTTCATTGCCAAACGCTCTGCATGTGCTGGAGTCTGTGGTTATGTTGGACTGTTGACACAGGCTACAGGAACTGTAGGGCACACCAACACAGTTAGGCTTGTTGTATTCTGTGATGCGTAAAAAGAAAAATATGCAAAGTCTTTACTTGTTGGCATCAAGTAAAGGACTATGAATAGAAGACAAAATGATGGTATAATATCTGAACTCGGACTCAAGTAATGGACCTATCCCGAATTCGCTTGACTGACCACGAAACAATGGYTTGAAGTCGRGACTGAACTTGATACTTTTATTCATCAAGTTCAACCTCGACTTGAAATAGCATTGTTTCGTGACCAGTCAAGCGAATTCGGGATAGGTCTATTTGTGTTTAAATGGAAATGGTGCAAAGTCTTGTGCTTCTTTGTAGGTAGTAATATGGTAGTAATCCATAGGGAGTAATCCATACTAAGAGTCAGCCACCCCCCGGAACGTGTTACGTCATCGCGGTATGTTGGTGGTGTTTAACAAAAGTTAATAATACGCGAGCAAGGATTGGTCGACAAGTTACGCAGCCGAGCTGACGAATAGGATTGACCTTACTATCATCATATTCGTAATGGCACACAATACGACTGACAAACAAATTAGTATTATAGCCTACCTTTATAAATACTCTCTATTGACGCAACTACGAACGCAACTGATATAAACAAGGCGAATATCTCATTGATCGACCTGAATATAGAAAGATAGCATCAATAACAATCAATCGGATGGAACTCTTGCCGGGTCATAGTTAGTGGTCAGGTCTATCAATTGTACTCATGCCAATGCATCCATTGCCTCTGATCTCTCACCCCTCCAATGTTTTCTTGGACGCTAGATTTTTTTAAAAAAGACCGTCTTAAAATGTCCGCCGTCAGCACCGTTGAATTGACACCGAGCTTTCTCCAGTAATTTAGCGAGTGTGGATTGGGAGAAGGGTCCAATGTCAATAGAAGTAGATCTATTAATGTCGCATCTTCAACCTTCAAATTTTATCGATAAATAAATCTTATAAAATCTTTGTATTTCCGAATTGCATTGCCGAATCTCTATGACCCCAAAAACCTCTGGGATGATCAAAACCAGGGCACGGCTAACGCATTTAGCGTGTTAGGAGAAATAACCCTCGAATCAAGGGAAATACTAGTCTCCTATTCAGCCGTTCTTAGCGTCGGTCCGAAACTTCCAAGCATTCGGGCCGATACGAAGACGGCTGAAGAGACTAGGGAGATACCTAACAAGCTCTACTCACATGTGATGCTGAGTCAACAAATCAAACCCGAGACCCCAGAGGTGAGAGGGGATTTTATGTACCGTTACAGGGACCGCGGAGCCGAGGGGGGAGGGGAGGGGGGGGCGGGCTACAGACCCCCCACTTTTTGCGCCAAAAATACAAATATAAATAACAAACGTCCCCCCACTTTTCAATATGCTCCACGGTCCCTGCGTTACGCTATGAATAAACTACATTGTCATAGAATATTTTAAAATCATACCTCGTAGACCATCTCATTATGTTTGACACACCAAACACTGAATACAGTATGAGAAAGAAAGAATTCCACAGTCCAGTCATGGTGTACATGTCGTAGAAGTCCAAATTAAAGTCTTCACATATGCTGTGCATCACTGGAAAATCAAAGGTTCGAGTGAGTACGCCCGCAGAGCAATACTACAAACTGAATTTGAGAGAGGAAGAGTACAAACCTTTGACATAGAGTGCCAGGGGTGCTGTTGTAAGTAGAACAATCAGTGGCTGACCAGAGAAGAGTGAATACAATATGCCGCTAGCAGTTTGTGCAATAATGACTTGTTTAACACCTGGAAATGGTGTAAAAAAAGCAATATAAAACGTTACAAATTTTTTTATGCCATTTTTAAAAATAAGGAAAGGTTGTTTGCATTAGAGCACTATATATCACCACTATCAGAATCCCTTGCCCAATTTTTTGTTAGTTAATTGGCATCAAATTGCCTTGCAATTCTCAATCAATAAGCAAAT
>NW_022260080.1:22670-59962 GCF_009602425.1 Actinia tenebrosa
ACATAAAGGGAAAAAATTCACATAACCTAGTGGTAGAATATATACAAAATGTATACGTTACAAATTCTTATATCCCATTTTTTAAAATAAGGAATGGCCGTTTGCATTACAGCACTATATATTACCACTATCAGAATCCCTTGCCCAATTTTTTGTTAGTTAATTGGCATCAAATTGTCTTGCAATTGTCAATCACTAAGCAAATAACATAAAGGGAAAAAATTCACATAAACTAGTGGTAGAATATATACAAAATATATTGATGCCCAGGCTTCAACGTAATTGTACTTCTTTCGTTGAGCGCTTGAGAAATATAAATTTTCATAGTTAGATTAGGTTTCGTACGAGTGTTAAAAGCCCTCGAAGACAGGCGGAACGGTAACGGTGCGGAGATATCGAAGATATCTGTTGGTCTAATCGCTGCGCGCCAAACCACTACTCATCTAAAGCTTCGACAAGGCAGCGTCGCAATCACTGCGCGGCAAGGCACGGTACGGCACGGCACGCACATCTGTATCAAGGGTTTATTACAATAATATAATTCATTACGTTAAATGTTTCACTATAAGAAAACATTATATTTACCTATTTTTCCATTTGTATTCTTGCTATTGAGAACTCCGAACGCGATAGAAGGGAGAAGACACGCAAAGTATAAGAACATGACAGTAGCTGCTAGCTTGTGTAGGGTACGGTGCCCGACCACGCCTTGGAAAATATTAGGGAGAAAATTGTTTAATTAATAGACGGATTGTAACTAGGAAAAAAATATTAGTATTTTTGCATTGCCGTCCTTGTTTTGTTTTTACGAGGGTAACAATTAATAGCCAGAGGCTAACAAACTTGTGGCCCTCGTTTAGAATCGAATTGGAATTTGGGAGTTGATTTTTGTGGAAAGAGGAAAACCGGAGAACAACCCCCGAGGCACAGGAGAGAACAATCTATGAACTCTACTCACATACAACACCGAGCCCGGGTCACATCTGGGGTCCCGTGCTTCTCATGCACTATGAGAAATCCCTTATACACTCAATTGAAGAATCGTTGTCGGGTTCAGAAACATAGAACATAGAAGCTTAGACCGAAATGGCACATGGGAAATGACATAATCATATTATAATTTATTCATTTGCGCCATCCATGCAGTCGGTTTAGAATGCCAAACACGTATTAAAAACAGTGGATGATGCCACGGGTCGCCGGTCACAGCATGCATCTAATTAACGCACTTCCCATGTGCCATTTCGGTCTCAGCTTCTATGTTCTATGTTTCTGGACCCGACAACGATTCTTCAATTGAGTGTATATCTTGAATGACAATGTAGAACAACGTGATCTAATTCATTCAATTCTGTTACCATCAACAAAGTCCGAGGCGTAAAATGGCAATCGTCTGAGAAAATCATCTTTGATTCCACGACCAAAAGAAAACATTTTCGGCTCCTGAAGAAGAAGAAAAAATAATAAATTTTCTAGTCATCCACCAACAGAGAAAGGAGAATTCGTAATATTTATGTGATTTCATGGGAAATAAGGGCAGCGTAGCTGGCATCAATTTCCAGTCTTTCCCCGTTTTCTCTCCGTTTTCTCCCGCGGTGAGTGAGGGGTTAAAACACGAGGTCTTTACCTAGGCAGGCTAAAACCAACACAGTATGCTAAATAATAAATGGGGGGGGGGGGGGAGGGGGAGAGGAAGCAAATTTATAGTGCTTTTTGTTTGTTTCGTTTTTGCACGCATTACAGTGTTTCTCCAAATGATTTCCCTTTGTCCTTTTTCCTCGCTCACAGTACTTCTTATATCTTTATCGCTTTTTGCTAAGATTGACTCCCTGATTGGCTGGTTCCGAGTCGTGTTTGGATTACCTCTTTGACTTCTTCCTCTCTTAGGGTTTCACGGTAAGAAGCAGCTCCGGAATGTGTGAAGGAAGACGTTCTGGCGGCCAAGGCTCTCCTTTTGGCGGACTTTTTCTTTCTCTGATATTCTCCTGATGCCATAGACTGCTTATATTCAATTAGAACTTTCTGAATATGCCAAAATAAAACAAATTAAGCCTTATCAACTGATTAATTTTAAATTGCTGAGCTTTGGAGAAATTTTACAGCACCTGGAAGGTCTGTGTTAAGATTTGATCGTAGCAGAAATAAGTCGATAACCCTCCCCCCTCCCGAAAAATAACCTAAAATGGACAAAGAGTGAAACAATGAGAGGAGATATAACATATTGACAAATCTTTATTACCAAGAATTCTTCCTCGTTCTCTGCTGCTAACAATTGTTGTCTGATTTCTATGTCTGACAGGAGAGTTGCAAAGGTTCGTCCCGTCTCATGCGAGCTTTTGGTCATTTTCTACAAAAAATAAAGTATAACACGTTATATCGAAGAAAGTGACAATTAACCTCCTCCTAGGGGATTAGCAAGGTGGGCAACCACCCTCCTCCCCCCACTCCCCAAAGCCTTACTAAACCTGTGAATACACGCGTACGCGTGTTTATTGGCAGGAAATAACCTTATAGAGGTTTTTAATGTGATGTCATGGGAGCCATGTTTGAAGCAAAAGGAAAGAAAATTTGTCATTCAAAAAAATTGCACTGTTCCTGTCCAAAAAAAACAAAAAACATCTATAGTCTTCAGTTAGAAAAAAAGATAGACTTACCGTTTTCCTGGGTGATAAAATTAGGACAGCAAGGTGAGTGCCCTGTAGGGTCCTTCCAAGGTTAGTGGCGTGACGTAATCTAGCGATAGCCACATAATTTTGTTGGACTGAAGACAGTTCAGCCCTGCGGGAGAAAAGACAAGAAATCTCATTAACACAAACAAAGGAGCAAGAAAGTAAACAAGCATACAAACAGTCAGACAAAGAAACAAGAAAACAAGTGTAAATTGGAGTATAGAAACGAAAAGACAGTCAAATGTTTAATTAGTTTGGTTTCATTCTCCTTTGAACTTAAGACTGAATAAAACGAGCGATATGGAAGCGATTTTGTGTCGTAATTTTGCTTTTTTTTCCCTTGTGTACACCCCACTCCCCCCTACCCGTACCCCCCCCCCCCCCCCCCCCCCCCCCCCCCCCCCCCCCCCCCCCCCCCATAGGAAAAATTGTCACAGTACAGTACTAACATAGCAACAAGCCAGCATTGTGTTTCTTCCCAGCCGCTTCCTTCGGATTTCTCTGTCCCTTGAATGACATGCGATAAATGGTGGACTGTAAAGTAGAAAAAGAATCATTCATTAAAATATTTGTTCATTTGTATTAACGTTAATTTCAACGTTAATTTTCGTCAGTAAATTTTCTAAATATTTCGGACGAAAAATTGAGGATTTAATATTCAGTTGTCAAGCACATCTTACAGACATGTACACCAACTTTAAAGTGGAAAATTTCCATGGTTTAATTATTCGTTTGTTCAAAGCATATCTCACCAGAATCCTTAGTAAAGAAAGCCTCTCTTGCCGTTACCAGATCTATTCCACTTCCTTCATTCTTGGTGATCAAAGTTTTTAACACCACGTCCATGATATCTTCAAGTCTTGTTTCGTGGACATTGAGCAACAATGTCGGGCTCTCTAGAAATCTTTCTATGTCTTTTAATGCTCTAATTTCTGTATAAATATCTTTGACCTCAATTTTCTGTAAAAGAAAACTAAAATAATTATCTTTGTTTTGTTAGGCCTTTTTGTTTTGTTAGGCCTTTATGTTTTGTTAGGCTATGTTATATGTTTGCAGTGCCGCTTTGACTTATAAGAAGCTTAACTTAATTTTGGCTCCAAAATTATTAGTTCTGTCATTCTAGACAGCTTTTTTCTAAATTAAAGATGTAGGTACCAATACATCTAAGTCAAAATCAAATGAACAGTCAAAAATATTTCGAGCATAATCATAAAACAGCACTAATCCGTTAGGCTTAAAACTCTAAAATCTTTTTCGTTAATCAATTCAAAAAATTTTACTTACCGTGTGTTTGGTATACATTAAGGTTGTTTCAGTAAACTCATCTTCAGGTCTGTTATCAGCTTCAACATCTAGTAAAAATATAGGAAAATAAAACAAGAACTTACAGTTACAAAAGTGACAATAGTAATGCAATGTGATATGTTTTCAATACAAGAATAATTTGTGACTGAGACAGAGCATGCATCCGGTCCGAGCGATATTAAGCTTATCTAAAATTAGAATATTGATAAGGTTAAGTCTGTTGAAAAATTCTAGTTCAATCAATACATAAATAGCTGATTCACTCCACTAAATAAGAGATGAATTATATTAGCCATTTTTCAGCTATATGTCTTCTTTTCGACGTCTGAAACTTCATAAAAGTTAGCGACGCCACTAGTGGCTTTACCGGCGCATTTCTTCAAGAACAAAATTTTCGCTGAGTCAAAACTTACCTGTTAATTGTCCATTTACTGGTGGAATGTTATTCATATTTACTATTTCTACTGTATGCTCAGAAAGATCCCCTTCCGTCTCCATTTTGACTCTTAATGTGCTGTTTCTTGGCGTCTTCACTATCGAGCAACCCTCATTTCATCGGTTCGTTTTACTCGTTTGCCGGTTTACGTAACCGCGCTGGATTGTCATGAAGCACGTGTTCAGCTAATGTATTCACGTGTCGCTATTGTTATCTTGTTATGAATAAAAAACTTTTATATTACTACAGTAGGCTTTTTAAAAAAGTCATCAATAATTCATGAAAGAAACACATAGAAATCATGACCATGAAGGAGGTTTTATATCTGATATAGATTCGTCTTCATTTGCATAAACTTTAACTTGGATTTTCTCTATCAAACTTGGTTCATTTCGTATTAATTCGCCGGTACAATATGAGCCGAACATCAAACTCGCACTAGTCGTGTTTATTCGGGTCTAAAACCACTCGGCTGATAAAACACTCCTGCTTGTTTATTAAACATTACATAAAGAACCACCAGACGGATAATAAAATTGTATAGATAGTGGGTGTAAGGAACTTTTGTTATCCTCGAAATTTCATTATTTGAGAGCTCCCGATGGGGTACCATACAATACTGCGGCAAAGGCAGCCCAATCTCGTTTTTTTTCTGTATACAGTGCGAAAATCAAATCGTGAATAGACTTGTATGGAACTTCTTGTTTATTTTAGTTGTTATTTTTACGAAAAAAGCCTTATTTCTTATTATTATCACACTAGTTTTTAGCTAGTTATCTCTTCTTATTTCTTATTAGTTTAAGTTCTCAATTTCTCGACCTTTCACTTTCATTATTTCTTAAGACATTATTGTTTTGACTAGCTCTCACCCACGAGCCTGTATATAATAACGGAAAAGGGATTCTTTGAATTTCAGTCAGTCTTTCCGAGAAAACTATTTGTCAGTATTCGTGCAATTTTTATGAACGTGAAAATGTTTTATGAATATTTGGCCAGGCTACGGCAAACAAGCATAATAGCGATAGCGTTTTATTTATTTTTGTTAAATATATTGCTATATATATACGTTGAACATTTTCGCACGGTTTCTATTCGACTTATTTGTGATTCGTACAATATACCGGATACCGATAGTTTTAAACCTGTTGCATCGGCAAAAATTAGGGGAAAAAATTGCCACTATTATTTTTATGATGATATCACATTTATTTTCAGCTTCAACGTTATTGAAATAATCTTTAGGTTCTATAATAAACAGTAGTACTGGTTTAAGTTTTTTCTTGATATTCCGCGAATCTTTAAAAGGAGTCAGTGATTGTAATCAAATTTCGGACAGTTTTCTTCCCCTTTAAATTTAAATTTCCCTGCTAGAAGACTCAGTTGGTTTTAAATTTATAAATTTTGAGACGTTTGATAAATCCTCTCTAATTCTATACATTTTTGCATATTCTCAATTATTCCGCCGCATGCACCTGCTACTGTTCATAGCAAAGCGAGTAGATAAAGAGAAGGTTCCGTTATCAGTTACTTTAAAATAGTAGACATGAATCTCTTTCAAAGCCGAGGTGGCTATTCCTTGGTGAGTGTTCACCAATCTTATCCAATCCATGAACACAGTGCCGCTTCTTATTAATTATAAAAACTAAAGCTACATGGATTAGAGAGGTCGAGGCAAGTACATGTATGTGTGACCTCTTGGTTTGCTGGCGCAGAGGGTATATTGACACTTGGTGCCTGAGTAAGTGCTACCTGGGCAAGATATCGCAGAACACAGCACACTATAGGAACCATAGCGAGTAGTTACTAACTATGTAGGAACGTAGCTAAGCTCACACAAGGTGTCCGAATACAAGGTCGATTGAGTTGTACTCGGGCACCCGGGCACCGTAACAAGTTTAAATTTAGTATCCAGCGAGAACTTGGCCAGGCAACATGCTTAGAGCACCAAATGTGAAAACACCCAGCAACAGCTTGGTGATTTAGTACTTTTTGTCAGGAGGTTCTGAAATATTAGCCTGAACATCTCTGACAAAATTTAAAAACTGGGGTAATTTTTCCACGATCTGTTCGGGTTCCCATTTTCCACTTGTGAGAAGCCTGTCCCATTCGTCACAGTGAAGGTGGATGTCAACCTGAAAAATATTTATGAAGTGAATGAAGTGAAAGTCAGACGATCGGCCTGAATAAATGAATGAATATACAAGGGACCAGTCATTATTTAAGTCGGAGGGGGGGTGGGGGGTGGGGAAAGGGTGGAGGATAAAATGGGGGGCCCTCGAATTTTTTTGGTGCCTTGACTGGATTCTTGACGTCGTAAGAAAGGCGCCATTTTGAAAAGAAATTAGAACCTTTAAGCAAAATGTAAACGTGTTTTAAAACAGCACCAACGCCAAGGTTAGTACTTTACTTAATTGAAGTTAAAATGGCTAGTATTACTATAAACTCTTTCCTAAGTTGTACTAGTAATAAATCTTATTCCAGAGCTAAGAGGTCATCAACCTTGACGCTCGAGTCCTCTACATCTTCCTACCGTTTTACATTCCTGTTGACCACTTCCAGTGACATCCATAACATCTTCCTCTGATATTGTGATAGAGAATTCTTCTCCGTCAGCTTTGTATGGGTAGCTTCTTCGGTGACATTTTCTCCAGTAGTAGAGACAATAGTCTCCAGAATTGCCTGGCATTTCCGAGTCTCCTGGCATGCACAATTCCTTGTTAACAATTGATACGTTGTCCAGGTATTTTGAAACGTTTTTTTCGAACTCTTTGGTTTTGCCTTTGTCATCAATTGGTGAGACTAAAATAGAAAATTATAAGTAATAAGTGTTTTGAAGTATATGTATTTTAAAAAGTAAATGTTAGAGAGTTTTAGATTGACTTTTTTTTCTCCCCGCAAACGGCAAACGTGACCACGTTTTCATAGTTTTCCTGTATTTTACTTTACTATTTACAAACCTTCTCACCAAGCGCAAATACTCTTTTGTTTTTCTACTACTTGGACTTTTTTGCGATTCTTTTTTAGTCATTTAAAATAATTTTTTACTGGTCAACTGACGTTTCACGTTTGCCGTGAACGTAAATCTAAAACTCTCTATTATTATTTTGAAGACCGACTCTCCACACCCCAAAAGACTATTTAATTTTTACTCCCTCCGCCCCCTTGCCGTGCAGTTTTGGGCAACAAAATGGTTAAACTATCTTAGTTCATTCTTCTTCAGATAAGCTGTCAGAGTGTCCTGGAGACCTCTTAACAACATAAACTACGAAAATATTTACTTATAAGCACTGAGATAACACTGCTGTCGTTCTACTCTAGCTGTGAACACTTGTGTTTATTTTTTTATTTGTTTAAATATGCTTTTATTTTTTTTCTTTCCTTTTCATCCTTTCATCTCCTCGAATAGCTTTCAATACATGTAACTTGAATTTTTTTCATGAAATGGTTTGTTTTTTTTTATTTTATTGTTTTCGATTTGCAATCTATCAGAACGACAGTTATACCAAATAACGTATTATCATCATTATCATTGGCATTATCATTTTAAGGTGGCTGTATTGTTTGGTCCTAATAACTTGAACTTTATAACATTATAAACACCTGTGCGTATAGCCAAACGGCAATCCATTCCTTCTGATAATATCATGATATTCACTCTAGCTCTGGTTAGGAACTGGTCACAGAGCATATACTTTGGTGCTGGGGATGCCGAGGATACTTGCTTTGGATCATGCTTTCTTATGTCTATATCTTGATGAGAAAACTTTGGATCTATATTACCATCCATATCCATGAAGATCTGAAAAATAATAATTCAGATAGTATAAAGAACACTAAGGATAATGAGATGCCTATGCCATAATAAGAAGCAGAATCCCTGAATATGAYAGRAAACTCAGGAAGAACTTKGAACTTGAGTGAAATTGCATACCCTGTTTATGACAAGAAGCTCRAAAAACCATACCCTGTTCAGCAGATCATCCCTGTATAGTCCATATATGGGAGTACCCCCCCCCCCCCCAGGGTTTTCACTCCAAAATTTCTATCTGGTAAAATATTTTTCAGTTACAAGTGTTGTATGTTAATAGTGGGAACTTACTTTAGCCCGAATACTGGTACACGAAGGAGTGTAAAACTGAAAGTCATGTCTAATATGAGGATCAACTGTGCATTTATATCCATCATTGTAAAATTGCAACTGCTTTTCTAATTCTTTGAATTCTAACTCTTCAATGGCATTAAATCGAAGTCTCCAGGATTCTTTCTTGCCATTTTCAAATTCTGCCTTGAGATCACTCAACTTGTAGGTCTTTTCCTGGTCTGGGCCTACAAGAAAGAAAAGTTTTCAGAAACTGCAAGTTTTGCTTTCAGTTTTGAAAAATGATTTAACATTCTTCAAAGTGACTGAAAATTATTAGATGTAATATGCTTTTAGTGTGATTATTAACATTTGTTTTGGAAACAGTCCTTATTCTAGGTCATTCTTATTTGGGATAATATAGGTAAAATATAAATTAAAGTATAATTATTTTTTACCTTCATCAACGTTGCCAATGTACAAGTGTCCAAAATGACAGAAAAAGTCAGCTTTGATTTCTTTGTCTTTGTTCTCTTGCCGTACTTCCTTCAGTACCTTACGAACAAATTCTTGCAACTCCTCTGTATTTAAGTCTTCAGGAGTGGTATGCAGTGACTGTACATAATCGCAAATTTAATAATTCGATTAATGCTTTTCCTTATATGGTGGCACCTTCATCCCTCATGATCATTGGTCTTTTCAAAAAACCTATTGACGCTAATAAAAGTCAAGTTGGGAAGGGTTTTTAGATTCAAAATCATAACAGTATAATATAGTATGTATATAAATACAAAAAGTTGGGGAAGGGGACTGAGAATTATTTAGCAAAAAGTGGGGAGACAAGTTTAAAAGTCCCCTCCTGATCATAATTTTTTCAAGGTTTAATGACAAAGGACCATGAAGTAGACAACTGAAGAAAAACGGCTGCTTGGCCCCCCTCTGAAATAGTAGTAGTATATATTAAAATATCAAACATCTACCATACATATTAGAAATTTCAATGCAGCTTCCATTCTTAAAAATCTTGCACATTGAGATCTAAATTACCTCCTTGTCATCATCTTCTATTCTGTAAACTTTGAAATGCTTTTCTCCATTCCAGTTAGGATTAGGACAATCAAATTCTTGTAATTTGTAGTCTGCACACTGTTCACTAGCATGTAGGAAATTATACTGCCTTGGAAGTGGCTTCTTATTGCAGACATTAGCCTGTTAAAAATTCCAAACATTGTCTAAATAACCTAGTGCAAAATCACAGTGATTGCCAAATATTGAGTAACAGCCTCAAGTCATGCTGCCTCTTCAAAACCTCAGTCAGAATCATATCATTTTATTAATTTATAATCCATACCCAGGCCAAAGTAATAAATAGATCTCTTTATGTGTCTCTAGTCATTCTAGCATTTTCGCATTAATATTGGGGACACTTTTCACTCACTCGTAATATGCATTAAGCTATAATACCCTCACGTCATGCACTGTGCTTTTGTCATTTATGTTTACTTTAATTAATTAAGCCTTCTTTTTGATTGTAATAAAAAGATATGTATAATAAATCCCTTATCAGATATTACAGGCTGACATTTCACTCATTGCCTAATAGTTTAGTTGTAATTATATAGTCTCTGGGGCTGGCAAAATACATAATTACTTATATATTTGCAACTCATGAAATATGCTACCATTTAATATAACATGTACCTGAGAACACATAAGATTTTAATTAAATGGTATTTGATGACTTTTTTAACCTTGAGCCAAACAGAGTTCATCGAAGTAAAAGTTGATGGGCGCAAGGTCCAATGATCTTGTAAAAATGGTGATTGACTTGTTGGCACTTACCATCTTATTTTTAACCTCGATTATTGCTTCTTTGCATTGTTTATCATTACCACGGACATACAGTTTATCATTGATAACCTCTACACGTGCCCCTGTCTTTTCTTCAATTTGTGTTAAGTTTGAACCCTTTCGACCAATGACAACCCCCAATTTACACCCTGGAGGGATGGTGATTTTCGTTTTACAATCTGTAGTTGGAGAGCTCTGAAAAAAAACATATTTTACACTTATTATTACTCCCGGTAAGAGGCTCTTCTGTGAAGCTTCACATGCACTACTAATAAATTCTAGCTATATTTACAAACACTCAACTCATATGTTAATTTTTACAGAGGGAGGAAAACCATAGAACCTGGAGAAAAACCCTCCAGGCAAGGGAGAGAACAACACATATTTTTTTGGGAGAAGCATAATGTGTAGACTGTTCTGTCAATCCCAAAATCAAGATAATTCCTAAATACTGGATTCAGTATTGTGTAGTTATATCAATACAAATGAAACAATATACAGTAGATAGCAATGTGGGTGTGTGCTGCATGTCTTAAAATAACTAATCAGAAATCAAGATTTATACTGAGTTTCAATAAACCACCCCAACCCCCTTGGATTTACCCTTTTAAGTTTATGATACTAGATATATAAACTAAGAATCTTATACTCATTAATAATTCATAAGCTCAGCAACCAACCACTGGGTTTCTTATTCGTACCACGTGCAGTAGTTTGAAACCCCCATCAAATATGACCGCACCCATTTCAAAGTTCTAGTACTTTGAAATATTTCTAAAGTCCTACTACTCGGACTTTGAAATATTTCAAAGTACTAGAACTTTGAAATAAAAACAAACATAACAAAAAGAGTATAAGATGTCGTGTCAAATACTCAATCTGTGAGTTAAGTCATGCAGATCAGCTCAGAGGCGGTATCAATAAAATGTGATGTATCCTAAGAACATAAGATGAAACGAGTGTACGCCATCACRATACAACGTGCAATGCAACTTGACGTCACTGTATTCTATTGGGGTTTGAAAATCCTCGTGTATGCCTCAGCATTCGAAATTCCACTCGGATTTTGAAACCCCAATAGAATACAGTAACTTGTATTTGAAACATTACTTAAGATAGCAAAAAATATATACAATATTAAAATATCATTTATAATATTATTTATATTAGTTGCAAATGAGGGCCATAAGTTAGAAAACTGTAATAGGCTATTGCACATTGTTATAGTTATCTTTATAGCTTATTACACATCCTTTGTTAATAAATAATTTAAACACTTACAATTAAATCTTGCAGTAGTCTTTTGGCTTCATTAACTTGTTTTTCTGTTCCTATAATGTGAACTTCATTCTTGTCCTTTTTTATTGTAACATCATAAGGCTTTATTCCAGCTTGTTTTTCCAAATCTCTTAAATTCTTACCCTTTTTACCTATAATTCGTGCAATAACATCTTCATTTCGAGGTTCAGGAAGCTTAATGATTTCCTTCATTTTGCAATACTCTGTTTTTCCTGGCCAACTTTATCTTCAAAATTGAACAATTTTGCAACAATTAGTTACAAAATCAAAAATAGATACTGTAAGATAATTTTTGATAGATTGAAAACTAAATCCATTTCTAAACAACTATATCACCTGTTATTAGTTATTTAAAGTCATCCATGCCTTAATTACTTGTGAATGGTAGTAAAAAAGTGCTGGTTTTGAAAACCAGAACAATGCAAAAAATAAATAAATAAATGAGTTGACACTGACTGGAAATAATTAATACTTCATTCCAGGACGTTATGGTTATGATACTTTATAAAATAACTGTTCTAAATCTCGCGTTCTGATTGGTTGGTAGCACATGCTTTATGAGAGCACACAGCACACATACTTTCATTTTCATCATTCATGTAATTGCTATCCGCTGTTGCTACGCGTTGTGCTTCTTCTTTAACACTTCTCTTTTGTTCTCCCAACCCCAGTGTGCTTTATAACTGCACACAGCACTTAGGCGCATTTTCTATTTCTTCAATAACCTTCCTCAGCAACAATATTTGTATCCATTTATTTGACCAATTAGTAGGTTTATACTATAACAATATAAACCTTTTCCTCTCATGGTATACAATCATTCTCGTACCCAAAGCCTTCTCAGCTTTCTAAGGAAAAATCGAAGGCTCTGGATCTGGATGGTAACACACAAATCGAAAGTTAGTTTGACTGGTTTATGCATTAATCATCTGTTTCCGGTTCGCTGATTATACAGTAAATATGACTGAAATGGTTAAGAGGCATAAAATGCATGTATCTCAAAAAGGTAATGCGCTTTCCACTATTTGATATTCAGAAAGAAACGATGATAGTTGTTTTTGAAAAACGAAACACGTATTGCTAAAATGACTTAGGGGAATCCCCCATCATGGCAGTAAATACATACGAGACAAGAAATAATGTATCTTAGAAGTACAGCTGTATAAAAGTCTTTTTCGGCCACCCAAGTTTTATACTGTATTAAAAAGGCAAAAAATCGAATGCTCTTTACTCACTATCTTTACTCTGGGCAGACATTTTAACACTGAGCGAAGCGAAAATTTTAGAAGCTTTTTAGCTGTTGTAGAGTCTATTCTACTAATGTTTTAGTATATTCATAAACAGTTAAGAAACCCCTAAAGACCTTTAACCTCTTTCATTTTTATCACGTACCTACTAGTGCCTAAAAGTTGAATTTCTGATTTAGATCCAGCAGCAACCAGCAGTATAGTTAACTAGTAGACGAGTATGGCGAAGGACAAATGACGAACCACAGGAATCCCAACAAGATTTTTGTTTATGCTGCAGAGGGAGAAGAGAGGGGGAGGGAGGGAGGGGTAATCCCATATGACAAAAAGGGCCGGGGCACCGTCGAAAAAAATTAAACCCCTAAAAGAGAGAGTTTGGAGTAGTAGTGTATGCATGGCACGGGCCGGATTTTGGACGGGGAAGGGGACGGGGAAGGACGGGTACATTAATTATTCATCAAATATTAGCATAAAACGACAGGGAGAGTATTGTTTCGGGTTACCATGACGACCAATTGACATCATAAGACTAATCGGCTAACGTGTTGCTATGTACGTTAGAGTGCACGCACTAAACCCGTGAAACATATTTAGTACTAATAAGTAGTAATTCATACAGAATCCTTTGTTTTCTAGAGTGCAAACAATATAACCGTGAAACTTAAGTAATACTAAATAGCATAATTTCATGCAAATTCCATTGTTTTCTATTGTTTAATTGGCACTATTTTGTACTATTTAGTAATATTAGTGTTTCATGGATTAATTGTTTGCACTCTATTGTTTGATTATCACTATTTAGTACTAAAAATTAGTATTTGTTTCACGGGTTTAGTGCGAGCACTACCACCCGATCGATTCAAACCTTCTGGGAATAGAAGCGTTTGTCTCTACGAATTCAACTCTGAAACCAAAATTTAACGAATAATGAAACTTACTCCCATGAAGTTTGAATTGAGTGGAAACGTTTATAGCAACACGTTAGCCAATTAGGTCTATTGTACTGCTTTTGCTGATTAGTACTGACTGGCCTCGTTTTGGTGTCCTCGCTTTGGTGTCCTCGCTTTGCACTACATTCAGTTCTAAGATAATCACTGTTTTGTCCCAAAATTTTTTACACAATCCTTATTTCTATTATCTTATTTCCATTGAAATGTTTTATTACTCTTGAGGAATTCGATTTAGAAAATATGTCAATTACAATGGGTCCTCCATTGCATTCCCGTAGCACTATAAACAACAGACTGACCACTTCAAATCACTTGCATTCCTCCTTTCGTATACTCGCTGGGGTCGAGAGGTTTTTTATTCTCGACTCCAGCATTTGCTGTTTTGAGGGGAAGGCGCCCACCGAAACCTACCCGCAAACCCCCTAACCCTTCAGGAATAATCGTCGTATCTTTTAGGGGTTGAAATCGTAAGTCATTCACTCTTATTGGGGTGAAAAAGGAACTTGATGTCCCTGTGGCTTGGGATCAATAGACCTTTCCCGAATTCGCTTGGATGACCACGAAACAATGGTTTGAAGTCGAGACTGAACTTTATTCTTTTATTCATCAAGTCCAACCATTTGCGGGGTACGCAGTTACTACGCGTTTACCCAGTATGATGACATACAACGACTTGTCCGTTTTCTTTCCGGTAAACATATTTACACCGATATGTCTATCCATTCCTTTTCCCAAATTATACGTTACCAATAAGCCTTCGTAATAAATCACGTATATTTTTCCTATCTCTTGTGATTTCTTTATCGCAGTTTTTACTTAATTGAAGACTTCCTCTCATCGTAAGATAAATCTTGACTTTCCTGCCCGTTCCTCAATATGACGTTCTTGAATATGGGCTTTGGATTCCTTGTCCAAAAGGACTGCGCGTAATTCTTTTTTCCTTTTATGGGAAATTCACATAAATTCCCCTGATTGGGAAAATGCAACAAAATCCAAGGTTGGGAAAAAATTGTATTCCTTTCTGAAATCGCCAAGATTTTTCCAAATTTGGGTTGTGATTTCACAATAATTTCCCAAAGTTCCCATTTGGGAAATTGAAAAAGTTTCCTGTGTAAGCCCTGAAATTCATAAAACCAATACCAAGATTTCGCTCTACATTTACATTTTTTTCACCAACGACGCTAACTCAGTTAAATTGCCCTATTTCATAACGACGTCACATCAAAACAGTCTATTGTTTGAACGCTAAGGATCATCGTCGCCAGAGGGGTACAGAATGGTGACAACAACACAAAGAAAAAAACGCAATAAATTGCATTTACAAAACAGAGAAGGGAGTAATGACAACAAAATACTATTAATATCGAAGGATAAACCTTGACACATAACATATATGGAAACTGGACAATTTGAAGCCAAACTTTCGGAGAGAAAGAAGATTTTGTCGAAATTCCCATTGTTCTCGGTGATTCTGTCTCCCATGTAAACAAGCTGTGACGTCATTATGAAATAGGCCGCAAGAGGTTGCCATCAATAGACGTCACTTCCGGTGATAGCTCTTTTTTGATGGCTTGTAGAATCCTGGAGGTTGTTTTGATCTCTTGTTTTCTGGTTTGATGTCGTGAAAATAGTAAAATACAATAGTTTGAGGACTTATTTAATGATTTGTTTGGACTTAGCATCCGCTAGTTGCCCCCCAGTCAACCGCTTTTTTGCCCCCAAGTCAACTCCAAAAAGTCACGTGATTGATAGTAAGCAATATATCCTTCATATATCTCAATAGTCAGCTACCAACTTCTTCCATTACTTTCCTATATAAAAATAATTTCTTATGGCAGTAGCCACATGCGCTTATTGAGCGCCTATTTTTCGATTTGCACTATAAGAGTGCAGCCTATGTACTTATTGACTGAGTGGGAGGGCCGTACGGGAAAATATTTGGCTCGAGGTCATGTCGTACGGACCGAGCGCAGCGAGGTCCGTACAAATGACCGAGAGCCAAATATTTTCCCGTACGGCCCGACCTAACTCAGTCAATAAGCATTTTATCATATGAGCCTCTAGAAAATAAAAATAATTAAGAAAAAGAAAGCGCGCGGATTTGAGCAGGGCCGGACGGGGTTTTCCGGCCCGCTTACGTCAACCCGTCCGGCCCCCATCACGTGACTTTTTCCAATGGTTTTATTAGAGCGCGCGAGCAGGGCCGTACGGGTCATATGATAATACTTCTTATTTAATAATGATTAAAATTAGAGCTACATGGATTAGAGAGGTCGAGGTAAGTATGTGCCAGAGTGACCTCTTGCTTTGCTGGCCCTGAGGGTGCCTGAGCGCTAGCTGGGCAAAAAATCGCAGAACACAGCGCACTATAGGAACCATAATTAGTACCCCGGGGTAGTTACTAACTATGTAGGAACGTAACTGAGCTCACACAAGGTGTCCGAATTGACGAATACAAGGTCGATTGAGTTGTACTCGGAAACCCGGGCACCGTACAAGCTGGAGCTGTGTTTAAATTTAGTACCCAGCGAGAACTTGGCCAGGCAACATGCTTAGAGCACCAAATGTGAAAACACCCAGCAACAGCTTGGTGTTTTTATTCGTACTTTTTGTCATGAGGGTCAGAAATATTAGCCTGAACAAGTTTGACAAAATTYAAAAACTTGGGTAATTTTTCCACGATCTGTTCGGGTTCCCATTTTCCACTTGTGAGAAGCCTGTCCCATTCGTCACAGTGAAGGTGGATGTCAGTCTGAAAAATATTTATGAAGTGAATGAAGTGAAAGTCAGACGATCGGCCTGAATAAATCAATGAATATACAAGGGACCAGTCATTATTTAAGTCGGAGGGGGGGTGGGGGAAGGGTGGAGGATAAAATGGGGGGCCCTCAAATTTTTTTGGTGCCTTGACGAGCCTTGACTGGATTGTAAGAAAGGCGCCATTTTGAAAAGAAATTAGAACCTTTAAGCAAAATTCGAATAAATATATAAATGTTTAAATGAATGAGCAAATGATAAATGGATGAATGAGCGAATGAATGAACCACTTGATTGATTGACTGCAGTCAAACTGACTGTCTGGTTTACTGATTGGTTGATCGTCTATATTTTGACTGTGACGTCAAGACCAAAGCAAGAAAGGCGCCATTTTGAAAACAAAAGTTCGAGAGAGATCTTCCAAGGCAGCCCAAATGTAAAGGTATCTTACAACACCACCAACGTTAAGTTTAGTACTTTGCTTTTAAATTCAATTAATAATTGAAGTTAACTCCTAAATTTGTATTAGTAATTTTAAAAATTTATTTCAGAGCCTTTTTTGAGGTCAAACATCAAAGTGACTTGACGACAATCTTCAACCTTCTCGTCTTCTACATATATGCCTACCTTCGTACATTCTTTTTGACCACTTCCAGTAACATCCATAACATCTTCTTCTGATATTGTTATAGAGAATTCTTCTTCTTCCACTTTGTATTTTCTTCGGTGACATTTTCTCCAGTAGTAGAGACAATAGTCACCAGGATTGCCTGGCATTTCTGAGTCTCCTGGCATACACACTTCCTTGTTAACAATTGATACGTTGTCCAGGTATTTTGTGACGTCTTTTTCAAAAATTTCGGCTTTGCCGGTTTGATCCTCAGTTGGCGAGACTAAAACAGAAAAAGAATTCAGAAATGAAGACCAGGGCTGTCAACTCTCCCGGATAAACCGGGAGTCTTCAGATTTTGGACTGTATCACCCGGTCTCCAGATTAGAGTCTCAAATCTCCCGGATAATCCCCGAAGCTGACCATTTCTTGTGAGACTCGACTTTCACAACCATAAAATTCCAATTATTTTGTGTTGTTTGTGTTATTTTAAATCGCTAACAAAATCAAAACGTTCCTCATAAACTGTTCTTGCAAGCAGGCCATTGTAATAGAAGCGATAATCTGATTGGTCAGAAATAAACCACATCAAATGTTACAAGGCGAAAGACGTCTTTTCGCGCGCTTTTTGACGCGCTGTGACGTCATGTCCTTCTCTATCAATTCTCCAGATTTGAATATCTCGGGGGGTTGATAGCCCGGGGGGGTACTCCGCCAGAATTTGGGTAGGGGTGTTCCGCTGGGATTCTGAAAGGGGTACCCTGTTTATGACAAAAAAAATCGTATTTGTAGACCCTGTTTATGACAAAAGATATAATTAATTGCACTGAGTTCCTGTTTCAATTATCATGTCATCTCACGTATCATTTTTTTACGACCATGGTAACCAGTTTCAGTCAATACGAAAGTAGAAACCCTGAATATGACAAGAAACTCAGGAAGAATTTGGACCTTGAGTGAAATTGCATACCCTGTTTATGACAAGTCGAAGCTCGAAAAACCATACCCTGTTCAGCGGATCATCCCCGTATAGTTCATATATGGGAGAACCCCCCGGGGTTGACAGCCCTGGAAGACATTACTTTTCTTTGTAACTTCCAGTGAAAGTTTTGCTTTTTTTTGTTTTGAAGGGGGGAGAAGATTCCCTTCTCTCCCAGCAATCTCTTCTGTACATATAATGACATGTGTGCGTACCTGTACGAATAGCCAAACGGCAATCCATTCCTTTTGATAATATCATGATATTCACTCTAGCTCTGGTTAGTAACTGGTCACAGAGCACATACTTTGGTGCTGGGGATGCCGAGGATACTTGCTTGGGACCATGCTTTCTTATGTCTATATCTTGATGAGAAAACTTTGGATCTATATTACCATCCATATCCATGAAGATCTGAAAAAATGATAGATCATAATCTGAACACTAAGGATTATTAAAATGTGCTGATGTGTAGATAAAAGTTGTTTCCAGTAAATGGGCAAAGACTAACATAAATTAAATAAATTGTTATCGAATGTACCTTTACAATGCCCTAATGATTTATCGTGGATATTAACAGGGGTTAATATGAATCTAAATCTGTAGGCGGGCCTTGGATGGTAACAGGAAGTCAAATCTAATTATCTATTGTTCCAATCTTATAGGAATAAGACATCGAACTACCGCTTTATAGAATTTAATGATTTTTTAAATGATTTTTTAAATAATTTTTTTGATCTTTTTAATGATTTATTAGATTAATGGTAGTCTATTGCCCTGAGAGAATTTGTCTCCTGACCATTAGCTTATTAATGGAAACTGTTTATTATATTTAACTGGATTATAGGAGTGGTTTTGGCAAATTTGTAGCTGTACAGTAGCCATACTGTATCTTACTGTTGCTATAACTTCGCATTATGATTGGACAAATTACTGGAAGACAATGGGAAGTTATTTCAATGCTCTGAAAGCAATGCTCTAAAATATAGTTAATTAAAAGAGGGAACTTACTTTAGCCCGAATACTGGTACATGAAGGAGTGTAGAACTGAAAGTCATGTCTAATATGAGGATCAACTGTGCATTTATATCCATTATTGCAATTTTGCAAATCCTCTTCTAATTGTTTAAATTCCAACTCCTTAATGGCAGGATCAAAGCGAAGTCTCCAGGATTCTTTCTTCTTGTCCTTTTTGAATTCCTTCTTCAGGTCACTCAACTCGTAGGTCTTTTTTTGTAACTCTAAAACAAAAACACATTTTAAGAGCTGAAAATTTGATTGTGAAAACTTTCACATGAAAATGTTACATTTTTTTGCACCTAATATTTACTAGTCTCCTTTGTAGCACCCTTTACACATTTAAGTCTTCCTTGCAGCCGTAATTAGACGTATGTACAGGGTCGGGTGCCTTAATTCATGATTTATAATTAACAAGCCCTTAAAAAGTTATTAATAAATTTAGTTAAATATAAGCCCTAAAAAATTAGTAATAATATTGTTTCCTTTTGTCTTTTTGTTTACTATTATGATGTTGTCAATATTGCAGAGATCTACAAAACACAAATTAAAGAAAGATCATGACATCCTCAGAGAAAAGAAAAGAAAAAGCTGAAGAATACAAGTAAAGCAATCCCTTTAGTATGATATTTGTTATCATCGTCATGAAAACAGTCCTTATTCTAGGCCATTCTGGGTGGCTAAATACTTTTTGGGATAATAAAGGTAAAACATAAAAGTATGTTTATTTCATACCCTCATCAATGTTGCCAATGTACAAGTGTCCAAAATGACAGAACAATTCAGCTTTGACTTTTTGGTCTGCATTTTCTGCCTGTACTTTCTTCAGTTGCTCACACAGAAATTTTTGCAGTTCCTCTGTGTTCAAGTCTTCAGAAGTGTGCTGTACCTGTACATTAAAAGACCCGGGGGTTTCATTAAGGGTCTGCGATCACCGGTAAATGAGCAAAATTCTTCTGCTTAATAGCTTAGTAATTTCAGTAATGTTGCACCCCTCAAGAAGAGCTGTCGAGATTTGCCAAAACTTACAATAAGTTTTTATAGTTTTGTTTATATTGTTTCTCGTTCTGTTGCATACAGTACATCCAATTGGGTAAGATCTTCTTAGAGCTGCGACCTTGCTAAGTAAGTCATAAAATGTTCACTTAGAGTCTCTAGCTAGTGTATGACCTTCTCCTATTATTTCAAAACTTAATAAAACCCCTGAAACCATTAATTTTATCAATGCTTTTCCTTATGTTGGCACCTTTCCCTCATGATATGAGTTAGTCTAATTATAAAAAACACTACACTGTAAAAGTTTGTAATACGGTACAAGGACTCAAAGCTGACCGTTTAAAGGGAGAGGGGTTTAAATTTATAAATATTGATAGACTAGTATGTATAAGATTAGACAAAACCTTGGGGGCCGGGGAGTTAGCAAAATCATCCACGACAGGCGGCAGATTCCTAACAAACTGAAGCATCTATCTTGTTGAAAGAATTTTTCATTACGAGCAGTAAAACATTTAAAAAAAACTGTCAGTCATATGAGAAAAGTACAGTGTTGTAATAATAAGTGGGTAAATTGTCAACATGTTAAGGCTTCTATTGTTAAAAATTGTGTAATAATATAATGAAATGCTATCCATACTCCCTTGTCTTCATCTATTCTGTACACTTTGAAGTGCTTTTCACCATTCCAGGAAGGATTGGGACAATCAAATTCTTGTAATTTATAGTCATCTGCACATTGTCCAGTAGCGTGTAGAAAATTGTACTGTTCTGGAGGTGGTTTCTTATTGCATACATCAGCCTATTCAAACCACCAAAACAAAGTTTTAGTGATATATGCATGTATAAAAAGATTCATCATTCACTATCATCATCATTATTACCACCACCACCACCTTTATTATCATCATCATCATCATCATCATCATAATAAACATTACCACCACCACCATCTTCATCACCATCACTGTCTTCATAATCATCGTCACCACCATCATAATCATCACTCACCATCATTATCATCAACACCACCCACCACCACCATCATCTTCATCACCACCATCATCATCAACACCACCCACCACCACCATCATCTTCATCACCATCATCAACACCACCCACCACCACCATCATCTTCATCACCATCATCAACACCACCCACCACCACTATCATCTTCATCACCATCATCAACACCACCCACCATCACCTTCATCACCATCAACATYATCAACACCACCCACCACCACCATCATCTTCATCACCATCACCATCATCAACACCACCCACCACCACCATCATCTATATCACCATCACCATCAACACCACCCACCACCACTATCATCTTCATCACCATCACCATCATCAACACCACCCACCACCACCATCATCTTCACCACTATCATCTTCATCACCATCATCAACACCACCCACCACCACCATCACCTTCATCACCATCACCATTATCAACACCACCCACCACCACTATCATCTTCATCACCATCACCATCATCAACACCACCCACCACCACTATCATCTTCATCACCATCACCATCATCAACAACCCACCACCACTGTCATCTTCACCACTATCATCATCATCATCAACACCACTGCTACCAACATCATCTTAATCATTGTCTTCATCATCATTATCATTGAGCAAAGAGAAAAAAAATCTCAGTTTAATAATACTGTAATGATTATCGTTAACATCAAAACTTACAGCTTTGCTCTTTATCATGATGATTGCTTTCTTGCACTTGCTGGCTTCCCCACTGATGTAGATTGCATTCTTGATCTCCTCTACACAAGCTCCTGTTTCCCTCTTAATCTTGTCTATGTTACAGAATTGTTGGCCAAAAATACGCCCAAGTTCACAGTTTGGAGGTAAACTTACTTTTATTTTACCATCTGTGCTTGTGGTGCTCTAAGACAAGAATATAAAGAGGCATTAATAAATGCCAAGGAGCTACTATGATTAAATATTAAACCTTTAGCTTCAGGTTACTTGCTGTCTGACTTTTTGCCTTGGATTTCACAATGTAAGGCGTTTTTCATAACTTTAACTTTTTCACCTTACTGTAGATCACACTGATCATAATTTCTATTTAGTATTTTTAATCCTTTAAGATTATTATAACTGATGTGACTATAATCCATCTGCAAGTGGAAAACCATACAGTAATCATATATACAGACCACAAATCATTCTCTAGCATATAATATAAGGGTGAAAAATGCACTGTGCAGGCTCAGAAATGTGGCACAGAATTGGTAGACATGTTTGTCTGGTTGTAAGAAGCCTGGATAGCGCTATCTGATGAATAAATCTTATCCAGTGGATACATTTATTGGATAACAGCATTGACTTATCCAGTGGATAAGGATTTCTCTGCTGGATAGCGCTTAACCAGGCTTTGCACAGTACAACCAGGCCATTGTGTTTACTGTACAAATAAAAACATTGGAAATTTACTGGTTTTTTAAAAATCTTTAAAGTAAAAGCAGTTTGTGAAAAGTTAGTGATGATTTTTTTCCTGACACATCACTTGAGTTTTTTTCTTTCCCTGGTCAAATAATGCGAGAGAAATTCAAGTAATACAACTGCCAGTAAATCTCCAAATGGTCTTTTTTTGTAAACACAGCACATCTACAAATTCCTGCCAAACTTCTGAACATGCACAGTGCATTTTTCACCAGTATCCATCTAATGGTTACATTGCACATGACTAGACACAATATGGATACAACTCCATAAAATTGCATTATTGCAATTCATTAATGAATGATTATTGTAGCTTTTGAGTGGGGTCTTCACCTTGTTCAATATGTCTTCTATTTTCTTTGCGGCTCTTATCTTATTGATATGTGAACCTCTTATGTGAGCAGCCTTATCTTTAACAGAAATTGAGGTGTCAGTTTCCATTTCTATCGCCCTTAAAGTACTTCCATCTTTACCCAAGATGAGACCAGTTTTTTCTGGCGGCAATGGAACCACTTTCTCACCTTTTGCTTCTTCCTGCCGCTTCAATTCTTTTTCCTATAATAATTATTTATAATTATTTATTTATTTATTTTCATTTTATAATACCAGTTAGTAATGGTTGTACGAAGGTTGGATAGCGCTATCTGAGTGGATAAATCTTATCTAGTGGATAAATTTATTGTATATCTGCAAACTTATCCATTGGATAAGGATTTATCTATTGGACAGCCCTATCCACCCTTTGTACAACTGGGCCCAGGATGGTAGGGTACCCTTAATGGACCTTTCTCAAAAGTAGATGAATGGGTAGGAAAGAAATTACATCTTACTTACTATGATCTCATTCAAAAACGTTTTAATTTGTTCCACTTGTTCTTCACTTCCAATAATATGTACTTCGTTTTTCTTTTGCCTTATGTCATAAGGCTTGATTCTAGCCTTCTTTTCCATGTGTCTTAGATTTTCGCCTTTTGGACCTATTATTTGCTTGATGATACCTTTGTTCTTAGGTTCAGGAAGTTTAAATATTTCCTTCATCTTTACTGTTGTGGCTCTCTCGTGTCTGTAGAGATATAAATTATTATGCTTTATGTTCAAAATCTTCCTATTTTTAATTTGCCTAAATGCTCTCCATTTTTCAGCTTGAAAACATGTGAAGAACATGATTGCAAATTGCAAGCCAGCGTGGGAAACTAAATGTCCCTGTAGGCCATTCTACAATATTCTACATTCGGTAAAGTACATTGTTTGGTTTTAAACGTGGTTGCGTTTTGAGAGTTCCAAAAATTCATTGTATGTACCATAATTTTCTTTAATACTTTCAAAAATTGGATTTCAGGGAATAACTTTCAAAAAAGTAATCCGTTATCCAGTATTTGATGTTCAGAAACAAAGCCTTTTTCTTTTATATACCTATACCCATATACTTTATCTGACCTTTGTTTTTTTATGCACGTAATGCTTAAACAATTAGGGGAATCCCCCAACATAATAACTAGCTCGATCGTTTTACAGATTCGCCCAGAAATATGTATAGACTTATACATAATCGGCCTGTAGCAAGAATTAATAGGGTTAAGATAGTTAAATAAATACATAATAGACAAGAAAAATTGTGTTTTACAAGTAAATGTGAAGTCTTTTTGAGCGACCTAAGGTTTTACACTTCATAAATCATCAACAAATCGTAGGCTGCATGACTGGGCAGACATCGAAGCAGTTGAAGCAATCAAAGCTATTTAGCTGCTGTAGAGTTTATTCCACTAATGTTTTAGTCGATTTTTAAAACGTTAAGAAACCCCTAAAGATTTTTAAACTCTTTCATTTCCATCACGTACCTTCTAGTGCCTGTAAGTTGAATTTTTGTTTTGGATCCAGCATGAACCTGGCGTCGACGAGTCATTGCAGAGGATGGATGAAGAACCACAGGAATCCCAACCAACATGAGAATCGGCAAGTGACTACTATTTTTTAACGGGTTGAATAAAATCACTCTATAATGCTATAAAAAATGATATATAAATTTAGGTACTGCCTAAAAGCGGTTTTCCCAGTACAATCTTTGTTGTCACCTATAAAATAGTGTTATGCAAAAAGGTATATATTTCAAACTGTTTTCATAGATTTCATCCGAAACTTGTTTTTTATTGTTTAGCATAAACAATTAGTTGTGTTCTTTGTTAATGATAAAACCACTAAAAATATGAATATTAATATTCACAATTTAATTAAGATGGGGGAAAAATACAAAAAAATATTGCTAAAAAAATATGGTTTTGAATCGGATGGGGAGGTGCTTCCCTGCTAGGTGGGCTACTTTTCTGATACTTCGTTGTGCCAAATGTTTTCCCATTTTGGACCAAATCCCACTTCCTTATTTGTGTTCACGTAACCTGATTACTCTAGAATGTGATAATATAATATATTGACTCGAAATCGGAATCAGTTCAAGTGAAAACCACTCGTTATAAGCGGAACCAAGAGAGCATAAAAATAGGGGGAGGAGGGGTTTAACTGATTTTCTTAAATATGCTTTCTTTACCACTTCAAGAAACATAACGAACGTCCTGAAAGGGGGGCTAAAGGCTAAAGCCTCCTTTTGCCCCTCCCAAGGAAAAGCCCCTGAAATTCTCAAAGTGACAGATAATTAAAGAAATTCAGACAATTCTATTAGACAGGGAAAACATCTACAAGAAAAGTAGTATTTATTCGAAGAGTATTTCGATATTTATATCTGACTTATTCCAGAGGCACAATGTTAGAAAACACTTTGATTGGCGTCCACCAAAACTCTCGTCCACGAAATGTCTCGAAATATTTTTCACGATTTCGCGCGTGTAATTGAGAAGCGCTGTAATCCAGAAATAGTTACCAAGAACAACAAAATATCTCTTAACAAAAAAAATATTGTCTTGAGATAACTATTTAATTGAATTGTATCCACGGTTCTCCAAATGCCAATAAAATTGCTCGATAACAGTCTCGTACCCAGGTCCTGCTCGATAATTAATCCTCAATTGCCTTCGCATACCTCTTTTTTCATATAATTTTGCGGTGGAATGCACTATTAATGGCAAACTGCACGACCTTTTCATACAATTCATAACGAATAACTCGTAAAGCCTGGTTTTCACTTGCGACGGAATAGGAGTTGGAAGCAGTTTGTGTCACTAGTCAAGAAAAACGAGTTTTTTCGATTCCGATTCTGACAAGCTTTCGACTCCGTTTTCAGGTTTTCTATCAGTTGGTTGGTTAGCCGCTTACCACCCCTCCCTCCTATGGGAAGAAACGAAAAGTTTTTCCCGTAATTGGGGGGGGGGGGGGGAGGGAGCGGCTTCTAGTGAAAACCAGGCTCGCAAAACATTACCTGTATTCGTACTCGAGTTATAATCGAACATATTGCAAATCTATAAAAATAACCTGTGAACCAAAGAGTTGAATTACCTAGTGTGGGCGTCCTTATTGTGCCACAAATATAATGGTAATCCAATAGCAACCAAAATAAATTGAATCTAAATTTCTTTTTGACGATGGGGTGCCTGCCTCTGTTCATCTTTATTTGTTTTTTTAAGCTTAAATAATTTAAAACTTTAAAGAACTTTTTCTCGGGCAAATTTTAATAACTTTCTCAGCTTTTTTAATTAATATTAAAACTCAGTAGATACTTGTGAGAATGTACTAAAGCATATAACTGAATGTGAGCTTTACGTTTGGGCTGTTGTAACTTCTTCTTGAAAGTGTTTTTCACGTGAATTTATTTTTTACTTTTTATTACGTGAATAAATTTTTCGCTATGTCAAAACAAATTTCCTAAACAAACCTGTTTCAATTTCTTTTCGCAGCTTGATTTATTAACTCTTAAAGTGAATAAAACCAATAAGGGATAAGTACTTACGCCATTATTTCACTCAGTTCACAAAAGCGAAGAAAACAACAAGTGAAAGTCAGTTATATTTTAAACAGAGAGGAGCGGCTTGTCTTCTTGAAAGTCGGTTTGCTTTTCAAAGTTTTATTCTTTCACAAAAGAGTTCATTATATCAGGTGCAAAGAAAACGTGCAAGAAACCATAAAATACTGCAAAACGTGTTTATGAAGCTTTCCTAAACTGACGGCATAGAATAGACTGAAGAAACTGAAGAAAGTTTCAAGATGGCGGTTCTTCACGAAAAGGTAAAACCGTGAACTGGAGAATTTCGTAATATGTAAATAGTTCGTGTAATATGAAAGAACTTTAAATTGTCTTCAAAACGTTGTTTAAGTCGAGTAATTAAAGAATTCCTATTCGCTTTCCTCTTTCTTTTTTCTTTTTTCTTCTTCTTTCTTTAAGAAACAAAACAAAACTAGGTTTTGCTTTGCGAAGTTTTTCTCCTATCCGTTAAACCCCGTTTACACTAGCTATTTTGTGCGGCGATTTTTGCTTGCGATTTTTTTGCGATTTTGTCCGTAATAAGTAATGGTAAAGAATTTACTTGTAAAGTTTTTCAGGATACCAAGATTTTCCTAGAGGAATGTATAAAGCCCCGTTTACACTGGCGATTTTTGCTGCGATTTTTGTGGCAATTTTCGGAAATATGAAATCTTTTGTCTCATTCTTCAAAAGAGACATTCATCTAGGAAAATCTTGGTATCCTGAAAAAAAAACCCACAAGTAAATTCTTTACCATTATTTATTATGGACAAAATCGCAGCAAAAATCGCCTCAAAAATCGCTAGTGTAAACGGGGCTTTACGGCTGTGTTTATGAGTCAAAATTTGCTAAATTACTCTTGCATGTTAAAAGTAGAAGCGTTAGCGAAATGAGTGTTTCGTTTTTTTCTTTTTAGTAATTTTTATCTTAGTTTGAATAAATGCGAGTTTTTTCTCTTTCCAACTAAACTTGTTAATACATCGGATAAAGCCTATAACGCCAGTAGTCTAAATGATGCCGAATTCTTAAGCGTCAAGTCGACCCTGTTTGATAGTCGCAAGAGAATATGAAGTACAGTCAGTCGGTAACACTAATGCTTACAGACTGTAGCTTGGCGCAAAATCTAAATTGATTGGGAAGTAAAAGAGTTATTAAATACTTTGTGATTTCGTTCTCAAACGAAAAATGATTTGAATCCGTCTTCTTGTTGAAAAAAATACGTGTATTTAAGAAAGTGAGAGAGATAAGTAAATCTTAGGGTAAGTTTCTTTTTACCATTATTCGGAATTTTCTCGCTTTCTGATTGGTTAAATTACGTCAGCAAATCACGCGCGAGCTTGAAACCCCATTTTTCTTTCAAACTTTACCCTTGTTTTTGTAGTCAAAAATATTTTTTTTAACCATATTACTCCAGTTTTTCTTGCTATGTTCTCTTATTTAACCACTTTTTCGTCATCTAGCCGTCAAAATAAGTTGTGGACTCCCTCGGCTACGCCTCGCGAATCCACGGCATTTTGACCGCTAGACGACGAAAATCGGAAAACTGAAGAAAATTCATTAAATGTCCTATAATTTCTTTGTATATATTTACAAAGCCTTCTGCACAGTTTTCAGTAAAAAATACTGAACTTTTCGTATAATTAAAAATGTCAGAAGGCTTTTATTTCAAGTTTGTTTTTGCTTCCAAATTGATTTCCTTTTATGTTTATCTTAATTTTTTTTWAATATAATTTCGTGTGTTTCGATTCAACATTTTTCTTTAAACCTTCGAATTTTATCGCAGATAACCGGAACAACCTCTGGTCTGATCAGCACGGCTAACTCACGGTCAAAAAGTTTAGGGTTCCGTTCACACTGGACTGAACTATCCCGAACGAAAATTCGTATTTCTTATACAATTAAAGAGACGGTTCCGTGTAAACGGTATGTACAGGTCAAATTTTTGACCGGTTCAAAATTCGTCCCGTACCTTGTAAACGCAGCCTCACAGATCAAATCGGCATTGAGCGTGTTAGGAGGTTTTGTAGTGGAAGGAAAGCCTGCTTTTCTCGACACGTTTTACACGTTCCGATTTGCTTTCCCTCGCTTTTTCTATCTTTTGTTCGTTTATAGAAACAGGAAAAAGTGCGGTAAAATTACTTTTAAGAAGATATCACGCGTACACGAATAAAAGAGGAGTTAGGGGACAAGTCAGAGGGAGCGACGTATAGCTAATAACGCGTTGAAGTTTAGTAGATAAATTCATCAGGACAGAAAGACGTAGTTTGCACCTGTTTCATCTTGTGCTAATAAATGAAAATGGTAAACGAATTTAATGACGTAAATTATGAATTGGTGGGACAGGGACCGCCAAGCACCCCAAAGAACGTGGGGGAGGAGAGGGGAGACAATACAGTAGATTAGTATAAGTTACCCAAAAAACGTGGGGGAGGAGAGGGGAGACAATACAGTAGAGTAGTATAAGGTATAAAAATGCTAAACGTGTTTGTGGGTGTGGGGAAAGTGGATGAGGCTAAAGACATCCAGCCCCTCCATTTCCCCGCTCCGGCTGTATTACCAAATGTTGTCTGAGGGCGGTTTCAATATTTTACTGGCCATGGTCCCCCTTTCGGGATTTTTCGCTGTCAAACGTCATTAACGTTACCCTAGAAACAGGCGGCTTGATCAATTTTAATTAACATCTCTTGAACGTTGAGGAGCATATTTCATTTACTGAATCTTTTTTTTTTTCGGTTACTTTTTAATCCTTGGTTCGTTCTGTTTCATTTCTTTCGTTTCTTTCTGGTTTTATGTTCGTTCTTTTCTTAATTTCACTTCCCTCTTCATTTCCGCATGTAAAGACTATAGAAAGAGCGTCTAGATTTGGTTTCGGAAGTTCCTAAATGATTTTTTTTTGTTTAAAACGGGTTTACTTTTAAGTATTACGGAGCACAGTACTGACGCCATCCACGTGAAGTTCTGCTAGATCTTGCGACTGTTTTTCTTTTTGCGTAAATAAATTCAATACCGAAATAAAATTTGTGATTATATAATAAAACGAATGGAACAGCCTTTTCCCTGCTCCGCTCAGTAATAAAGCACTTAGGAAGCACCGTAAACACTCAAGAAGTGTGAGAAGCACTCGCCTACGGCTCATGCTTGGCCTTACACTTCTTTCATGCTTACACCACTTCCTACCTGCTTTATTTGTTAAACGGAGCACGGAAAAAGCTGTTTTATTTGTTAACAACAGCTATTTCAAAAAAGGTTGAATACTGAATACTGCATACTGAGTAGTGCATTCCAAGACAAAAAGACATTGTGAGTCTCGTTAATTTGAAATAAAAAGTAAATATACAGCAATTAGCTCTCTACATGTAGTGTGTAAATCCGTTTTTCGAGTCAAATCCGAGTCCGAGTCCGAGTCCAAGAAAGCCATTTCAGTGCTTTCGTCAAAAAAAAAAAAAAAATGGTAGGTTCCTTTTTAGCAGTGAAAATATAGCATAGATTAATTTATGACCTTCGTGCAATTAATGTCTTCGTGCAATTAATTTTATATATTATAAAGAGTATTTTCAATATTTTCAGGTTTGGACATTTGATTCGGACATTTGACTAGGACTCGGATCTGACTCGGGCTTGACTCGGTTAATAGCTGAACTCTACATGTACTTAGTATATTGTTTCAAGTGGAATACACTAAGAATAGGATAAATAATTATTATTAATCCTACTTTAGACAATGTCACTATAACCCACAATGCACTTCGGTCTTGGCATGCACTATTCAGTATGCAATATTCAGTATTCAACCTTTTTTTGAAATAGCCGTAGATACACTAGAGGGTTATTTGAAATTCACGCCCTTAAATCTCATCCTTGTACAACACTGGTCTTTAAGGGAAGCACAGGTGGAGTAGCGGTGAGAACTTTCGCCTCAAACCAATGCGAACCGTTTTCGAGCCCCACCGGGATTGGTGTTGTATGTGAGTAGAGTTGTTTGTTGATTCTCTCCTGTGCTTTGAGGGTTTTTCTCCGGATTCTCCGGTTTTCCTCCCTCCACAAAAATCAACTTTAATATTCTCTTGAGCGCGCATTGCAAGGTGACTAACAATACTGAATATTCTTATTGAAATGATTTTTTTTAGAATATTGCTATGACTCTATTGGTTACCTGGATAATAACAACATGCATATCTATCAACGGTGTACACGTGCTTGCCGAACCGAGTACTAAAAGTTTTATATACGATGATGAAACTCTTCTTGACTGTATACCACAGGGTAAGTACACTCATTGAAGATCAGATGTCTTAAGGTAATTCCCTTGAAAGAAATTTTGCCAATAACTTTATCCTGAAACTTTGAATGGACATTTCTTATGTTATGGACATTTAAAAACTGGAATAAAAAGATGGGGCCACTATTCTCGTTTTTTCGTGAGATGCTCTCCAAATATGTCAATTTATGGGTTTTTTAGTGAAATGCGGTAGCAACCGGAAGCTGTAATCAAGAACCTTTATTCACAGCTAAAAGTGCTTTCATATAGCAAAACGTACTTATAACTCGAAGTATACTAGATAATCTATACTATTAAATCCATCAAAGTCATTGGATGACTATGATTCTTGAGGAATTAGTGAAAAATGCAGGTATGCTGCGAACGTCCAAAAATTGCACATGTCAGCTATTCCCATCAAAGTATTTCAAAATCTATTCAATAAACTTTCATTTATATTTTGATATATAATGACGAGCATCGCATTTATCAAAAATCTGAAATAAAAAATGGGGATCACCATTCTCGTTTTTGATTTATCTTGAAAAAACATCTCAAAATAGTCGAAAACTGACACTTTTCCGAGTAGAGACTGGGGCGAGTCAAATAAAAATCGCAATTTCTCTGCTCAAAAAAAGAGAAAAAAGTGAAATTGGTTTTGAACGTCTCTTATTTAGTTTCTGAAAGAAAAATGCCTAAACTTTGTTAGTTCCATGCTTTTAGTTGCATGCGCAGAAAAATGCGCAGTGCAAAACAAGGGAATTATCTTAAGGATCTGTTATAATACCTAGATGGAGTCCTATCGATCAGTCATTTATATCTAGACTATATAAACCACGGGTATGTGTTTTATTAAACATGACCCAAACATGTAGCCTGGGGGATGGGTTGTCACTATAGGACAAGAGAAAATGAACTAAGAGAAGGAATCTCCGTACCCCATCATGTGCACACTTTGATGCTATTTTTAGAATCAATGATGCTATTTTTAATCATGCTTCCCTTTAAATGCCTCGTTTTAGTACACGAAAAGCGCCATATTTCGCTACGTCCACGACAAAAACACAGGCTTTTGTTTACTGCAAGACTACGTACCCTCAAGAATCAACCAATCAGGTTCTTCGCTAAAAATATCTCAAGCTAAATATAGCATCAAACTGTGCACATGATGGTTACAAGGCTATATGGCTAGGATTCCTTCTCTTAGTTCATATTCTCTTGTATAGGATTAACTAGATGAAATCCAATCGATCAGTCAACTTTATCTAGACTTTATAGGCCTGAATAAGCGTAAGCACAAGCCAAGATAAAATATATCTTCCGCCATTTCGACACGCTTCCGATTCCCACTCTGACTCCGATTTACCCTGAGAACAGAGGTTTTTTCCCCCTTCTGCTGAGCGGCAGCCTCCCCCGACCCAACGGCAAGCAGGGTAACTCCGATTTTGTCGAAAGTAAAGTGTTGATACGTAACTGGCTTAGTAATTAGTTTTAATACCTTGGACATTTTTATTTATGATTATAGTACTTTATAATAGATCGTCTGTACTATTGGGCATTAGATATTCAATAGGCCTTTTGCAACGACAGGTCATGTGACCCTACCCCCCGTAAAGAGACGTTTCAAAATGAACACCAGAATCAAAAGAGCACCTAGATATTAGTAAGAAGGCAAAGTTTCAGCTTATGACATGTAACACGGGAGAAATGGCATTAAATACAAAATCGAATATTTTATAAGGATTTGTATGGGGAAATGTACTGGATGGCAAGCTTTGTCATCCATCACATTTTCCCATCCAAATCGTTATAAGATATTCGATTTCATGTTCAATGCTATTTCTCCTATAGTCAACATTATAAGCTAAAACTTTGCCCATTTACTAATATAGAAGAGTTTGTGGCTGATCTTCACGATCTGCCTTGGGATACTATCTATTTATTTGATGCACCTGATGATGTTTGGTTTACTATGGAAGAGCTATGTAAGGATGTTAGCAATAAACATGCTCCTCCTCGTTCCACGCGTGTTCGTTGATCACAGCCCCCATTGATGACGGATGAAGTTCGCCAGACGATAAAATCTCGGGATACAACTAAACGCAAAGCTACCAAAACCAAGAGTTATCAGGACTGGATCAATTTCGAACGCTTAAGGAATAATGTCACTATATCTAGATTAATTGATGGTGCTAAACGCAATTATTATTATAATCTGCTAAATGAAAATGCTAATGATTCCTCCAAGTTGTGGACTACAATTAAAAAACTACTCCCGCAGAAGAGAGATCACTCTTGATAAGACCAGTTTTACCGATAATCTTGGAATAGCAAAATGCCTCAATAAGTTTTTTACTACCGTTAGTGTACGTTTTAAGACTTTTTTCTCAAGTATAAATGCATCACCAAATAACTCAAGTGTTAATACCTCAAGTGAAACTGATTCCCAGTTTAAAGAAATTGCTGTGGACTTTGTACGCAAGGAACTTTCATCTCTGAAAGTAAAGAAATCTCTAGCTAGGTATCAAGAATATCTACACTCTACTTTTTAAGCTTGGTGCTGAAGTACTTGCATCCTTTAACGTATATTTTCAATCTCAGTCTGCGCACTAATATTATACCAAGCACATGGAAATCTGCTACTGTTACACCGTTGCACAAGACTAGTTCTAAATTAGACCCCAATAACTACAGACCTATTTCAGTTCTTCCAGTGGTGATGAAAATATTCGAACGAGCTATTCATCAGCAGATCTATAACCACTTGACAACTAATAAGCTACTTTCGCCACATCAATCTGGTTTCAGACATAGTCATTCGACAAGCACTTGTCTTTTGGATGTTTCTGACTTCATTTTAAAGAACATGGACAAAGGCAACCTTATTTGTGGTACTTTTCTCGACCTCAGTAAAGCCTTTGACTTAATCGCGATCACTCTGTTCTCTTAAAGGAAATTGGAAATGTTGGTATAAATGGGCATGCCTTGGAATGGTTCAACAGTTATCTCTCTGGAAGAACTAAGTCATCATACTGATAAGTGTAGCTTAGAGTGACTTCTTCGTTTGCAGAAAAATTAGAGAAAGTAGTTCTGTACAGCTGTTTCGGGAACTTGGGTGGGTTTCTTTAATTGAAATATGGATATTTTCACTTATTTCAATAAAGTTAGTCGCCTAAAAAGCTACAAAGCTGAGACCAACAAGGATTATGGGTAGTTACATTTTACATGTTTCAACCGCTTTAATAACTGTTGATGGATTTAAGATCTTTTACCAGTTACAGTCTCACCTCTTCTGAGCATCCTCAAGCTGTAAATTCTATCAAAAGCTTTACTTGTTTGATATTAAAAGTTTCCCACGAGCCTCAGTGATCTCAGCTTTCTAGGTTTTTTGGTGACTAACTTTATTGAAATAAGTGTATAAGTGCATTACTATAAACCGCTGTTTAAATGGTTTCTGCCCTTCGTATCTAAGGAATCTATTTTCGCATAATTCCGATATTCACACCTATAATACTAGGATCCGCAATAACATACGTATACCTAAGATATCCTCAAAATCAGGTTCACTTTCTTTTTCTTAAGCTGCTTCTTCTTCTCTTTTTAATAATATAAATCCTGAAGTGAAACATGCTAAGTCAGTGCGTAGTTTCTCTTCCAATTATTGGCATTATCACCAGGCCTGAATATTCTAAGGTTTGGTGGTAGTACCGACGATTAGAGGTGAGACTTCGTCTGTGTTCCTTTTTACCTCATTGCCTTTGTCATTGCTAGTTTTACTCAATTAATATCAATGACCTTAACTTAGTGTACATATTCCCTTTTATTATTATTTGTATTTTTATAGATCTCAATTTTAGCTATATATTTATTTATATCATATATTTAACATTATATTTAATTTTTACCAATATATTTATTATGATTCATTTTACACACAACTTCAGTGTAAATACGTTTCTTCAACTTTCTGAATTCTTTGTTAAATAAAGTTTTTTATTATTATTATATTGAGGTGCTCTTTCGATATCTGGCGTTCATTTTGACACAACGTCTCTTTTTACGGGGGTATGGTCACGTGACCTGTTGTTGCAAAAGGCCTATTATTATATGACAATAATCGTAGTTCATTCCTTTTACTGAATTAAATTTTAATTGTTATCTTTGATACTTTTATAGTTAAACATTGTATTTTATATTTTTATTTAGCATTTACCTCACATCAAATCATAGTTTTAAAAAAATGAAAAATATAAACAAATTACAAGCAGATGAGAGGTAAGGGATACCGTTACAGGGGAACCTAATAAAGTGAAAACCAGGATTAACGTGGTATTTTTGTTTTTGACAGAGTTAAAGAACTTTAGTCGAAAAGTGGAGAATGACGCGGATTTAGTAAAAGTAACAGATGAAGGCTATTTCATTCCATTGGTGACAGGGTCATATTCATTCAGAGTACACGGTAGAGCACCTAACCCATTTTTGAAAATAGAGCTATTGAATGAACAGCAGCGTTTTCCAAGCAAGTCTTTAGAAGATGGCAAATGGTATGATAAAATATACCTTTATCCTATTTTTATTTCAATCTGAAAACGCACTGCACATGTTTGGGATTCAAGGTCTTGACTAATGACCATCATCAAACACTTGGGTAGCACGGGTGGTGTGCGATGGTAATGCTTTGCTTCTCATCAATGCGACCCTGTTCGAGTCCTGCCGGGGTCAGTGTCGTATGTGAGTAGAGTTGCTCAATAGTGCTTCGAGGGGTTCTCACCAAGGTAACCCGGGTCCAAGTCCAGTCGGTGTCGTATGGCTCCCCTGCCACCGCATCCTATGTTGTATGTTGTTATCCTATGTTGTTATCCTATGTTGTTGTTGGGTGATTGATTGGGTGGGTGGGTTGGCTTCTGAGTTATTTTGCTGATGGGCTGATTGGAATGCTTTAGCTGGTTTACTGTCTCAACTTTCTTAGTTGTAAACATTTAATGCGTGAATTTGTTTCCTTCGGTACGTCTTCATGTAATCGATTTAACCGTCGATTTTTTTCTTGATTGACTTCTAGGTACACAGTGGAGTTCTATGGAATAAATTTAACGAAAGGCCAGATATTCCAGATTTCATTTAGATATGATCAACACGTTCGCTATGCAATTCCGATAAGTTTTTCTTTCGATTCGGGAGGAAATTGGACAAGTATTTGGGATCAACTTGTGAGACGGGACTCAGGTAAACTAATATGATGCAATAATTAACTACTGAAGAAATAGAAAACGCGCGCGCTTGCTGTGTGTAGTCATAAAGCATGCGGGGATTGGCAGAACACGTGAGAAGTGTTAGGAGAAGGACGACGCGTAGCGGAGTGCTTCTCGACACTTCTCGAGGGTTATGCCAATCCCTGAGTGCTTTATAACTGCACACCGCACAGCAAGTAAGTTTTTTATTTCTTTTATAAAATACACATTTCAATAACCGTTTTTTTTGGATAGAAATGACGCAACTGCCGGATAGTGCGCGCGCGTGCTGTGTGCTATCATAAAGCACGCGCTCCCAACCAATCAGAACGCGAGATTTATAACAGTTATTTTATAATGAAGAAATAGAAAACGCGCGCGCGTGCTGTGTGCTGTCATAAAGCACGCGGGGGTTGGCAGAACACGAGAGAAGTGTTAGGAGAAGCACGACGCGTAGCGGAATGCTTCTGGACACTTCTCGAGTGTTCTGCCAATCCCCAAGTGCTTTATGACTGCACACAGCACAGCAAGCAAGTTTTTTATTTCTTTTATAAAATACAAATTACAATAATAGATAGGAATGACGCAACGGAAAGTGCGCGCGCGTGCAATGTGATCTCATAAAGCACGCGCTCCAAACCAATCAGAACGCGACATTCGTAACAGTTATTTTATAATTCGCAATACAGTGGCCATCTTGAATCAAAGGCATTATGGGACGTCCATGGGGCACAACAAAACAAAAACGGGAATATATATTTACCCCCTGTACACCCCTTAATGCCTTGCGATCCAAGATGACCGCCCAGCGTATCATACAAATAAACAAATACAATTTTTCCAAATACATCACTTTAAAGAGAGGCAGCGGCCCTGTATACCCCAACCCTAAATCTGCCCTGCTGAAGACAGTATTTAGGAATGTGTAAGCAACCAGATCGAAATTATATAGAATAATTTATCATTTGTCGCTAGCTGAAAGGATAACTTTGAAAAAATCAGAGTCACTGATGCCGGTCTGATGCTCTACCATTGAGCTACAGAAAAGACTCATGATGAGCGGTCATTTACTAGGTTAATTATGACCTATACAAGTGGCTCAGTAGCAAACACTAGTGAAGGGGCCTTATGAAAAAAAGATAGTGAGAGGATCACTTAATCTTTGGATCATCCCGGGGATAACTAGTCCTTTACCTCCCTTACTAGTGAGGGGTGCTCATA
>NW_022260080.1:60402-74600 GCF_009602425.1 Actinia tenebrosa
AAAAGATAGTGTCTCTTGGGAGGGGATCACTTAATCTTTGGGACCCCGCATCATCCCGGGGATAAAGTAAGATTTATTACCGAGAACGGAGGCAATAAGCCATATACATCCCGAGGGTCGCAGGCCCGAGGGATGTATAGGCTTATTGTCGACGTTCGAGGTAATTAAGTATTTTATTTATCAATTGATTATATAATTAAGCTTTCCATAAATTACATGAAATACGTTCTGATATAGGAGAATCCAATAAAGAACACAAATTTGTTGGTGAATGGTCCTCGTGGACGCCATGTAACAAGACTTGTGGTGAGCTGGGAAAGAAATCTCGAAAAAGACTTTGTGCAGAAAAACCATTTGCCTTAAATTTACAAATCAACTACACATGCCCGTCATTGCTTAACGAAGACAAGTCGTGCCTTGCAAATACATCGTGTTCAGGTATTTGGAACAAGAGATTTATTCTCGTGAAGAAAGAATAGACCTCTTTACCTTGGGCATAATGTTTTCCCATTTCAGACCGTGTGTCATTCCCTAGAGTTTTTTTTTTTTTTTGTTTAACGGTAACGCATGAGAAGGCACATGAACATTGATACAGATAAAACAAAGAATCTTATTCTCAAGAGAATGACCCGTAGACCCCATTTTTCACTACCAGCAAGCAAGAATTCTTAAAGTCCCATGATGCCACGCGTTCTTTAACTCCAGTTAGGCTAATACTGCTTAGTGAATAGCTTGCAGGGTACATCGAAACAAAATCTATGCAAATCACAAGTTAAAAGTAACATTGGGAAATACCAGTTTTCTTTATAGAAACAGAATCTTGAAAAGTAATTCCTGCTCCTTTAAATAAACCATCTTTTGTCCAATAACTAAGAATTCACTAAGGCATGAACCAATCAGAGACGCGTAGAGATATCTGCTCTTCCCGATTCTGTTCCAGTAATATCCACTATTTTGTAAAATAGCTACAATTAGACAATACATCTTTTGGTTTTCTTTCACGGATACACAGGTTTCGTGCTACCCCTTGAAATCCTTGAAAAGTCCTTGAATTGAAAACACGTTTTACATGTTTCAACCGTTTCATTTCCGTTTCATTGACTTTTTTACCAGTTACCGTGAGTTCACCTCCTCTGAGCATTCTCAACTGCTGCAGTTTGTGTCAAAATCTTTACTTGTTGGATATGAAATATTTCCCGTGACTCTCAGCGATCACAGCTTTCTAGGTTTTTGGTGACTAACTTTATTGAAACAAGTATATATGGCGTGTACTCAATGAAAAATAAAATTGAGTTAAGTTGGGTAAAAAGATAAAGTAAGATGTCAGTCAGACAGTCATCCAGCCAGCCAGTCACTGTTGCAGTCAGTCAATGAGAAAGTCCGTGAGTGGCTGGATGGGTAAATGGGTGAAATAAGAAGTCATTCTGTCAGGCAGGCAGTCAGGCACCAAGTCAGTCAGTCGCTCGCTCAGCAAGTGGTAAGTGAGTCAGTCGGTCAGTTAGAGGCTTTGCACTATCAAGTAATGGAACTGCCATAACAGGAGGCAGGAATAATTGAATCTAGTCTAATCTGATTTACATACAGGGTAAGCCTCTATTCAATCAATTAGTCAGTCTGATATCTGATCTAACAAGATTCCTTTTGTAATGTTTTTTTTTATTTTGATGATTTCTAGGTGTTTTGTATACGCTAGCGCCACCACGTGCAATATGTTCGCCGTTTTGTCAAAAGCAAAACAGACTTTGTGCTTTAGAAGGCCATGACTTTCCAAAGTCTAGTGCCTTTCTAATATTTGAAGCCTTGGGGAAAGTCTGCAAGACAACGGAAAAAACTGAATAGTAAGTATCTCCTTTCACTGACAAGGGGGGGGGGGGGGGGGNNNGGGGGGGGGGGGAGCTAGGTGCAAGAGAATAAATCAGTATTTCCTCATCCATGCTCCCATGCCAGAGCACAGGGAGCCCAATTTAGATAAAACTGAAAGTTGAAAATAAATCCATAAAAATGAACCAGAACATTTTTATCGCGCGCGCCTTTATTATCCTATATAATTTCCCTATGGTATTCTATGTCGTCGATCGGTGTGAATGCTCTGATTATGCCTTTCAGTTATATATAAATCGGGCTCCCTGTGGCAAGAGCAATACTCCAGTTTCAAGTTCTCTGTTGCTTAGGGTTAGCCTCCTAATTTGTGTAGAATATTCATGTGTTCCAGTGAAGGTCCGCGGAATTTCAAAGTGTATTGTTGAAGTTGTGCACTCTTTACTTTGCCGTTGGTATTTGTGGATATTTAGACACTGATTCTGAGGCTAACCCTGTTCAAATGAGTCTGTAATCAAGGAACACAGCGGTAATTTGGAACTCGAAAAGTATTATGTGCAAGGTGTGGTTAATATTGATAGAGCGATGTTCTCCAAAACTGTGACGCTCTTCGCTAAATTCTACGACTGTAGCTATGAACTTTCTTTTTATACCAGTGTTCCTCTTAGCCGATTTGTTCCCAGATCCTCCCGACTCCTTCCCCGCCGGTACTAACCGAGGAAGACTAGGCATCTATACCACTAACAAGTTCTTCCTGACCAATCACATCGATGTTCTGGGGAAAAAAGGCTTTAGCTCAAGGGGTTACATTATATATTTACATTATCGTTATTGTTTTCGTAGTGATAACGGGAAAGTGGTACGGATAAGTAAAGAGGGGCTTTGCCGAGGTTATGAAAATATTCCCGACACGTTCAGCTGCAAAAGCGATGAAATGTCTGATACTGATAATGTGGTCTGTCCGTGTGCTCCTCTTCCAGGTAATCGAATAATTGTGTTGTTCTATTTGCTTTTATTTTCCTGTATTTAACAATTATTCACCGAAGGCGAAGTGAATATTGGGTAATAATAACCGAAACGAAGTTGAGGTTATTATTCCCGATATTCACTGAGCCTGAGGTGAATATTTTTTTTAGTATAAATACACAGGTGGTTCTTTCAAAAAAAGAAAAAAAAGAAGATAAAAGACACATTTAAAATTAGGAAACAGCAACAAAGCGGCTGGCCGCCATTTTGGATTATCGCTGGAGGTGATTATCGTGTGATAATCTGAGTTTCTCGACCAATCAGCGCGCTAGATGTTCAATGACAATCACCTTTGTATTTATACTAAATGATAATAATGATGTCGTTGATGATGATGGTTGTAGTTGTATCATGTTACATAAGTGCTGTGGTTCTCTTCTAGTAGGTGTTTACTGCTTTTATCGTGACTGTTATCGTTGTTGTTTATGAAAAACTCGTTAATTTGAACGAGCCTCGAAACAAACAAACGAGATCTGAAAACACAGTTGTCACTGATTTTAATCTAGATTTCATTCAAATGTCTCCGGGGTCGTGTTACTGCGACCTTCGTCATTAAGTAAGCGCAATCCACATTACATGGCTATTTCACTTGGGAAAAGTAAATATGTTCCTTCATGATCATTGAATGTTGGTCACGCATTATATATACACTCAATTGAAGAATCGTTGTCGTAGTTCAGAAACATAGAACATGAAAGCTGAGAACGAAATGGCACATGGGAAATGACATAATTATATTATAATTTATTCATTTGCGCCATCCATGCAGTCAGTTTAGAATGCCAAACGCGTATTAAAAACAGTGGATGATGCCACGGGTCTCCGGTCACAGCATGCATCTAATTAACGTTCTTCCCATGTGCCATTTTGGTCTCAGCTTCTATGTTCTATGTTTCTGAACCCGACAACGATTCTTCAATTGAGTGTATACAAACAAGAGATAAATAACCCAAAGCTTACTCAAAGTTTGCATTTACAAATGCCGGGTTTAGCAAGGGGAGTTGTACCACTGCTAGGCCTTAAACTTGGGCTTAAAGTTTTCTTTGAGTTTAGTCTCAACTACCTACATTAAATAACATTAGTAAATGAGAGGATGTTTTTGGACACACAGCTGTGTATAAATATCAAAGCACGTTTTCTAGTCCGGTTCTGCTCGATCTTCCTCGCTATGGAATGTAGAATCAAAAGTAGAAAAGAACACATATATAYTATCCATCAGTGTTTGGTATCTTACGAACAAGCAGATTGCAATGCGTCCACGTATGGGAATTTCAATTGATGGGTTGCCAGCATTCCCAAGAGAGTTAAAAGACAAAAGCATGGCAGCCATCGTGGTGCAAATGGCACCAATGCTCCCCTGAGAGGCAGCGATAACGTAACGTGCAAGCGAAGAATTGCTCTATTTCAATATGACGTCACATCTTGTTTATAGAATGGCGAAGAACAATACGAATTTGGACTAATCTTACTCTGCAGCTGAATTGAGAGTTCTGATATGTCCTTTTTGTCAAACATTTTATAAACTGGTGTTCATCCTACAATATATATAAAAAAAATTATGTATTTTTTACAACCATCACTCCCCTCGTGAGGGGCTCTTCTGTGAGGTTCCCCCCTCACGCACTACCACTACATTCTATATTTACAACATAGAACACTCAACTCACATGCTGATTTTTACGGAGGGAGGAAACCGGAGATCCTGGAGAAAACCCTCGAAGCATGATCACAACTGGGTCAGGATGCAATCTGTGAAAGATAAGAAATCGAAATGGAATTCATCATGACTTCACATGAAAATTCTTTTGATTTGACACTAAGAATCATATTCGAGAAAACAACACATCAAACAAACGCAACTCACATATGATCCAGTATAACCCTAGCCGGGGCTCAAACCTGGACCACAGCGTTTGCACGTATAGTCATAATGAAATAGGGCAATACTCCAGTTTCGAGTTCTCTTTTGCTCAGCCTTAGTCTCGGTTGTGGTTAAAATATTCAGCTATTCAACCAAAGCCCGTGGCATTTTAATCAACTTGTATTGTTCCGTAGTGCGCACATGCCTTACTATACAATGGACCTTAATAAAAGAAAGAACAGATTTGCACACAATCGAGGCTAGGACTGAGCAACGGCGTACTTTAAGGCCCCGTCCACACTATGCCGGATAAATTTGAATCCGCAATTTTCACACCGAAACCGAAAAAAAAGTTTTCCGTCCACACATGAAAACGGATAAAATGTTTCGCGTCCACACTAGTCCAATTAGAGATGGCAAAAACGCTTCATTGCACATCTGGGCATGTGCATCGAAGCTAAAATTAAGCCCGCGGTGAATTTTTAGCCTTCCCGCCATGTTCCCATGACAATCATGACGTCGAAAAATTCGAAAAATTTCGGGTACGAAATGTTCTCCGTCCACACTAATACGGCTAGCCGGCGTTTTCAAATTGTCCACTCTGGAGACCGTATTCGAAAAAGTTCGTTTTCGGTGAAGAATTGTTCCGGATTCGCCAAGACTAGTGTGGACGGTAGGCCTAACCGAATAAATAAAAATTCGGATTCAAATTTATCCGGCATAGTGTGGACGGGGCCTAAATGGAAGTATTCCATTTCGATTTCTGGTCTTTCAAGTAGATTGCATCCTGGCCCAGTTGTGAACACAGAAAGGAAGTAAGCGGATTTTTCTTGGAAGAGCTGTTCCCCAATTGAGCTTAATGTTGAATTTTAACCAAACCATTTTTATGCACATGTTTAGTTCCACCGACCAATGTTTCCGTGGAACAACTGAACGCAACCGCAATAAACGTGTCCGTAAACTATTCCCCCGACAATCCTCGCCTGAAGTATTACAGAACTATTGGTATTGAACTAATCGACAGTCAAAGAAAAAGAATTGCTGTACGAAGTAAAGCCTATTCCATAAACGCGTGGATGATTTTTAACGGACTCGGTAGGCATGATACATACTGTATTCAAACTCGTTCTAAGGATGGTAATGGAGAAGGGTTCCCTTCAAGTTGCTACAATTTCACAATGCACAATGGTGAGTAGTCCCGGCCGTAGTCATATGATTGAAAACTATGTAAGGCTTAGGTCAAACGTTCACATGAACCGAACCTAACCTAATTAAAACAATGGATAACAAGGCGGTCTTCCTTGATATCATTAGGTTCGACTCGTATGAAATTCGACGCTTGAATTTACTTGAATGTAGCGGAGTTAGAAATCTCTCTCACGCGTAGCTTCCCTGCTAGCAGAGTCTCTCTTCTCTTTCTCTCCCTTCTTTCAGGAGGGGAAGAAGGAGACTCAGCCGATGTAGAGCGTTTCCTTTGATACACCGCCGTCCACGATTGGACGAACAAAACCAGTTTTAAAACCGATTACATCTAGTGCGCATGAGCAAATGTAACACAATGTGGCGCCAAACACTGTTTGACGAGAGCGGCTGTCAAAATCATGACAGCGTTGCTAAGTTACGCCACGCATGCGCGACAGAGATAACGTCCTACATCGGCAGAGTCTATTTTTCTCTCTCAACCAAAACAAAAGGAAAATAGGCTCTGCTAGCAGGGAAATGCTTGGCGTACCACCCAATCGTAAAAACCGTATTTTGGCGCACATTATATGCATGCGTAGAGGTAGAATAAGTATTTACTAATGGTCCACTTCTATAACATAGTGACTAGGAGTATATAGTTATTTATTTTTGTTAATTCTTGGGGTGCAACCACATGACCCAAACTTCCTTGAGATATAAATAACGATGAAACAGTCGCCATGTTGAATGATCTAACGAGAGAAGATAATGATAAATGCTATGTCGTCGTCAACCAACATGGCGCCTATGACGTAACATGAACCCCAAGAATAAGTTGTCATCATTTAACATCATCTAGCCTCGACCTTGTGTTGTCCTTATGAGTCAGAACGAGGTTGAATGTCATCATATTTCTCTCCGTTCATTTTTTTATTGACAGTTCCTTTAAGTGCCCCGCCCAACGTCAATGCCACTGGAGACACTAGAACTGCAATATACGCTCAATGGGACGATCTAGACTTACAACTAAATGGCCAGTTGATTAAATATTCCGTGTACGTCCTGCTTGGAGGAAATATATCTACCAGTGTCAATACAACTGACCAGAACGTGACTATTGGCGGTCTTCAAATCTTTACCAAGTATTGTGTACAAGTGTCTGCTTGGACGATGTCTGGTGAAGGACCATTAAGCCACTGCAAAAAAGCAATTACCTTACAAGGGGGTAAGAAAAGGAGTGAAAATATTTCATCTTTTAAGATATCTCCCTGGGAAGGGCATACACGAAGGTCAGCTACTATAAAAACATTCTTCGGCCTTAAGTCAAGGCACTCTTAAGGACGCTCATTCCTGTTTCCAAAACTGACGACCACCTGAACTAAATCCGCTGCATCTCGCGTCGTAGAAGGACTGCAATCATTATTTTTTCCAGAGACATAGTTAATAAATGAAAATATATTTTCATATAAGTTTTATCAAGATCGGACTTGTCATTGATTTTATTTTGATATAGTGCCCTTTTTAGTTGTCGCATAATTTCTCAAAATCTTGGGTCTTATGAACCAAATATGCGGGCATAATATACGAGAGCAAGGGCGGATCCAGGGTTTTTTTAAAGGGGGGGTCTCAGGGGTAAATTTTGTGGGCAAAGGAATCCCAGTCGCATTTTTACCACAGGGAGCCCATTTGACCTCAGGAATGACAGGGGGGTCGCGACCCCCCCGACCCTCCCCCTGGATCCGCCCTTGGAGAGTTTTAAAAAATTCTATGAGGCCGATTTTGAGAAAAAACGAAGTATTTATTTGACCTTATAAAAGTTGTAAATCGTCATTTGTTATAAAAATATATTTTTTTAAACGTTGTTACCAACATAAAACTCATAACGTTTTATATAGAAATAAAGAAGAAATCCCGTTCTTTATTTTGTATGAAATTCAAGATTGTCGAGTTATTAGATTGTAAGCAAGACAAGTTTAGTAAAGTAGTAATTTTGCGCTTAAAATGGAGAATTTCTTACTTTTCACTTCGAAAGCCGTTGCTTAAAAACTGCTCCTTACATTTTTTTTAAATTTCCGCTATCTAAAATTAACGATACGCACTATAACATATAAAGCAATTGAAGATTTTTAACATGGTGAAATGATGTTTCAAACACAGCTACTCTCTTGCCGTCGCCTGTACTCTGTTGGTTTTGACATTTCGCTGTCGATTGTTTACTATCCAAAGATATAATTATGCATGCATTCGTGCTTTTCACACTGATGAATTTCACGATTGTTATTATTATTATTAATATTATTATTATTATTATTTAATTTAGGTATTAATTTTTCGTGTTCGTTTTTTAGTTCCATTGTCTGCCCCAAGATCTTTCGCCATTGGATACGTAATGGCAGAGTTAGTAAACTTGGTCTGGGAACACGTGTTGCCCGATCGCAATCACGATACTCTTGTAGGTTATCGTGTGTACTACATAGAGTGTAACCGGTTCGGACTAACTGCTTATCAAGAAACGATGTATGGGTCAGGCCGTACTGCTAACATAACTAGTTGGATCAAGCCGTTCACTTGTTACTATTTCAAACTGACCGGTTTCACGAATGCAGGAGAAGGAAACTACACTGAATGGATCAACACTACAACTAAAGAAGGAGGTTATATATATATGTTATTACATCTAATTAGCGTGACCAGTACTTCTCATGTTTTGATTGGATTTTTGGCGGCTTTGTATAAAATTCCAAGTCTAAGCGGCAACTACGAGCCGAAGCCGTTTTTTCAGTTTACTTTCCCATTTGCCCCGCAGCCCACCCCGCTGCCCACCTCGCTGCCCAACAACCCGTTTTGCCATGCGCGCGCTTGGATAAGGTAAGCCTTACGTCAGGATACTTCCCGCTTGCGCAGTTAATCGAAATTGCAAAAATTTCACTAGATCTCAGTTAACCGTAGAAATACAAAACCATGCACTAATTTGTACAATTTCGTTAGTTAACTTTTTCACGTAAAGATGGTATGCAATCTCAGATAGTCATCCCGACAATGTCACGAACCCGTTCGCGATACGTTTGTAACAAGTGTCTTCGTATTTAAAATATGCGTCCAAACTCTAAGCCCTTTCTAACGTTGGATTTCTTGTTTTTCCACATGTAAAGCTCCTACGGCTGCTCCAGGCGGACTTAGCTATCAGGAACTAAGCAATTCTTCAGTGAACATCTCTTGGCAGAGCCTTCCATCAAACCACGCTAATGGAGTTATTCGGGGGTATAGTATTTGCCAGTCGATTAATTCGTACAGCAGTGCTTGCAATGAAAGAATAACAACATGTTCTGATGTGTTACACAAAGTTGTCCGTAATCTGGCCGTAGGGAAGAATCACTGCTTCAAACTAAAGGCGTTCACGGCCGTTGGTGCTAGCCCTTCAAGTGACTGTCTTGATGTATTAATCGAGATGGGTAAGTTACTCTTCAGCATTTGCAGTACAATAAAGTAGAACCTCAATTAAACGGCCTTCTCTTATAGCGGCCAGTTGCCAACGTCCAAAATTTCCCCATAATAACATGCAGCTTTGGGTGGTAACCAAAGGAAAAAACTCCACTACTTGAGGGCCCTTATTGTCGATATGCTAAAGCCTGATCAGATCTAAAAAAGACCTCTTCAAGAAGGGTGAGAAGCACGCGCCTWCTGCTCGTGCTTCTCCTTACACTTTTTTCGTGCCTACGCCAATTCCTGCGTGCTTTATTGCTGAACGGAGCACGGAAAAAGCTGTTTTATTTGTTAAACAAACCATGATAATAAAGATTCTGATTGTTGCAGCTCCCAACGGCTTCCCGCAAAACATTTCTGCTACAAACACTAGCTCTACATCATTTAACATCGCGTGGGAACAAGTCGATACTGATCTTCAGAATGGCATCATTAAAGGTTATCAAATCTTTTGGAAGGAACTGGCAGCCAATAACACAAATTCTATGACCGTAAATGACACAATTCAATCCCTGGAAGTGACCATGTTGAAAACGTTTACAACGTATTGCGTTCAGATACAAGCGTATACTAGTAAGGGAAATGGTCCTATGAGCCCGTGCGTCCACGTGACAACAGATGAAGGAGGTATGCATGGTTGCTATAGAAATATATTAAAAATAGAAAATCTTTCTTTGTTCTTTTCTTTTTCTTTTCCTTTATTTATACACGGTTGTCCTTAAAGCTATAAGCTTGTGGGGCCATGTATCCTCGATAAACACTCCTTATCTCATTCGAATATTCTATACACAACTCTCAACTCAAATGTTGATTTCTACAGAGGGAGGAAAACGAAGTATAAGCTTTATAATATTTAAAAGAGCAAAAAGAAAAACAACAACAAACAAATGGAAACTGGTTTTTGGAGGTAATTGCCCTATTTCACTATGACGTCACTGCTTGTTTATGTGGGGGATAGAATCGCCAAATCCAATAGAAAATTCAACAAAATTTGCTCCTAGCGAAACAGTTTAATCTAAAATGGCCTGGTTTTCAGATGTGTTAATATGTACTAAAAAATATTCTGAGAGTTTGCTGGCTATTCTACTTCTTCGTGGATTGATACAGGTTTTAGAACAATTTTCGGTGAATTTGCGTTGATTTGACCCCCTCCGACGACCATGATCCTTTGCGTTTAAACAATAGATTGTTTTGATATGACGTCATAGAGTTATAGGGCAATTGAACCAACAGAAACAAAAAGGAACAGGAGAAGATCGAAAAAAAGAAGCTGAGAAAAAGAAAGATAGTGCGGAGAAAAGGAGAAAAGGAAGGGGAGTAAGTAAGAAAGGAAAAATGGAAGGAATGATTGAAGAAAAATCAAGTTGAATGAATGAATGGGACGAAGTAAAATGTGGGGCTTCGCCAATAAAACAGATTAAAGCCTCAGTGGCCGAGCGGTTGAGATCTCGTCTAGCAAACGAGAGGTCAGTGGGTTCGACGAGAAATCAGCGGGTCGAGTCCCGCGAGATGCCAACTGAGGCAGATTTTTTAATCTGTTTATACACTCGATGTAGCATACACTTAACATATAGATCTGTACCGAGTGACAAAAACACATTTCATAGATTAAAGACAGTTTTTAAAATTCATGTTTGTAATACCCTCTATTTTGTTTTATTTTTTTATTTTTTTAACGGCTATTCATCTGTGCTCTGTGTTGGATGTAGAAATGATACATATTTTGAACTTTTAATAGCAACACAAGAATTACTATTTACCTAGAATGTTCTACAAACGCTTTAGTCTTCTTGATTGGTTTTATTGTTAACTTAAGGTGACTGCCTACTTTTGGAAATTGATTTAAGCTTATTTTAAAACTTCGATTTTTCGAATTGAAATTTAATGCTGATTCCAAATCTGGAAAGAAAAATAGGGTGTCCCGAGCTTGTTTTCGAGATAATCAGTATTTAATGGGAGCCTACGCACGAGCTTTTGGAGTAAAAATTGCGCCACCKGAAGTGATTAGAAAAAAATTAAGATTAATAAGATAATAGTTATTTGCAGACTATATGATTGCACGAACGAAGGCTAGTCAATCCTTCTACAATAATACATGGATATTTTCGACAAAAAGACAGAGAGATACATCGATTTGTTATATTTTGTAGTTTCGGTGCTCTTAAAAAATCTCATAAAGTCGAACAAAAATCCCTACAAAAATCTATTGTTTCGCGTGTTCCTGATTTAAACTTTTCCTAAAATGTTGATATAACCTAGATTTTTAGGAGTTTTTTCGAATGAGCTATCAAAAAATATAGAGTCCCGTGCAAAATTTGAGGGTTTTGCCCTGTTGAAGCTCAAAACGCGTATGGTTCTTCAATAAAATCTTGTAGATTTTTCAGCGGTTTTTGAGCGCGCGCACATCGTGGGCTCAAATCGAACGTTCAAAAGTAGGCAGCCACCTTAAAATGTTTTGTCTGACTGAATTAACATCATTTCCAGCTGTTCTGAGAGAAAATGGTAGCCAATCAGAATCGAGAAAAATTTGCAAAGCTGAGGTGTCGCTTTCCCAATCTCGTACCCAGAGTTCCTCATCTCGGTGCTGACCATGAGGAACGTGGGCTCTGGGTACGAGATTGTCGCTTTCCCTCTTGAAATTATGGATTTTCAAGCCACTAAATAAAAAAATAACGTTGCCAATAAGAGTTTGAAAACAGTGAAACAATAATTCATGAGTTTTATATTTATTTCTATGGCGGGTATTTATATATTTTTTCGGCTGGTAAATTTTCACAGGCTTTATGACACTTCAGTTTTGCGTCACTATTTCCTTTATTAGATTGCACGCACTAAAACCGTGAACATTAAATAGTACTAATTAGTACTATTTCATGCAGAATCCTTTGTTTTCTATTGTTTAAATATCACTATTTAGTGCTAAATATTAGTATTTGTTTCACGGATTTAGTGTGAGCACTCTATTATTATTATTTTATTATGATTATTATCTTTATTATCTTTATTACCTGACTTTGTATTGCTTTGCTTGTCCGTAGTGCCCTCTGTGGCTCCAACCGATATCCTAGTCCAACGTACCACATCAGGAACTATTACTATCTCCTATTCTCCCATACCAAATGAACATGCTAATGGCTTTCTCCTTGGATACAGCCTATATGTGTTATATAAATGCGAGCAGAATCCCAATAAGGAAGAAGCCTATACTTTAGATTTTGCCAGTAATATAACAGTCGTGAAAGTTTATCTTCTGGCTCCAAACAAATGTCACTCTCTGAGTGTCTCAGGCTATACAAGAATAGGAGAAGGCAACATCAGTGAATGGGTAAATGCTACAACTCTTGATGAAGGTGAGTCAATCAAGTCTACTTACACTTTCTATCAAAATATTTGTCCAAGGGATGGATCCAGGGGGTGGTAAAAATGGTGTCTACCCACCCCCTCCCCTCACAATACATATTACACAAGGAAACTGTATCCAAATATTTTGTCCAAGGGATGGATCCAGGGGTGGTAAAAATGGTGTCTACCCACCCCCTCCCCTCACAATACATATTACACAAGGAACTTGTATCCAAATATTTTGTCCAAGGGATGGATCCAGGGGCGGGTAAAAAGGGTGTCTACCCACCCCTCCCCCCACAATACATATTACACAAGGAAGCTATCAAAATATTTTGTCCAAGGGATGGATCCAGGGGTGGTAAAAAGGGTGTCTACCCACCCCCTCCCCCCACAATACATATTACACAAGGAAACTGTATCAAAATATTTTGTACAAGGGATGGATCCAGGGGTGGTAAAAAGGGTGTCTACCCACCCTTTCCCCTCACCATACATATTGCACAAGTTGAGGACACTGTTTCGAAATATTTGTCCAAAGGGTGGAACGAGGGGTGATAAAAAGGGTGTCTACCCACCCCCTCCCTAACAAAACATATACAGCGAATCGAAATATGGCGACCAATGTGTATAACTATTGTTCTGCACTGACTAGCGACTGATGAGCGTCGTGTTCAGGGGAAACAGAAAAGCGTTTTCACATGTATGAGAGGCTAGTCAGTCGCTAGTCAGTGCACGACAATAATTATTTAAATTAGTTGCCATATTTCGATTCCGTGTATAGTTATTGCAAATCGAATATCATGTATATTCAAAATAACTCGAGATACCACAGCCAGCCCAGTACAGAGATAAGTGCAAGAACTTTATAACGAGTTTATACTAGGCTTGGTTTTTCGCCCCAGCTCCAAGTGGTATCCCACAAGACATATCGGCTCGAAACACCGGTTCTACTTCTTTCATCGTCACATGGAATGAAATCGACCAAGACAAACAAAACGGTCAGATCTTAGGGTACCGATTATTCTACACCGGGTATTCAGGTGAACGTTCCAATTTATCAAAAACAACCAATGCATCTATTCTGTCTCTCGAAGTCACGATGGTTGAGAGGTATTCTTCGTACTGTGTTCAAGTGCTCGGCTTTAACAGGAAAGGGAATGGCCCGTTAAGCCCGTGCGTCAATGTCACGACTGATGAAGCATGTAAGTACGATTGTCTTTAAGGCAAAATGTTTCTCGAGAAGAAATTCTGTTGCTTGATGGTTTGATAAAGATATGGAGAGGGGAATATTAAACGGCAAATGCTGGATAATATCAGTCGGGACGTCAGGAAACGGCTAACTTATAGATCTGACCTGAATGTAGGGCGTTCATCAGGTAGGATCTATAAATTAGCCGATTCTCGACACCAGGGGTGGTGAAGTGGGTGTCTAGCCTTTTGCTCAAATTTCTCGATATTATTCTTCCCTTTCACCCCCCCCCCC
>NW_022260080.1:74705-88772 GCF_009602425.1 Actinia tenebrosa
TAGTCTCCTACGCAGCCGCTATTAGTGTCGTCACGCAACGCTCTCTCTCCTAAGTAGTTATTAGTGTCGTCACGCAACGCTCTATGCGTAAGAAACTAAGGGAAGAACCAACAATTATATCAAAATTGGACTGGAAAAAACCTCTGGAGGAATCTTGGTCAGGTCTGAGTAAACTCAAATCTCCAATTGGAATTTGGTTTGTTAGTTTTGTGGAGGGAGGAAAAACAGAAGAACCCGAAGAAAACCTTTAGAGTCAAGGGAAAGAGCTAGCGAAATCTAACCTCATGTGATGCCGAGTCCAGGAATCGAACTGAATGTCCATAGGGGAGAGAGAGGCGAATGTGCCACCACTAACTATACCCCACCCCTAATTTCCATGCAACATCCAGCTGATTTGAAATAGTGACGTAGAAATGACGTCACTGCAAAACTGAGGTGTCTATAAAGCCTACGAAAATTGACCAGCGAAATATAAAATCCTGTCCACCATCGTAATAAAAATACAAAAATCATTAGTTTTTGTGTTACTGTTATCAGCCTCGTATTAGCAACGGTCCCCCCCCCCCCCCCCCCCCCCCCATTTGGTGACTTGGAAATTCTTCAAGAGAAAAAGTGACACCTCAGTTTTGTAAATGCTCTCGATTCTGATTGGCTACCATTTTCTCTCAGATCAGCTGGATGGTTCTGATGACAATTTGACTTGTGTTTCAGTACCATCGAGAGCACCAGAAGTGTTATCCATTAATACCTCGGCAAAAAGTATGAAAGTAGTTTGGAAAACGCTCCCCGAAGAATATCATCATGGCGTACTACTGGGTTATAAGATTTTCCGTAAACGTTTTTCATTAAATCATTATCGTATTGGGAGATATAAAGTTCCAGCCAACGTTACCAAAAAGTCTCTCATTGCGAAACCTAATACTTTGTATTTGTGCCAAATGTGCGCTTATAATCGAATTGGCGATGGAGTTAGGAGCGAATGGAGGAACTGCTCAACACCGGAGGGAGGTAAGCCATTTTTCGACACGCTAGCTTGAAAAACGCTTTCTTTTGAGCGAGTTCATTAAGTGTGTTGGTGCATGGGGTTATGGTCGTATAGGGCAGAAACACTTTTATTTATTTGTGTAATTGATAAGTGGCCAAAATATTCCTAAACCACAATAAAAATAGAACTATTTTATAAGACGTTATATGACACTGGTGGTTGCCGATTCTCCGTAGCCGGCATTCGAGTACATCCTTACTAACAATACATTCTGTTTCTACGACATACAACAATCAACTCATATCAGCGATCTCTCAGTTAAAGCTATTTCAAAAAAGATTGAATGCACACTATATAGTGCATTCCAAGACCGAAGTGCATTGTGGGTCATAGTGACATTGTCTAAAGTAGGATTAATAATAATTATTTATTCTATTTTTAGCGTATTCCATCTGAAACAATATACTAACTAAATGCAGAGTTAATTGCTGTATATTTACTTTTTATTCCAAATAACATACCCACAATGCCCTTTGGTCTTGGAATGCACTACTCAGTATGTAGTATTCAGTATTCAACCTTTTTTGAAATATCTGTATGCAATTTCAATACATTTTACTACGAATGGTGAATCTTGAGAGTAACCTTCGAATTTTATCAATACCCTTAAAAAACCTCTAGGCTCATCCCTAAATTAGGAGGTACTCACATTCGATGACGTCCAGGAATCGAGCCCAAGACCCGGAGGGGGGAGGGGACGGAGTACACTCTACGCCATTCTTCATACCCGTGACCGTGCGATGATTTCAATCCACAGTCCCTGATGAAAGTCCACAGGGAATCACGGCCCATGGCCATAAAACTGCGATTAACGTCACCTGGGGTGAAGTTCCCGCCTCTCAGCGAAACGGAGTAATCCTCGGGTATAGAATATTCTGGAAAGATTCCTTAAACCAGACTAATGGGACACAGACTATGAACAATGATACATTCTCTCTGGATATCAAAGGACTTAAGATATACACTTCATACTGTGTTCAAGTCCTGGCATTTACTAAAGCGGGAGATGGAAACATCAGCGCATGCGTTGACGTAAGGACCGATGAGGATGGTAAGTTTCGTACACGAGAAGCCGATCTTTTGCAGGGCACACGGTCAAAGACAAGTCATTGTTTTTGAGGGTTTGAGTGATTTGTGAAGTTTATACGAGTTCCTGTGGGGGAGGGTGAAGGTACGAAAATAATCGATAAAGAAACCTTACTCCCAATTTGTTTGATATAGGGTCGTCGCAATAATCTAAGCCCAACACTATTCTTGGGATGAATGTGACGTCATAGCCGCCATTTTGATTGAATTTAACAAACGTTTTGGTCTTGGTGTTTTTTTTTTTTTGTCATGTCAACCAACATAGCGGCCATGTCTCTTTTTATTCTCATTGGTAGGGAAGCACGCCACCTATGCTACCTCTTACTCTGCTCAAACCATTAAATATATCTTGATTCCTAGTAAAAATGTTAAAATAATTTTAAGGTTTGAACAATATAATTATCATATGTAAAGTGTATGCTACATCGAGTGTATAAGCAGAATTAAAAATCTGGCTCAGTTGGGGTCTCGCGGCACGAGAGGTCAGTTGGTCAAGTCCCGCGAGAACCCAACTGAGGCAGATTTTTTAATCTGCTTATACACTCGATGTAGCATACACTTATTTCAATAAAGTTAGTCACCTGAAAAGCTACAAAGCTGAGACCGGCAAGGATTATGGGTAGACACATTTTACATGTTTCAAGCGCTTGATAACTGTTGATGGACTTGAGATCTTCTACCAGTTACGAGTTCACCTCCTCTGAGCATCCTCAACTGCTGCAGTTTGTGTCAAAAGCTTTGCTTGTTGAATATGAGATATTTCCCATGATTCTCAGCGATCACAGCTTTCTAGGTTTTTGGTGACTAACCTATTGAAATAAGTATATACTTTACATATAGATCTGTACCGAGTGACAAAAACACATTTCATAAATATAATTATTGTCTATTTTCTCACTCTACAGTACCAACAAGATCTCCTACAAGCTTGGTCGGTCGTAGCTTGACTAGCACTTCTCTAGAAATCAGTTGGGAAGCTCCCCCTATGAATACTCGTAATGGAAAACTGCTAGGCTATGTCATATCTATCCACAGATTCAATCAAGCATTACAAATGATCGATACCCCAGTTAGTTTAACTCTTACTTGTCCACACAATACCAGCAAAGTCATAGAGTATTTGAATATAGGGCTGTTGTATTGTGTCAAAGTGGCCGTCTTCAACAAGATTGGAGTGGGGAATTTCAGCAATTGTTCAATGGTAAAGTTGAAGGAAGAGGGTAAGACTTAAATAATAATGATAATTTATTATTATTATTGTTATTATTGTCATTATTATTATTATTAATATTATTGTCGTTATTATTTTTATTGTCATTATTATTATTATGTGCTGTACTAAAACGTATAGATGCAAAAAAACTGATATTATTATTATTATTATTATTGTGGTTATCATTATTTATTATCATATCATTATTATAATTTTATTATTTTCAGTTCCTAGTAGGCCTCCTAGAAAAATACAGATTGTTGATAGGACGGCAACTTCACTTCTAGTCTCTTGGAGTTCTATTTACTGGGCAAGGCGCAATGGCATCATCCTTGGCTATACACTGATTATAAAACCTTATACTACGATAACAGCGGAAACGACAGCAACAACGACTACTACAAATCCACCAACGACTACACTATTGCATTCAAATCTATTAAGAAGTGTTAGAGTACGCAGAAGTGTTAGTTCCGAGATGGTCATCAATGTTGGACCGGACGTTCAGTCATATCTTGTAACGAACTTGGACAAGAATACAGAATACTGTGTACAACTGCTTGGGTTTAACTCAGCAGGTGAAGGCAACCAATCAGATTGTGTCTTGAGTAGAACCTTTGCTACAGGTCAGTGGAACATTCTAGAGCGATTTTCGTGGTCTGTCTTTCTGTCCATATCTATTGCTATCTATTTATTTGTCTTACTGTCCGTTCTTACGTCAGTCCCACGTTCCCCTCATGTCTTGTTGTCCGTCGGTCTGTCTGTCCATCTGTCTTGCTGTCTGTCTGTCCATCTGTCTTGCTGTCCGTCGGTCTGTCTGTCCATCTGTCTTGCTGTCCGTCCGTCTGTCTGTCCATGCATCTGTCTTGTTGTCCGTCCGTTTGTTTGTAAGTTATTACTGATTATTCTAATATTTTTAAAACTATTTTTATAGACAACGTAATTCCGCAGCTGACTTTAAGGACAGGCTCAACTTCTATACAAGTAAACTTAAACATCAGTGGTTTTAATGAATTGGTCTCTTCTGGTTTTCTAATGTATTACGAAGTGCAATACAAAATAAAAACTGTTTCTGGGATCCCTGTGGAAGAGGGAGAGTTCAAGTCGCGGTTCTTCAATGCTACCACCCAGACTATTGTCCTAGACGGGCTTTCTCAATACACGTCCTATGTCTTTCAAGCAGCAGTGATAACCAAGTCTGGCAGAGGGAATTTCTCTCATCCTGTGATCATTGGTGGGTACCGTACAACAACCTCCTTTCCGAATTACCGCTGTGTTCCTTGATTACAGACTCATTTACTCAGGGTTAGTCTCGAATCAGTGTCTATATATTTACAAATACCAGAGGTAAAGTAATACAGCTAATACGGACAACTTGAAATTCCACGGATGTTCACTGGCATACATGAATATTTTACACAAAGTAGAGGCTAACCCTGAGAAACTGAGAATTTGAATTTGGAGTATTTGGTGGGATGAGGGAGATGAGTAACATGATGATATCTCTTTATTATGTGAACGAGGCTCTCACGGAAGAGGAAGGAGGGGAGGGAAAGGGGAGGGGAGGGGAGGGAAAGGATTAGTCCCCAACTCTCCCCAAGTCCCTATCCCCTCCCTTTTCCTTATCCCCTAAGAGTCTCGTTCACAAAAAAGAGTGTGTCACACTCAATCATAACAAACACAAATAGGGAAAACACGATAGGGCTGAAAAACGAGTCAGCGGTTGTGAGGTCGCGGGCTCACCTGCACGGCCCAGATTAAGCTACTAAAGTGCAGAAGCTTTTTTTTGTTGATTGTTAAAAAAACTCGTATTTCATTCTATTAACCAATGCTAAGAGTAGAACTTTTCTAATGTTTGTGCGATTATGCTTGGCGATAAAAACGTTTTCGTCTTAAATGTGAAAGTTTCCAGCGGCCGCCATGTTTGTTTTTTCGGATAATTTGGCGCGTGCGCGTTCATTTTTTCAGCCTTGTTGAAAACACAACATAATAAACAGGGTTAACTCTATGAAAAGAAATAATTCTCTAACCATAAGATTGGTTTGTCATGCTTGCATTTGTAACCGTTAGAAACCTGCCATTGTCCCGACATCTTCTACACAAACTGGTACGTTAATGCGCCATTCACAAAGTTAAAAAGCAATGAAATCAGTGGAATTCTTCCTTCGATTCTAAATGATGTCATGAGAACTGCATGCAAGTACTGTGACCTTAACAACGGCTCAGCGATGATTGACTACTACAACGATCACCATGGCGACAGAGTGAGCATGAAAGACGATGTCAATGCCATGAAGGGGAACATCACGTCCTATAACCACATTTCTTTTCCTCTGACTCAAAGAAACAAGGAGTTGAAATATGAAGGGACGTATGTACCTCTGTTGTATGTGCCTGGGCTGTTGGTGATCGGTAGCAATGAATCGTTAGTCGAGAAGTACGCGCGGGTCGTGGCAGGGTCCGTATATGACATATGGCCTGTTGTCATCATCAATATTGTTACTACTTTACTGGCAGGGACGATTATTTGGCTTCTGGTGAGTCAATCTTTTTATGGGCCTAAATTAGTTACTTACTCACGCAGCCATGTTAAATGGAACAATAGATTCCACCACACGTAGCAACACGTTAAGAGGTAAGAAAGAAGGAAGGAAGGAAGGAAGAAAAAAAAGATTGAGTCAGACAGATACCCAGACAGACAAATCGCTAGAAAGAAAGAAAGAAAGGAAAAAAACAAATGAATAAACACAAGTGTAAGCAGGTCTTCTCTAACAGGTGTAAGTATAACAAGTAACTGCCATTTTTTGTCGTATTATGATTTTCATTATTTATAATTATTTTTTTCACTATTCCGAGTAATAAGCCCTTTTAGCTAGGACGTGTAGACCCCTTGCATGTGACGTCAAAGCAGCTTGATCTGGGGGACAAAACAAAAGAATTCCAATCTCCTGAGGATTGGAACCTATTGCGTTGTCCCCCAGATTGAGCTGCATTCCAAAGTGCTGCAAGGGGTCTATTGTTTTCCCATTTCAGACCACATGTCATTGGCTTGAGAATAAGATTCTTTGTTTGAGTTGTATCCATATTCACGTGTCTTCACATGCGCAACCATTAAACAAAGACATGATACTCTAGGGAATGACACGTGGTCTTTAACATAAAAGCATTACGCTCGAGGTAAGCAGATCCATTAGTAGTATACATTTAACTATATGCACGACTTTTATTCGTTTCCTTAGGAACGTGGCAGCAACAGCGAACAATTTACCGTGTCCACAATAAAAGGAATTGGAGAAGGATCGTGGTGGGCCTTCATCACCATGACAACACTAGGGTACGTAATTTAAGGTAGCTGTTAAGGACGTTCATGGGCAAAAGAACCCATCATTAGATTTTTTCGAATTTTGCACGATGAAAGAACATCCTCCTGGAAGTAAAATAAGCAAATAAAAAATGGGGGTCCCCGACTTCGTTTAGCCGTCAGAATGCATGGAAGTTCACCCAGATTTTTTTAATTTTTCCTCTAAAGTAAGACATTACCGCTTTTCGAAAAACGAAATAAAAAAGGGTGGTGCCCGACTTTGTTTTAAAGCTACAAGAGATTAAAGACGTTTTTATAATATTTTGCTTATCAAAACGTAACATTGGAATGACGTCATCACGATGAGCGCGCGCTCACTAACTTCATGCGTAGAAAGGATGCGCACGCACGAACAGTGCCCATGAACGTCCTTAACCACCATGACAGCATTGAGCTGGCGTGAAAAGAGCTGATCCCCCCCATATATGCTTAAGTCGTACGCTTTTCTTTGTTTAAGTTACGGKGATCGGGTACCGGTAACCCGTGCCGGACGTATTTTTGCTATTATATGGTCACTGGTCGGGATATCAATAGCCTCCATCATGATTGGTTCATTGTGTGCTACCTTCACCGTTACCGTGGTAGAAGAGTACGGGACTGGGATTGAAAAAGGAATAACGGTAAGGACTGGCTACTAACATAGGCACTTCTTAACTTTCTATGCCTAATCAAAATAGAAATGGCGCCTTTAAATACTGCGGTTTTTAAATTCCCTGCTGTTTGGGGTTAAACCCTATTTTATGTAGAATATTCATGTGTTCCAGTGAAGGTCCCTGGAATTTTCAAAGTGTTTGTATCGTTGAAGTTGTGCATTCTTTAGTTTGCCAGCGGCGGATGTAAGATTTCATCTTGATCGGGGGGGAGGGGTAGGTTCACCTCAGAAACAAAGGTCAGTTGGTTTTACACAATAGCCAGACTATTTCAGTCCAAAGTCATATTATCGAGATGAGAATTGCTTCTTTACGCTCAAGTGTTTTTTTTTTCTCTCTCTGTTTTTTAATAGGTTGGTGTAGTGGCACTCACACCTGATGCTGAGATAGCAGAAGAAGTGTGTCGAGGACGCGCGACTGGTGAGTACAACCAAACACAATAGAAATTATCTAGTGTTAAGTATTAATTATTACAAAGACTCGCTATTTGGTAGCAGTATCCATTTACGGGCAAATTTTTCAGACATACAAAGGGATTTAATTGTTCTGCCATCTAACCACAGGCAGCCCAAGCTGTATTCAATCATGCCTGATAATGAACTAACCAGTCTTTAATGTTTTATAACAGTTAAGAGTTTTCAAAGTATTGAAGAGCTGGTAACCGCCCAAAGATCCGGAGAGGTGGATAATATGATAGTGGATCACTTCACCGCACAGAATCGTCTAGATCTATTTAACGGCACGTGGTACAAGATCAGAAATGTCATCAATCAACCGTTCACTTATGGCGTACTACTGAAAGAGGAGGCTACCAAGCTAGAGAGATATTTCAAAGAATACAGCGCGGTCAATGTATCGAAAGTCGTCGAGTTTGCAAATATGGTCGACAAGAGTGAAGAGGCCAAHGAAACGGTTAGAAAACTGTTACTATAGTACATTGATCATGTATACAACTATTTCAAAAAACGTTGTCGATCGGAGACCTGACACTGAGTAGGCTGATCTGAGACTTTTTGTGTTTTTATGTTATCTGGCTGAAATATGAAAAAGCACATTTGTAATTTAAGGTCATTCTTCATATTCCAACCTAAAAGAAAACTAGAACTTTGAAATTGGTGCGGTCGTATTTGATGGGGGTTTCAAACTATTGCACGTGGTACAAATAAGAAACTCTGGTTGGTCCTTGAGCTCATGAATAATTAATGAGTATAAGATTTCAGATTTCGGCAGATCTCAGAACGACGACCAGAAATAGGTGTAAGTGGTAAAAGTTTTCCGTGTCATGAACGATGGACGTTATGATTGATTGAGTGACTAAATATGACAGACTGACAGAGTGATTTACATCATTTTTCTTTACGTAGGAGCCCGTGCGACTGACCGTCCAGACCGAGACTATCAACTTTCTCGACCCCTCCAGTTCGATTTTCGGGACAACGTTCCTTGTGCTTGGCCTGACGTTGTTCTTTTTTTTCCTGTGTGGATTTGTGTATGACAAGCTTGTTACCAAGAAAAGAGGTCAGTTGATTGTTGTTATGGTTTGTTTCTAATTAGTACTGACAACATGGACGCATTCAGGGCGCATTCACCCCCTCCCATTGGCAGTTCATTTGTAACAGTCAGATGCACGTGGTGGTGGGGGAGGGGGGGGGGGGCTTGAGGTTAAAGGAAGTGACTAGGCACCACATGGGAAAATGGGAAATCTTAGGCACTCTCCACCCTCCAATAAGATAGCAGCGTATAGCAAACACCTAGTACGCCTTCTCAACTAGAATGACATTTGAATTTACCTATTTGAGTATATTTTTATCGATATGTGTTTTTTTATGCTTTAGATAAAAATGACTCTGAATTGGTTGATGATTATAGAGAACGACTTGAAGCAATGAGATCTCATCTCCAAGAATTCTATTCCAATGTTTGCGCTTTAAATTCTCAACTTCGAACTCATCACAACGATGCGTTACGACGATTACTTGTTCAGGAGAAAAAGGTAACTAGAAAAGTGGCCTACTTACCAGCTTAACTAACTTACCTTACCTACCGATTTAATCTACCTTTCTATCTACTCCACCTACCCACTTATCTAACCACCTACCTATCTACTTACCTACCCAACTACCAGCCTACCCACCCATCTACGTATTAATCAACCAACCAACTAATCAAAACGTTACCCTACCACCGATCTACTTACCTACCAACTCCCCTATTTGTTACCTTAGAGAGAAAAGGAAAGACATCAAAAATACTGTTGTTTTTTTGTTTTTGTTTTTGCATCTACAGAAAAAACCCCAAAACTCAGTGATGCCTCATGTGAACGTCGTAAAAGTCTGGTCTTGAAAAATCCTTAGCTTCATTGACAGATTCTGCACGATGGTATTTGCACGGGACTTTGGTGACGGTTATGCTTTGTCCCCGGGCCGTTATCTTACGGCTTGCTTTCTTCCAGGCTCCTCTCTCTTGAAAGGCATTAGGTAAGAGACTGGGGAAAAGTTCAAAGTGATATTTTTGAATGGAAAGCAAGTCAGGAAGAATAAAAATTGCACATCGCTAATGCATGCACTATTACTATGAACACACCGAATCGAAATATGGCGACCAATTTAAATAACTATTGTCCTATCTGGTCTGACTTGCCTCGTGTTCACTTGGAAACATAAATGCGTTTCCACATCTAGGAGAGGCTAGTCAGAACAGAACAATAGTTATTCAAATTGGTCGCCATATTTCGATTCGGTGTACATGGTGGGTTTAAAAAATAGAATTAAAATAAAGGTCAATAGCGATTTGCAGGCGATGTAATTGGTCAGCTCATCAATATTTGACCAATCACCGCGCGTTTAGTAAACTGGTCGGGCTTTCCATTGACACGGCTTAACCACAGGAAGCCCACCTGGTTAATTTTTTACAGTAGTGTTAGAATCATTCGAATTTTCATGCAATTTGAAGAAACTGAAGAATAGTAAAAACGAATTCTTCCAGGCGCTCAATGGAAGATTAAAAACCACCTTGCCGTCCTGCATTGAATTGTGGGAAATAAGTTGATACGCGAACGAAGGCATGACAAAGTTTATCGTGCTCGTTATTAGTTTTTCGTGAATTCTGGAAAGAAATGATGAATTTTCTTCAGCTTTTCATTAAGTTCTTTTTTTGAATTTTTGTTAACGATTTTGCATGAGATATTTAAATATGACACCGGGGTATAGCCTGCCTGTCCACTGGAGGCAATACGCATTCGCGGGTCGTCTTTTATACTCTCGTATTCAAGGTTAGTCTTGTTTTTGTGCCGAATATTTATATAAAGTTGGGTAAAATTTCAAGGTGTTTGTCCTAGGCCTCTTTCAGAGACTAAACCAACGACATTTTGAAAAATTATCACATCCCATCGAGTTTAGCACTCATTATTTACTGAAGATGGAAGCAATCATTTCCGAAACTGGTGCATTTGATAGATGAGCCTGTAGTCACAGAACACAGCGGTGTTTTATAAATTTTAAAAAGAAGTATTTCATAATGTAATATTTATAAGTTTATTGTCTTTTCACTTATAACAATATCACTGCATACAAAATGTTGAAATCTTTTTAAAAAGCTCAGAACAATCCGTTTTATTATTCAACGTGTCGCACAAATTTTTCAAAACGACAAAAGTGTACCTACCCTCCCCTCCCTAAAACTTTTTCAATTGCGTATGAATATCTTCTTTATGCCCCAGTGTAATAAGTTTCCAAATAAGCTTTTGCATACAACAAGTTGAAATATGTCGTCGGTTCGGAAAGGTTCAATTATCGAAGCCAAGGTCGAAAGTTGTTCTGGGTAAATGTAAATAACGATAATATTATGCGTATATCGCGTCATCAGCCATGACAGGAGGCACGACAATAGTCTTTTTTCCTTGGAAAAAAATAATTCTTTCTCATGTAAACCAGATTTATCTGCTCCTGCCTCCTATCACTGTTTTGCCATACTGTGATGGTTAAAAAATTCCTTTTTGCAGTTTTACAGTTCTTGAACATTGATTAAAGCTACCAAGCATTTTGTCACACTCTCCGAATACTCTCCGAACACTATCCGAACACTATCCGAACACTATCCGAATGCCAAGGATATCAACTACCCAGAATACCCCTCGGTCTTAGCTTCCATGAGTTTACCTGTTCAAACCGACAACGCTTTTGACAGACCACTCATCTCATTCCCTAGAGTTTCCTTTTAGTGAATATGGATACGACTCAAACAAAGAATCTTATTCTAAAGAGAATGACACGTGGTCTGAAATGTGAAAGTATAACGCCCAAGCTAAAAGGGCTACTTTGATTAATATTGATCTGTCTGTCTTTCTTGTCTTATCTTACGTCATAATGCAGGTAGCCCAAACTCTTGACATGATTTCGAGAACTTACTTTGAAAATTTGAAAAATGAAAAATTTCTAAAATATTTTACCAAATATGGTATTTTTGGCGTTATATGGTGAAACCACCAGGATTTCACCTCTAGAAAAGTTTAAGTATATTTCAAAGCATTTGGTAATTTACATCAAGAGATTGGGTTTCCCGCCTTTTATAAGCAACCAATTAGAAACTCGCACTAGTCATTGCTAAGTAACCAGTTTTACAACGGCCTTCTTGCATGCAGGGCATTAATCTTTTATAAGACGATCACGGTAGCGGAGAAGTTCACTGATAATTCCCGTTCAGCTGATTGAGCTATAAAAAAGCGTCCGATCCCAGCTAATAGGGACCTTAAGCTGCAGGACGGCAACGACGACGACGACGGCAACCATACAATAACACTAATTGCGCTATTCAATAGATACTCGTTGGAATGTACGAAATACTGTGAATCATTGCCGTCTTATGCTGAAAGTAAGACGTGAAATGTCCTATTTTTACGTACTAAAGAGAACGGCTACGCCAAGAGCTTATCTTTGCTGATTTTCCGCTCCCAAAAGACGTCATTTCACTTTAAAACGGGGATGCTTATTGAGTAAAATACTAGGTAAACACGAAATAATAATACAATAGAAGGTTGAAGCGCCTCAATTTCGCCGACGTTCTCGCCCACCTTGCCGTCCTGCAGCTTAAGGTCCCTAATACAGCAAGCCCTACCCTACAACCAAACGATCTCATGTTTTCTAGCTTTCCTTTGCTTAGCGTACGCTATCCATTGTCTTCGGTGTTTTTCTTTCAGCTCCGTGTGAATCTTTAACATTTGTCTATAAAACGTTTCCAGTAAAAATCGCATTTCCTCCTTGCTTCTTTTGTACTGTTCAGCGGGGCTTAGGTCTTGTTACATGAAATGAAATGTGTTGTATCCTTATTACAATGCTCATCATTGTGGAAGGGAATAGGTATAAATGATGATATAAGGAAAGCTACGATGGAAGGGATGTTTTTTTAACTACCAGAATCCTTTGCAAATCTTCTTTTGTTAGGTTAATTAGTACCAATTGTCCTACTACTTGTCAGTATCAGCTTTATTTTTTACAAAGAGCCTGATTATGCATGGCTTCAAAACACATTACTACCATTATCTTTAAGTGCGACCCGCGGAGTTTGATGTCTCTTTCGCGACGCCGAGTAGCATCTTAACGACCGTCAATCAAAGAACTGATTATTTTGAGAGAGATTTCAGACTGAAAGATTTTAATCCTCTAAAATCTTTAACTCAGTCCAAAATCTCCTTCAAGATATTGTGATTTTTATTTTAGTTATTTGTGATTGACGGTCGTTTAACTGCTAGTCGGCGAACGAGACATAAAGGGTCGCTTTTCAATGACAATGGCAGTATTCTCTCAGGGGCAGATCTAGGGGAGGGGTGCAGGGGGTGCGCACCCCTCCCTGGTTCGACTTTGTGTCCCTACTTCGAAGATAACCAATACTGTTTTTTCCCCTTTGATTCTAAGGGGTGCACCCCTCCCTGGGTTAACTTTGTGCGCAGCACCCCTCCCTGAACAAAATCCTGGATCCGCCCCTGTCTCTGATCTTGTGACTAAAGGACTTACTTGGTACTTGAGCGTACTTGTCAATGGCCTTGTTCTTATTCCAAGAGTAGAATAACATTCCTGCAACAACGGCACAACCAAGAGCAGCCAATAGAAAAAATACAGTCAGTTGATACATCGTTGTGCTTGGATCAAGCAGATCAATCTCTTGGCGTACTGTTTGAGAGTGCACGTTGAATTGCTAGAAGAAATTCAAGGATTTCTTGTTATATTAAACATAAATATATTAACTTAAACAACTCAGAGTGACAGTTTGTTAAAGAAGATTGATTGCTTCAAAAAAGTGGACCAGTTAAAACCTCAACGTCACATCAACTAGCGCTATTTAACCCTTACATTCGAAACAGTTTTTTTCTCTCGTTCTTCTTGAAGTAACTTGATCTCTACTTCATATGTCGTAGTGGCATACTCCTGGAACCTCTTTGCTAGCCTAGCTGCACCTCCTCCTATGTTAACACCATAATAGAACTTCTCGTTCAATATGCTGGAAACTTTGTACCATGAACCGTTGAACAAGTCTGTTCGAAATCCTGCCATGTACATATCCACGATGATACCTTCGGCAAGGCCAACTTTTAGAGCTTCTGCTAGGTTCTCGAGATCTTCGTATGTTGTTCCTTTGAGGACGAGAAAAATATGTTAAGAGTTGTTTGTAAGGCTGCGTTCATGATGTATGTCAGAGGAATGGGGGGGGGGGGGGGGGG
>NW_022260080.1:98891-110559 GCF_009602425.1 Actinia tenebrosa
TTTTTTTTAAATTTCTGTCGGTTAGTTCAAACCCCATTGTATCCAGATAAGTTTTTCATGCATACTATATCAATTTGGCAATATTTTTTTTATAAGAAAGAGTGGCTATTTAATTTCTTTTTGCTTATATTCAGAACTAACAGTTTTAAAGTAAGCGATCTTGTTCGGAAAAATCAAGTGTATAAGACATTTATACTTTATTTACGATTACTATAGTCTCCTCCTCAGTATTAGTTTCGGTCCCAGATCCTCACGGGCCCATTGTAACGCCCATACAGATCGTTCGTTCATACTTTATATATTACTTGTAAAATTCATTTTCTAAACGGTGAAATAATCTTGAAAGAATCCATTGGATTCATGATTTTATTGTTTTCAATTGATTTTTCACGAAACAATTTTAGTGCAAACAACATGTCTATATTTCCCCACGGAATTCCTTGTCTTTAATATGCAATATCTCACAAGTCAGTATCTGTTCAACYACGTCAAAGACGGCAGCTCGACTCGCGATGAAAAAACTGAGGAAAAGAATGATATCTTCTTTCAAAAGTTGTACCGGGAATACACAACGCAACACCAAATGGGATGTATAAGTCTTTAGAGATTTGCAGGAAATGCGAAAAAGGAAACGAGCATAGTTTGAACCGATAACTTGCCCTTAATTTCTGGCTTTGTGCGTAAAGTGGCGAAGTAAAATGGTCAACGATATCCTCCAAAAAGCCTGTATTTTATAATGTGTGCTATCAATCGGCACTTAAGCGATGTAAAGGGAGCATTGAATATTTTTGACAAAGCTAATTAAAGGTAAGTTAGAGTTATGCCGTTCGCTGTTAACATTTACACGTAAATATTCTAGTACGTAGATTTAATCAAGAGAGCATAAATAAGAAAGGAAAACTTACTAGAGTGCAAACAATATAACCGTGAAACTTTAGTAATACTAAATAGCACAATTTCATGCAAATTTCATTATTTTCTATTGTTTAATTAGCACTATTTTGTACTATTTAGTAATTAGTGTTGCACTCTACTCCCGTGCGTCAACTAGCACACGCGCGCGCTCTTTCCGTTTGTTGTTTCGATCACAAAAACGAGATCAAAATAACAAACGGGGGTGGGGTAAGGCGAAATTTAAATTGCATCCGTTCCTAAAAATGCCTCTGTAAATGTATTAAAATAAAATTGAAAACTAGTATACTCGACGTTTCGACGCCCTCCGGCGTCATTTTCAAGAGTGAAAGTAAAGCAAAGTAATAATTTGAATATATAAAGTTTTCTAAATCCTCATGGGAGTATTCAAATTATTACTTTGTTTTTTAATTTCACTCTTGAAAATGACGCCAGAGGGCGTCGAAACGTTGAGTATACTAGTCTTCAATTTTATTTTAAAAACTTCAAGAAACAAACGCCTCTATAATTGCCGAGAAAAAGAGCGCTGTAGTATTTCTGCAGCGCAAATTTTAATTTCGATTTTAAAATATTAAGAATTCAGTTAAGTTAATGTGGGTTTTCAGACTGAAACAAATCCAAGATGGCTGCCCTCAAGGGTTCGCTTTAAATTTCTAGGCGGTGTAAGTTTGTAAATGAGAACGTTTCCTTTCTCACCTATGCAGGGGCCTAGATAAAAGACCTTCAATCGCTAGTTTTATGTTTTCGGCTATAGATGGTGCTCTGTTGATCAAATGATGGATAACATAATATTGAACGATAATATTGGTTGACAATAATATACCTTTCTACTGCAGGGTATAGTGTGTATCCGGCGTCTCTTATAAATTTCTATCTACTTCATTACGCCTGTTTTAGCTGATTAACGACATATAAAATTAAACTACTTATTTCCTCAGGTACTTTTTTATTCCATTTTTGAAAAAAAAGTTATTGTAAATTATCATCACAAAAACGTTTTGAATATTCAGCAACATGAAACAACCTCTGGGCTGATCTAAGTCAGGGCACGGTTAACTCACAAATCAAACCCTGAAACAACCTCTGGGCTGATCTAAGTCAGGGGACGACTAACTCACAGATCAAACCCTGAAACAACCTCTGGGCTGATCTAAGTGTCAGGGCACGGCTAACTCACAGTTCGAGCCCTGCAATAACCTCTGGACTGATCTATAAGTCAGGGCACGGCTAACTCACAGATCGAGCCTTGAAATAACCTCTGAGATGACAAAAGTTATGCACCAGGGCGCAACGACCGTAACTCACAGATTGAACTAGGAATTTAGCTTGTTAGGCTTTGAGGAGGGAGGAAAATCGGGGTTGGAGAAAAACCCGTGAATCAAGGGAGAGACCTAAAACAACTCTACACCGCATGCTATGTCAATTACAGAACTATTAAACCCTAGAGGCGAATGTATATTCTTAGTATAAAATGCTTTGAAGTTAATTTTCAGTTTTTTATCATGACAAGTTATTCAGTGTTCTCTTCTCTTCCCTTCTCTTCTCTTCTCTTCTCTTCTCTTCCCTTCCCTTCCCTTCTTTTCTTTTCTCGTCTCCATTCCCTTTCGTGGTTCAGCTTTTATGGAGAAGTTAATGACGCAGAGATCAGATAGGAGAAATGCATCAGCAACGTACACAATGACAAAAAACAGATATAAACGGATAAGGAAAAGGTCGGAGAAGCAAGAAAGAAAGAAAGAAGAAAAGGAAATGAAATTCTTTCAGGAATTTCTACGCGTGCTTGCGGCTCACTTTGACCAAATTTTACTCCATTAACTATTCTAAAACTATGTCGTAAAAGCATCACAATTAGTTGTGTTTTGCACATGTGCACAACGTTAAAAAAAACCATGATTCTATAATGTACTCCAAAATAACTTTAAAACAAGATTATACAACGTCTAGACAGCTACTTTTAAAAATGCCTCCATTTTCAGTTTTTTTTTCTAAAGAAATAATAACTTTTACCCAATTAATGACCAGGTTTATTCGATAATAAAGACCTGAAAGCAATCAAGACATCGGCTTTGAGTTCAAAAAAACAAATACCGTCAAGTTAAAAGCTGCCCCCCCAAGAAGAAGAAATAAAAGTGCTATCATTACCGGCACCAAATAGGCTACGCCAAGTACCAGTATTTTCATGTATATTGATCTGATATTGCCTTAAGGGAAAATTTCATGAGTTTTGAAACAAAACGTGGCTGAAGGATCGTTTTAATGACTTCCAGTGGAAATAGCAGGATGAAGCGATGAGTTGGTAGTACGTGGCAATCTATCGTAGATAATGCTATTCGCCTAGGGAGATCAGTCATGATTAAATCGCTACTTTATAAAAATGGGGCTCCACAAATTGTGATTACATGTTCTCATGTTAATCCCGCTATGAGTGTGTTCATTTTAGAGATCCCGGCAATAGATTAATACTTATATGAATATTATCCATATCAAACACAAGGTACATGGCTTACTACTCTGCCTATAGGGATAATAAAACACTTGATTGGTTGAGAGTAATTAAAATAAGGGTCTATTTACAAGCAAAACTATTCGTAAAACTCCTTTTAAATTTTATCGATTGGATCATATATGATATAAAAGGTCATTTTGTTATCGATATCCAACATCGGATACACTGAAAAAACCTCTGGACTGCCGGATCGAAGTCAGGGCACGGCTAGCTCACAGATAGACATGATTGAAAAATTAGCGCGTTGGATTTTGCGTAGTAAAGAAAGTTGGAGAAGCTGGAGAAAAACTGGCCTCGAATAAAGGGAGAAAACTAACAAATCACTTCTATTTATATGAGATCCTGTCAGTCTGGGAATCGACTTGAACTCTCCTATACGTATACTCATAATAATAGATAATATGGTAATGCGCTATTCGTACGATGTACCCTATTCAGTAGTAATGAGACAACTTGTTCCTGAAATACAACGCTATAGAAATAAATTTAGGAATTGACCAGATGTATAGACTGCTTTCGATATTATCCTTGATGAGGCACGAGTATAACACGAAAATATATTTTACAACTTGCATCAATAAAAAGTTTTTTTTTCCTGCAGGCTTGCATTCGATATAATCTTAAAGTGGCCTCTATAGAATAATTTAAAAAAAAAACACACACAAAGTTTTTTCAAAAATTTAAATCAAAAAATTTCCTTGATGAGGCAAGATTCTAACAGAAAAATACATTTTACAACTTGCATCAATAAAAAGTTTTTTTTTTCTTRTCAGCCTTGCATTCAATATAATCTCTAATAAGTGGCCTCTATAGAATAATTTAAAAAAAACACACACACACACAATGTTTTCAAAAATTTAAGTTAAAAATTTTTTGCGGAGCTATGTTGACAGAGGTTTACATGTTAAGGACGAAAGAGAAAAGGAGAAGAGAGAGATAAGAGAATAAGAGCACAAATTGAACGATTTCATTGTTGCAACCACATCCATAAGTCAAAGACCCACATAAGAAATTCAAATATTTGAGCGAACTCGAGTGCTAGCTTTCACGTCTTCTGTGTCAGAAAGAATAACAAGATATTCTTTCTCAGATTATATTATCTGTTAAATAACAGATGAGGTCAATTAAAAAGCATTTTTTATCTACTCTAACCCCTTTCACATTTAAGATGCTATCACGCAAGTGGAGTACTCTAACGCCAGGCAGACGTCCGGTGCTTCTAAGACCCGCCAATATCAAAAACAAACTTTTATCTTAAAGAAGCTAGCCTTTACAACTGACAAGGCTGGCTGACACGACTAGAGTGGATTACATTTAGTTCTAGTGGTTTTGAAAACCGATCGGTAATGCTTTAATCCGTCTCGAATAAATTCGAGGGTATGGCTTGGTTTTTGAAGTAGATAATAAATTTTGATTATTTTTCTTCGATTGAAGGTGCAAATAGATGGAAACTTTACTAGTAATATAATTTGTCTGTTCGACATTAGTTTTATAGCAGTGACGTCATCAACGAAAACAGGCCGCCATTTTTGAGAAGTTAAAATCATTCAAGCAAAAACATTGACAAAAACAATTCAAAATTTGTCAAGTTATATATACAACATTATGCTTTACTTTATTTTAATAAATGTTCTCCTTAGAATTTTTTTTTAAAGCGCGAATTAGTTATATCGGTTTCAATCACTTTATTTTGATAAGTCGTACCATTCTCAAGCCTATACCATCATACTTGCGTGTGAAAATGACGTCATCATTAAGACTTTTTCGCACAGCCCCTTTTTCCCCTAGCAACCTAATTTATGTGTTTAGAAATTTCAAATAAGTGTTAACGGAAGGGTGGAACTGTAGTGGTCAGACGATGCTATCGTGTTTGATATATATCTAGAATGGTAGGATATCACTCTTTCTCTAGCTAAACCAAAAGCGATATTAAATAACCAATTTTGTATGACCTTTTCTGTTTTATTTTTTCATTATTTCATGTATTGTGGCTTAGTTCGTTGTTTACTAGCCTAATATCAGCGCTAGAGACGGGAACTGAGAAACTACTTCGATGTATGTGGATCATATCGTAAATATCTATTGTAAAATTGTTGTAAATTTGATAGAAAAAATATTTTTAAAAAGTTTGATTGGGGAAACGCATTTAGGCGTCTTTATGATAATTGATAGAAAATATTCGACTTATCTTTTTTGGCCTTTATCAGGGTTTTAGGTTAGGGTAAAATAGAATGTCACGACAAGAACGACTATGAATAAGGTTTTATTTGCCAAGTTTGTTTACTTTGCTCTCTCCTATCGTGAGATCAAGAGTTGACGCAAATAAGGAATCGAAGGACATGGTGATTAAATTCTTATAAATATTGAATGGGAAAAGGATAGAATGGTAGAACAAAGTAGAGAAAGAAAAAAGAAGAAAGAAGGAAAGAACTACGGACAGACAGACAAAAAGAAGAAAAACTAAAGGGAAAAAAATGAAAGAAAGACGAGAGGAAAGAAAGACGAGAGAAAAGAAAGGGAAAAAAAAAGAGAAAGAGAAAAAGAGAAAGATGGGAGAATGAAAGGAAAAGTACTGAACAGGAGCAGCAACAGTGGCAACGACAGCAACAACAACAGCGGCAGAAGAAACGACAAAAACAACGGCGAAAAAGCTGCTTCACTTTAATAAAGGGCGATGACATCAGCTCTAGGATGACAGTGATAAAATATTTGTTCCAGATTATCGTATGTTAATATTATGATGCCTGACGAAATGGCTTGTAAACGTTATGGAAGGATGAACGGCTTCCTAAGAACTCGCTTCTTCAGGAAGAAAGCGGCAGTCGTTTTCATCATTTTCAGTTTATCTACTTAGCGACAAAAATTAATCCATAAAAAATTATTCTTAAGTCAGCATTATCCAGATACAACTTAGATATATTTTAATGATTTGATGGAAAACAAGATAACCTTGATTAATTCTGCATATTTTTACTATTTCGAGCTTCGGAACGTAAGTAGTTCGAGCTATGGCAGATAATGAGAATTCATAATTCAAAAATGGTTATTTCTTTGGCGCTGAGCTTCAGCGCCTAACACAGTAGCGTAGCGGCTTGAAATGAATCGTTTCAGTCATCTTCGAAGGAGACTGAGTATTGAGAATACTACTTAAGAGTTTTAAAATAAATATATGGGGCAACTCTTTGCACTRTTAATTTAACCGTTTCTAACATCTGCCAACATGATAATTTTAACTCAGTGTTGTTGGAAGTATAGAGGGAACTCGACTCTAAAAAAAATCAACAATTATTTGTAGTTTTAGCCTTTAGTTAATTTGTTTATACAAAATTTCTGACTCTAGCTTCACTTTTATAATTTGCCAATAACTCTAAATACGATTTTTCCTTCAATTTTTTGTGCTGAAACAAAATTGAAGTCCTTTTTCTTGACGCTGCTCAGAAGCAATCAGTCGCCAAAACTATGTACCGTCTGTAGTTTTAAATAATTTACAACAAACAGCTTCAGCAACATTTTGGTAAATTACTTAACATGGAGTCTGTATTTCTAGCAAAAGTATCGTCTCCATGGCTACAAGGAGGAGGCAAAGTCTTGAACATATTTGGCGGGCAACTTTTATTCTCAAACCCAGCACCTTAAAATAGTGTCCAAAATTACCAAAGCGTTAAAAAAATGATCGAATGAAAACATCTGATAAGTCTATCAGTAGGAAAATAGAACTTATTTTTGTTTTCTCGATAATTTGAGTGCTCAACTTAGTCACTGTGACATCTTCTTGAATTAGAAAGAAAATGTTATTAACTGCACATCTCAAGTAGACAGGGCAGATAAACGACAAGGCTGCTATTCCCGCAATTTTTTTCTTTATCTCTCCTTCACGTTAAGCGTTTCATTCGTGTCTCTTGTGCTTTAAACTTTTCACAAAATTCTGCTAACCTCGAGCAATTCTACTTCGAGGTATAAGCGAAAATGTTAGTTTTTGTGCTGATCAAAATATCATCTCTCCCAACGTTCAGTGCATTATATCTCAAATACGCATTCCTTAAATTTCCCCAAATTTTGGTATTTTGTTAATCAGCCCCAAAAGAGCCTGTTTATGAAATATAAAGCTTATTAACGCATAAACGTCGAACGTAGAATCCGTTTTCCTGCTCTGTCTGTCAAGTAAGCACTTGCAGCCAAATGTCTTCATTGGCATTAGCAATACGTTTTTGCTCTGTCTGATTTGAGAAGCAAAAACAAGATCCATGGCTTTTTGGTTTATATGATTACAATGTCCTGGTTATAGTGTACCTAATTCCTTACTTGTCTCACTAGATCACCCTCTGGAAAATTAATACCTATGTACTCAATTGTCTGTGCGAAATATTTTGATGAAGTTGTTCTGGTAAATTCTAAATTACTTGCTAAATTGAATTTATTTAAACCTTTAATTTAGAAAACAACGTAAAACAAATATTTCCCATATGGAAAAACTTTTGGAATATATGGCTTTCAAATTGCATAAAATTCAAAACAGATTTTGGGAATTTTGTAATTTTTGGGAATTTTGATCAAATCTAATTTTTGATTAGATTTAATCCAAAATTTTACCGTAATCATAACTGATCTCAGCCATACCTTAATTGTATCATAAATGAATTGATTGTAAAAGGGGAATAGAAATATGAGATTACAGAAGTCTTAATAAAGGGTTTTTAAAGCAAAATAGAAAGATAAAGAACTCGAACCATCTTGGGCTGAAATGTTTCAAATGGTTGAGACTGTGGCGTTTATTTTTGTTTTGTAATACATAAAAAAATTGTACAAAAAAAAAAATCCAAGGTCTTTAGGATGATTTTGAATAGAAGTAATGAGGTAAATAGAAAATAAACATAAAAGTATAGAAAGGTAACTCACCCAAGTGTGTCGAACAATCCGAAGTGTTTACAGCCGAACTGAGCTTGGATAGCCATAGCAAGACCAAAAGCACCTGAAAAAGATATTTATAGGTTAGATTATCTACATGCAGTAAACCGCGTTTTACAACATTGAAATTTAGAACCTATGGTTTGAATTTAAACTCCAACAAGGAATTTATTAGGTATGAGGTATACCTCGCGGATCTCCATTTTGCCATCCATTCAGCCAATGAAGCCGAAAAAACAGAACGTTATCTCGAAAAGTAACCCTCTTTAACCATGCAAAAACATTCCCTAGCTTCCTGCTTGTCGTAGCTTTATGAATACAAATCGATAGAAAGCGAGAAGAGCCAATAGAAACACCATAAAACGAAGCACAACTTATTCCATGTTTGAATTATTTAAGAGCTCTCGCCAGGTAGCTAATGACCTTGTGAATGGAAGATTTGGAATCCCAGCTTGGCTTTGAAAAAAAAAACGCTCCTGCTACAAAAATGCGCGCGCTTTTTATTTAGCAAACTTCCGGCTGTCATTCACATCCGCTAAGACATTTATATTACTTTTGCTTAACATTTGTTTGAAAATTGACTTCTGGTTCCGACGGAATTAAATTGGGCAATAAATGACAGACAAACTCACACTCAATTCCCTCAATATTGTTGCCCAGGGCTGATCTTTCTAAAATTATTTATTGAACAATTATCAAAAGTTATCTCGTAAGAATATTAAAACCTATAAATAGACTGATACGACATTAGTGTTGTTTCCTTGCGATTGGTCTTCAATTCGTTTTCAAGATTAAAATCGAGAAAAATACAAAAAAAAAAAAAAATTAAGTACTAGCTAGATGAGGAAAAGACTCTTGCATTGCACGCCGTAACCAAATATTTGAATAGCAGAATGTTCTTTCTATTCTATATGTTTGCCCGTCAAATACGAAGCAGGAAATGTTGAAAAGGGGCTTATACTGAAGTCATCATGTTTGCAAAGCTTAAAATAGCAGTTAAAATATTTTAAATTCAGTGTTAAACTCGAATAAGTCCATTCACTAAATTCATTAAAAGTTTTTTTAATGAAAAATTAATAAATAACCTTAATAATGAACAAAGCTTCAACAAGGTTCTTATACCCTGCAATAGAACAAAGCCGCAGGTTTTTGATCATTAGAATAAAACAATCAATCATACTTTTAGTCCTCTTAGTGCTCATTAGCAACAATGCTACGCATGCGCATTTGTGCTCAACTGAATTTTAACTTTGCCACATCAAGAAAAAATATTTTCAACCACTTTTTAAAATTAACCTAAACTTTCTAACTACACACAAAATTTGTGCAGGGACGATTGTTCAGATGTCTTTAGACTCAACATGTTTTTAAACTATCACTTTTATTAGCGGTTTTCCGACTTTACATGGATTTATTCCTGAAGCAACAGTGACAGCGAAAGAAAACATTTTAACAAAAACCCAAAATCCTGTTGAATATGCAGTACTTATGGAGATCGTTTCCCTTTTATTAGCTAACTTTGGACTTTATAAATTTAGTCCTAAAAAGAGACATTTCACAAAACCTAAAATCCTGTTAAATATTTATAATTAGCAGTTGTCTCAGTAGTCCTGCTGGAGTCGAAGTCTTTATCAAGATGCGAATAAGAGTTTAAAGCCAAATTTTATGATTGTATACTGTCGTCCGACATCAACAAAACACCATACATCACAAGTTTGAGTCGACAATTCAATTAACGAAAAAGAGTCAGTTCGATTGGTTGTCGATTATTTATTTAAAACTTGGTCTAAATTCTCACGAGATGTTATCAATTCATTTTTATTGTTCAGTTTGCCTGGAGCTAGAAACATATATGAGAGTAGCAAATAGTGAGATAATAAGTCTGAAAACTGAAAACTGATAAAAATTTTGTGCCTTCTCGAAACTACACCTGGGCTGGTCTCAGTATTGAGTAAGTGATGAACAGCCGTCAGAGAAAATAGATAAATAATGAAATGAAAAATAAAGATTATGTGTAAGTTGTCAAGATTGGATGTCAAAGCCATTGCATGGTGACTGGCATATTTCTAAGATCCAACCCACAAATGGACTAGAATATAAGCGTTAGATTTATCATCAGTTTATTCAACATCTATCGGTAATCCATTCAACTGACACTGTTCTCAGAAAGGTTCGCATGTGCAACTTTGTATAATCCTCTCTCAGTCATTCTTCAAGGTTGGTTCGTATTAAGGGCATTTTACAGGTTGGCTAAGACTTACAGGGATTAGGTATATAGGAAGACTAAATACTTATGTTTGTGTGTTACGAGTGTATGTCATCAAGTTACATATACCCTGACCAGCAACTATATGAGCCCAAGCGACGCAAAAAACAACGTAATCACTTTTTATCGTTTACCCTCTCTTTCCCATTTTGTTTGTTCGTCATTTATTTTGTCTCTCAGTAACGAGTTTATACTAAATAAAACTGGCTTTCAGCATATTTTCCAATTTATTCATTTCCTGTAATATTTGAATTAAAACAATGAGGATTTCAACTTTACTACAATATCAATTTGTTTTTAATATTTTTGTAATGAGAGTTTTTGTTTTACACTCAATTAAAATGGACTTCAGTGTTGTTTTTTCATTTAAACTTTTTCCTGTAACATTAAATTGAAACTTCACTGAGTTTGAATTTGTTAATAAATTATTTTTGCATAAACTACTTCTATTTGTGTGCTTGTCAGTAACTAGTTTACAACAAATTAAACTTTATTTAACTTTGTTTTCCTAATGTCCAATAAATCCTTCAAAAATTAAAATTTCAGTTTACAAAAGAAATCATGTTTTTGAATAGACTTCAAACACATCAACTTTTCATTAATTTGGCAAAGTTAGTAAAACTGTCATGGGTTTATAAATGAAACTTGAATCATTTTTAAATAGTCATTGTAATGCAAATAATTTTAATGAAAAAATAATTTGAACACTCTAGATTGGAAAATATGAACAGCAGTTTTCAGTTGATCTAAACTAGGAATTCAATATTAATTTTCAGGTTGCTCTACATTAATCCTAAAAAATGACATTTGGACATTTGATATTTCCAAAGCGCTTAATCTTTCTATATGTTCCTCTCTTTTGTCTTTAAAATCTACTTTGAATTTAATTTTCGTTTGATGACCTAAAGGAAAAGAAAAGTTTGTGACAGGTTCATGAAGATGTATTCAAATTATATTTTGATGGAAGCTCATCGTTGGTTTTTGTTGATTTATAATAATAATAATAATAATAATAATAATAATAATAATAATAATAATGATAATGATAATAATGATAATGATAATGATAATGATAATGA